>LPNX010944740.1:46538-120807 GCA_001517045.1 Pseudotsuga menziesii
ATTTTATTCCATAATTATTGTTTTATAATTATAAATTATAATTTTTTGTTGAAACAACATTATAAATTTTATTATGTCGTTTTAATGTATTGAGTTATATATATTTTAAGTGATGGATTAAAACCAAATAGACTATTAAAAAAATGTTGTAATAAACATATAATTTTTTCACCTTTATTTTAATTTTTTTCAGTGTTATTTATTATTTTTATTATTATTATTAATTTTATTTTATGGTACTTTGCACCCATATATTTATTTCAAAACATAAACACATTCTATGTGTGTGTGTGTATGTGTGTGTGTAATGTGTTTATATTTTGAATCATTTATTATTTTATGGTGCTTTGTACCATTTGTTATTTGTTATTTTATGGTGCTTTATACCATTTGTTATTTTTTATTTTATGGTGCTTTGCACCACATACAATTTTAATAAAATAAAAATAATATTTTTGGTGCTTTGCGCCATAAAATTTAAATCCATCTTAGATAGTTTTTGGTGGTTTGCACCATACACCATGTAATGCCACATATTCATTTAACACCAAAATAATTTTTTTTACAAACATCACTTTTATAACATAAATCTTAGTACCACTTTAATATGTCCAAATTAACAAATAATGGTGATAATGTAAAGTTTCTATTTCGTTTGTTGTTCAAATCATGATGGTATTGTAAAGTTTTTATTTCATTTGTTGTTGGGTTTACAAGTGAAATTGGATTTTCGTTTGTTGTTGCATTTAAAAGTGAAAGTGGATGATGCCTGACTACCACTATATGTTTTCATGCAACATATCATTAACAAACTTCAAGATGTTGTTGTGCGACGATCCACCAATCTGATCTATTAGAATTGTGCTAGAATTGCGCTCTCTTTCAGTTTCAATATATTTTTCCTTATCATCTTTACTTGCTCATCTTCCAGATTCATTAGTTTGTGATTGTAGGTGCCACTGAAATGGAGGCTTTATTACTATATGCTACAAGAAATAAGTGTAATTTTTATTATTATGGTATAATGTGTATTATGTTTGTGATTGTAGGTGCCACTGAAATGGAGGATTTATTGACCACACAAATCTACGGAGGGAAAACTATCAAAGGCATCGTGACACCGAACAAAGACGTTGATACTCATATGTATCTCGAGGTGGTCATAATTCATCTTCATACTCAACAATAATGAATCATTTTGAAAATGATTGGTCTCGAATTATTAGTTTAAAATATTTTAGGAATAGAGTAGCAAGGGAATGTAGAGATAATGATGAAAGGGTTACTACATATGCATTGGAAATTTTAAAGGGGAAAGAAGAGAATAAGGAAACACATTACAAGGGGATGTGGTACAAGGGTCGGTATTATCGTGTTTGAAAGGTAGATGAAAATCGACAAACATTTGACTGTGGAATTACTGCATATTTTACGATAGATTTCCAATCACATGTTCGTGATGGAAATTTAAAAGCAAGAACCTTGTGATACTATGGATGAGTTGAAGATATCTTAGAGCTTAACTTTAGATATTTCAAGGTGGTACTATTTAATTCTAAGTTGTTTAGAAATATTGTGGTTGGAAATCATCTAACAACATATATGCATGAAAATGGATTTTGTATCATCAACCATAGTAGGTTTGAGCAAACAGATGAACCATATGTTTTCCCTCACCAATGTGAGCAGATATTTTTATGTCGCCATCCTACATAATGCTCAAAGTCATTTGTTATTGAGTATAATCCTATATCAATAAGAGAATTTCAACATTTACATGAAGACCAACCTATCCTAGAGAAAATTTCATCCGATGATAGCTCAAATGATGAGTTTAATGGACAAGAAGACATGATTGGAACTTACAATGTATATTCAACTTATTTTGATGATTAATGAGAAATTTTATGAATAATTCTACTTGAAAAATTGTCCATTGATTTCGAATTAAGGTTGTTTTTTTTTAATTTAAATCTACTACAATGATAGGTTTATGAAACTCATTGAGAGCTCTTCTAACATACTAAACTTGCAAAACCTTTTTTTTTAACTTGCCTTTTAAAGATAATCTAGTGGGTTCAAAATCTTGTACATTTGCATTTTTAGATATTTATTTAGCATATAAGATCCAACTTTTTGTATTACATAATTAATATTTTTAAAGTACATAAATTAGGGAAAAAATCTCATATTTAATTATGGTGAAATGTTTATTAATTAAAATATAAAAATATAATAAAAACATTTCATGACTTTTATGTCTATTTTTCATTTAGGAACCATCCAAGGAAAAAAAGTATATAAATGTATAAATGACCTAATTTCAAACTTGCCAAGACAATATAACATGATAATAATGTTATATGTATTATCATTATATTTATTCACAATGTTTTTCTTTTTACTATCTAGAAAGGTTAAGGTTAAAGATTGATTTTTTTTTCTTATAGAATTGAAGTGTTTATTATAAATTTAATTTTTATTAGGGTAAGCTAGATATTGAAGGATGTGTTAATAATTTTTTATTTTCCAAAATAATATTTATGTTGAAAATATTATCCAATTTTTCCATTTGATTTAGTGTTACTAATTTTCTTATGGTTCTAGTAATTATTTTGATGTATTTCCTTACTATTTATTTTATAGTACTTATTACTCTATTTCATATAGTTAGATGAATGATGTTTTCATGATATATAAATTGCACTTGCACTTCATTCACGGACTAGTACAATGAAGTGTATAAAACTAGCTCTAACTTTTGGGAAATGTGTCAACATTGAATTAGGTTTCTTGCTTCAATATGTGAACAAGAAAAACAAGCAATGTGTACTATTCATACAAAGAGTGTAAATGATGTTATGAGAAACACAAATTTTGGAGGCACAAATATTAATGAAATACCTTTGAAAGGAAGTGGTTTTTCTACAACACTATCTTCATATTCAAATTTTATAGATGATGTATACCTACGAGTAGAACCGATCCTTTCTATAATGTGGATCCCACATTAGATATTGGATTTGAAATGGATAGGTTACCATTATATAAAGAGTGGTTGACTAGGGATAATGTAAATCCATGCATAAGAGATGCAATTCAAGCATCATACAACACAATTATCTTTGACATAAATAGTTCTTGATGATATGCCAAGGAAAATAGTAATTTATTTTCTACTTATTAATTTTAGGTTTGTAATTACATAAAATATGAACATAATAATATATTCTACCATATTGCTCATGAGTAATATCATTGTTCTAGAAGAAGGCACTAATGTTGATGGAGTGCAAAATCAATCTCCTCCCCGTAACATACCCCTTGTACCTCAATGCCATTATGTGTGAAAAAGGGGTAAGAATTCTTTGTTTCACTGTTACTGCAAAAGAGTCAATCATGTTAGCGTCAAATTTTGCATGGCCTTTCAATGAAAACATGCCCAATCGAATTCGATAATGTCTAAACCACACGCATCATAAAACGATCATTTGACAATTCATATCCATCCTCCTTATCAGAAACCAAACATGCAAGTTACATCCAATCTACTAGTGTAATAGACCCCAAGTCATAAAAAGAATTATCATACTCTTTGATTTTCATTTCTTATTTGTCTTATCAAAAGAAAATTTATACCAATGTTCCTCCAGAGTTCATATCTTTATCCAGATATAATTGTCACCTTGTTAAATTATTTCCGACACACCTTTATATAAAACCATAATCTAAGGAAAGACTTTGATGCAACCTCATCTTTCTAACCGTACTTTAGAACATATCTTTCAACGCAAGCTTTACCCTACAACCAATACTTATTCGTACTACAATTGCTAGTCACAATAATAACATAAATTCATGATCTACAATGCATTCAAATTTTTACATGAATAAGCCTTTCCTCCATGGATAATTATATGCAGCTTCAACCATACTTTCATTCATATCAATAGCATATCTTTGAAAATACTCTATCAATGATATTTTAAACGTGTAAACCTAAATCATCATTCTTAACCTTTAGAAGGTGTAGTTCAAAAGCATTTCACCATCATCATTTACAAGTGTTGCAGAACAAGATTATCAGTACACAAAACAACTAACCTTATAATGATAAAACAAGATGCATAACCCAATCGCCCTTTTAACCTCAATAACTGCAGTGTATAAGATGCTAGCAGATGGGAAAACATGTGTGGATCAATCATCAATACAAACAGAATTTGCGCAACATAAAGTACAAACACAAAAGAGCCACCAATAAAAAACACCATATACGTGGTTCACCCCTAACCCGGGGCTACATCCACCAAACCGTTATATATTATTCGTTTAATAAGAGAAAATACATTCTGCAACATCCTTATTGCCATACTTACTTTCAAATATCTCATACACTCTATCACTGTTTTTCTCATACACTCTATCACTGAGAGTAGTTCGAAGTTAAAAATGAACAGAATATATAGAGAATTTCTTGGTTTAGTTCAGTGCATGGAGGCGGATGAAACTCTCATTCTTTGTGTGACAATAGTGGATTTATGTTTGTATCCTAGTTTTAGCTCAAGGTTAAAAGCTCCCCTTTACCTATACACTCATTGCATATCAGGTACTAGGGTTAGGGTGGGACTTCAAAGGATATAAATCCTGTATAAAATCCATAAAGACTTCTGCGCATAAAGACAACGCTATATGCAACAATCCTTCATTTCAGCCATCAAGTCTAGGCTCATGTAAAAAATGCAGGAATACAAAAAGAGGGTTTTATTATCTATAGCTATATGTTTTCTTTCAAACTCAGCTTGATATGACCACACTCTTTCTAAATATAAATATGATATTATACAAGAGATCCAAGGGACAAAATTTGGGTATCTTATAAAATTTCTAGTATAGATTATACCTCCCTTCCTCCGATTGAAATACTCAATTACCCGGTATCCAGGACTAAATATATTATAACTCTCTCAAAATCAAAAGTATGATCGAGGAAAAGTTCAAATCCAAACTTTTCAAAGTATAATATAATAACATTTTGCCAATGGAGTGTTAGTTCATTGGTATGTCGACAAAGTGTTAATATACTCACCAGAGTTCCACTCTCATTGTGGTTTGTCCCAGCTATTTTACAGCATGGCTCATGAATTTCAAAGGATTACAACCGGGTGCAAGTCCGGGGCAATTTTGGCAGGGTGGATACCCTCTTTCACCTAAGCCAAAGGAAGTCCATCCCTTGGGGAATGGTCATTGGTGAAAAATGTCTACGAGCTTTAGGTAGTTGGAGTAGACTAGTAGTTTCCCCACTTCAATGAAATGGAACAAAAAAATGAAAGGAGCATGTTCTTGAATCACTTCCAAATATAGATAATAATATCTATCTTTTGAGATGCAACTAAAATGGGACATATACTTGAAAGGGGCATGATTCGTGGATCACTTCCAAAACATATATGATATCGTTCCTCTAAGATGCAAATGAAATGGAAAAATAGTGCGAAAGAAATATGTCTCTTTGAGTCAGATCAAGATGCTAACAACTGGTGATAGAGCTGGGCTTTCCACGATTATTTGCCAACATCTCATGGATTTTGAATCACAAGATGTCATTGTGTCCGTAGTACGATGAACTATCATTATTCATACTTATATAAAATACATACTGAGATATCATAAGCTAGCTTCTAGATGGTAGAGTAGAACAAGGTGTCACTAAAAAAAAAGGGATCACAATACATAACCACCGTAATCAGCATGGTCATCAAAACGCTTGCCACAGGAGGCCAGCCTATCATCCGTGCACAGAGGTTGCAATAGACCTCCAACTGATACGCAATACTACTTAACTCCTATATAAATCAAAATATATCAACATCTAGAAGGTGGATTTTCGTTTACGTTTCAACGTTGGAAAAAGAGAAAATCAACCCGATGCAGAAACCTCGGTCCATTATTCTTCAGCGCGGTAGAGAGGGGTCGTTGTTCTCACAGCAGTCGTATCCCAATCCCTTACGGTAGATCCATGCATAGAGGTTGCAATAAACCTTTCAACGCTAGAAAAGAGAAAGATCGACCCAAGCAGACTATAATACAAAACCCTCTCACTCTTTTTCTTCTCTGGAACCATCCCACGGATAGTTTCCATCCCTTCTCCTCTCGATATCCCCCAACAGAATTTCAAGCCACTATTATAAATCACGTCTCTATAATCAGCTGGCATGAATTCCGGGTAACGTATCGGCGATTGCGAGTCAAGGAGTTTAACACCTCCATAATCCATGCTCCTCAACAGTAAACATCAAAAATCATAACGCTCCCTCAATCTATGCTTTTCAAAAGTTAAGACCAGCAGAGGGAATAATAACGCCTCCTTAAATGGTGGCTAAACATCAGGTATCGGGTCCAAGATTGATTAATACTCAACATAATACTCCATAATTATGGTCATCTTGTAATAATGTACTTATATATATATATATAATGTATGAAATTGCCTTGGGCTATACTAGTTCCAAGATTTATATATATATATATATAGTGTTCCAACTATATAAAAAGTTCCACTATTTTCCGCTTATAAAAGGTTTCCACTATTGTATATGAAATTATTTTCATATATAAATATATAACCTCCTAATATATATATATATATATGCTTTATATATATACAATACACATGTCTTTCCCTTGATCAAAAGGTGAGGTGGAAGTATCCTTATTGGGGCGAGAGTTTCTAACATGTAATTTTTATATAATAATAATTCAAGTCCCAAAAGACTTAGTTCATCACTTTTGTCATTTCTTATGACAATACTAATTCCTGCCCCTTTTATAAAAAGACTTAGTTTATCATTTTACCCGAGGAATCGTCTTGTTCACAACTTATTCCCCTTAGAATGACACCTAGGCTTAGGTCGTCAAGGAGATCATCATATCCCTTTTGTTTACCTAGAGTGCATGATGCTCCTTCCGATGGGGACAACCCATCGCTTCTCTTTAAACCTCATCTTCTTAGGTGGGTTAACTAGAACCTTCTGTTATAATATGTATATATATATATATATATATTAGTCTAGGTATATGGTATTTATCAAAACAAGGTATGTCTGCGATGCTATCTCTCTTTCTACTTTGATTATTTTTAAGGAGACTATGACCTATCGTCTCCTAGAAATCAGCTCCTCAGTTTTTTTTTCTCCTCGTCTTAACTCTTTCAACTTTAACTTGTCTATGTCGATTTTTAAGAAGAGTGCAACTCCCTCGACTCAGGCTTACTCATATTTAAGTACCAAGCTATGGTATCTTGGTTGGGATGAGTTTATCCTTTACGTAACTAATTCATATTTAGTTCCAGGTCTTGTTTTTGGTGGGGCCTTGGCCTTGAGCTCCTCACCAGAACAATTACAATAACCATTCTTACAATTACAAAGTATTCAGGGTACAACAAGCGGGATATTACACTCCCATAGATGAACCATCTATAGCATCTATTGGTGCATCTCTTGTAGCTCCTTCGAAACATCCAAATGGATATGTTAGAGGAGAGGTGAGCCATGACATGCCATTTACAATCACTTTAAATGAAAAAATGTTAAGTGTTAAATGATGAGGCTGGGAGAACATGGAGAGACATACTTGATCGTGAAGCATTGAGATTATTTGGTCAAACAATTGCTAGAGATTTTCGTCGTCGAGGTAAAACATGACTATTATATCTTTTTTCCTATAATGCATGCTTAACTTATGTTGTGTAAATTTATATACTTGACTTAATGGTTCATATTTCATATTAAAAAATTTATATATTATACTCATTGTTGCAATTCGTATGTTTCATATACAGCATTTCATGTTATTACTATGATACTAGAAACCTTAAAATATCTCATATAGATTATTAAATTTTGTATTTCTTTTGCAAAGAAATCCAAGAAGGATGAGTTGGTATCTCATATGCATAAAGTTTCTGCAATTGTACCTCCCAATAAAATTCTCCATATTGTTGTTGAATGTATGAAAAATACTATAAATATTTGAGAGAGGAATTGGTTAGAAACAAAAATAAGACAAACCACGTTTCATAGCAAAGTGGAAAAAAATATTGGAGCAAGTGGTTATTAAAAAAAATAGGAAATGTGGAACCTTGGTTGGAAAGGAAAAATATCCACATATGGGACAAGCCTCTAGGTTGACCACACACCATCGTTTGGGGAAAGGTGGTATGTTGTCTATAGAAGCAAAATTTGTAAGTTTACTACACTACTATGCTTCTCAAGTAAACTTTATTTTTCTTATAATCATTTTTTCTTCCTATTTTATTATTGTTTTAAATTGTAGTTGCAAGTGTTCAATACTAAATTGTCTCAAAACTATAAATAATTTGCTTCATGTTATGGTGTATCTTCTCTCATCCATCAAAATATTAAAGAAGGATTTCATCATGTTGCTAGTTATGGGGTAATTTTTCACCTAGAAATTCTTTGTTCTAAATAAATGTTCATGATATGAAAGAAACATATGTAAATGAAAGTTTCATTGAATACAATTTGTAGGTATGTTGATATTATCTTGTATGTTTCTTAGGAAATTGTTTTTGAGGATGAAAGAGAAGAGGAAAATGAATTTTGACTCATGCTTCAACTTTATCATATGCTCAGATGTTGAATCCACATGGCTTCAAAGGTTAGTTCATTTCAAATATTTTTACAATCAATAAAATATTGTAGTTATGAAATGTCATTAAATGCATAACCTCTTTATGGTTTTCTACAATTAAGTTAAAGTTATTGTTTATGTTTTTTTCTCATTCATTTTTTGTATTTTTATTGTTTACAAAGAGAATTCATGACAATATTTGTGAAAAAAATAGGGATGAAAAATATCAACACGCTTCAAATGAATTATTAGTTTTCTCTTTCATTTTATGAAAAAACAACTTTTTAAACATAGTCTTCCATTATATTATTATTATGGCATGAATCATTGTTTTATGATGATGATGATGATGGTTAACGTCCATTGAGACCAAACTTTGGTCTATCAGACCTAAAGAAACCAATTAATTAGTTTATTTTAAAATTGTATTCCTATGCTCAAAGAGCTTGGTGAGACGCCTCCCGAGATCACTATAATTTTGACAAGTTAAAAGGCTAGGAAGGTCGGTGTTGCAACAAAGATTATGAAATTGAGATCTAATTTGGGTGTACGCAGGGCACTCTAAGAGGAAGTGATTTTCATCTTCGATGTTCCTATTCTCACATAGATGGCAGATCCTTTCCATCCATGGTGTTTTAGGAACTGTCCACTGACCTGTTTCACTATGGAACTTGTGAGAGTTCGTTCTTATCTTGGCTATATTAGTTTTTTTCTTTAAACTGGTTAAAACAAAGAGATATATTTTATCTTCTAGAGCAAGGTTGATGACCTCCTTATAATATCTTAATTTTCTTTTATCCTCTAAATCTTTCTCACACCACAGTTTCGCTTTAAACTTAGAAGTAACAATAGTTTTAATGTTTTTTGAAAGGAGGAATATGTAGTGATGGTTTATTTGTTTCTCTTTAAACTTAGAAGTAACAATACTTTTAATGTTATTAATATTTTGCAATGCAACATTTTCATTGATCTCCCAGTGGTTTAACCAGGCCGTGGTATCTTTATACCAACCTCGCTTGAGCCTAAGGTGGTTTTGGCTGGAATTAAAAGCTATCTTAGGAAGTCTATGGTCTCCCATGTTATTGATTTTGTGCTTTTACGATAGGAGACTAGCCATAGCTAGGATCTCGATAGGGAAAAGACCCACTTCTATAAATAGAATAGGATATGGTGTATTGCTTTTAATTTTGAGGTTATACGTTATAAAACGCTTCTAGATTTGCTCAATCTTTATCCAAGATTATCTAGAGATGTTGTAACCCCAAACATCACATCCATACAAGATAACAGGAGAGACTAAAGTTTCAAAAATGAACTTCTTTTTATCCCACATCACAAGGATTGCTTCTTTACAATTATTTTCAAGACCAAAGTAAGCTTTCCACCCTCCATTAATCATTTTCTCAATGCTATAGTTCCAGTTGATCTTGTGATGAATATCAATTCCTAGGTATTTGTAAGAAGAAACATCCTCCAAGTTTCTATTGCCATACACAAAATTACTGTAAGTGTTCTTCTTGGATCTGATAATCATAACTTTTGTTTTGTCAATGTTAACAGTCATACCCATGATTGAGCAGAAATCCTTAAGAATCTATAGTTGCTTATCAAGATCAGATGGACACCTTGCCAGAAGAACAATATTGTCCGCATAGAGAAAAAGGATGGTGACTATTCCAGCTAAGAAGGTTCCAGCACAACCTGCTTCTTCTAAACAACCTTATAGGTTATCGATGTAAATGCCACATAGGGTAGGGGAGAGGGGGAAACTTTGTTTAAATCTGATATTACACTTAATAACTCTCAACCACCCCTCGTTTATCTTAAAATTGGCCATTACATTCTCGTATAACCTTATTGCTGAATCTCTCAACTAGAAAGGAACCTTTAGCTCTTCTAATCTATTCCATAGGTTATTTCTAGGTACCATATCAAAAGCGTTTCTAAAGTCCACAAAGCAACAAAAGAGATTGGATTTTTCATTACGACACTCCTCCACAATGATCCTAAGCGTAACGAGGTAGTCCGTTGTTGAGTGCTTCCTTATAAAACTCGCTTGCCTTTATCCCACTTACCTTCACTTTCAAGCCATATGTTGATCTTCTTTTCCAAAATAATACCATATAACTTGGCTAAGAGGGGGATAATCATAATTGTCTGATAATTAGAGGGGTTATTTGTATCCCCATTTTTAAAAATAGGGATAATGAGGCTCTGAATCCAAGGTTTAGGGAAACCTTGCTTGATTGCTTGATTAAATAGCTTTTGGATGTGAGGGATGAGGACAGGACCTCCAATTTTTAATATTTATTCCTGGTAACCTTCAATGTCCTTATCTTTTTCATTTTCCAGACGCTTAACCCCAAAATATATGACTTCTAATGAGAAAAATTCTAGCATTGTGAGCAGGGTTTCAAAGTTGTCTATGACATTCGAGGATTCATAAAGATTTTTAAGATAGGAATTCCAGTCATGTAAAGCAACTCTATCAATATCTTTAGTTTTTTTAGTTAGAACCTGCCTCAAGAATTTCTTCGGAGCCACTTTAGAGAGGTGTAAGAGATTTTCTTTCCTTTATGAATATATTGTATTTTTTTTTCTTTTAGTTAGGGATTTTTATATTTTTATCTTGTCAATTTTAAGAGCCTCATCAAGAGCTTGCTTAATTTCTCTTCTCCCACTTTTACAATCTTTATCATACCAAGGGTTGGTTTTTCTATTTCTTGTATTACTTGAGACTTCAATTGAGAACTTGTTAATAGAATGTGAGAGGGTTGTAGTAAAATTATGATAGGGGTCTTCTATAATTTCTATACTTGATAAAGGAAGCAAATTAATTTTTAAATCATTTAGCAAAAGATCATTTTTATTTCTATCAAATATCAAGTTCTTTTAGCTATAAGGATTATCTTCTATGGGATCTCTATGCATGACATAATTGAGAGTTACAATTAAGGGTCTATGATCTAAGTCAGGCTCATGGTCCTTTAAGATGTCAAAATTCATTATTACATTCTATAAAGGAATATCGAAAATAACATAGTCAGTAACCCTGCTACGAAGCCCATTAATACAGGTCATCTGGCTAGAATTGGACCACTTCTTTAGACTGTTGCAAATTATGAGATATTGAGCACTACAAAGCTTGACTATCTCAGACCCAAACAAATTTTCCCCTAGATATTTAGAGCTTATGTTGTACCTGCTAGCTAGAGTAAGGTCTTCGTCTAACCAAAGAGGATTAGGGTTGGAATAATTGCTTAGAAGAATAGCTTGTTTGCTTGAAGTACAAGCATTAAAGTCACCCATTAAGAGGATATTACCTTCATTCCTTAGGATAGAAATATCATTCTCTAAACCATGTTAAGGACAATTTTTATCTAAATTGTTTTTCTTATAGAAGCTAGAATTAATAGGGGAAAATAACAGATTGCTATGTAGGTTTTTTAATCATTAATGTCAGTAATCTCTATCCAAATATATTGGTTGTAAGGGTCATTTTTATAAATCCTAGCATGGGGGGAGATGTTCTTCCTAATGAAACAAGCTATACCCCCAATGCCTCTACGATAGGATCGTTTGTTCCAGATTGACCAAAGTATAAAGCCATCTATGTTAGGGACCTTATATTCTTGGTGCTCCCAAGTTTAAACTAACAATATAATATCAACTTCATTAAAGATCCAACTTAGCTTGGGGCCAAGTTGTTCCATGGGAAGCCCCGACAGTTCCAAGAAAGAATCTGGAGCATGCTGAATTTTTATTGATTACTATCTTTTTGGTTTCTATCTCGAATATCGGCTTTTCTATTTCTGGTTATTGCCCATTTTCCTTCCTTCCTAGCTTCTTTTACCTTTTGAACCTCCTTTCTTAATTCTACTTGATCTTATGGAATGAGATATTCATTTATAAATATTCCTGTTCCTTTTAGACTTGAGGTTTTACTAAGTATGTCATACTTATGGTCAGTAGAGCTCACCTTTATCCAGATCAACCTTCCTCTTTTCTCAGTTAATTTCCCCAACCTTGCTGCTTCTGTGAGACATGTTGTTTCAATTTGTAATCTATTATGTAATTCGGTGTGGGCTATGGCTAATGTATCCTCGTCTACCTCATCTTTCAAACTAAATATTATAAGGTTCAAGGCCCTTTTGTTAAGCTCATGGTCTAATTCTATCAATTTTTTAATTTCCTCTTTAATGGGTTTGATGTCTAATTTACATGCCACACTATGTAGGTTGATATTGTTATCAAATTTTGTTCTAGTTCTTTAATCGTGTCCTTCATTTTAATACTTTCTAAGGTTTCATCCTCTCCTTGGTTGGATGTTTGGTTAGTATATTGGCTTTGTTTTTCTATTACCTGTCATCTAATCTCCATTGTCTCTATTTTATTCTCCAATAGTTTTATTTTATTTTCTATTTGTTTTTGGATCTTGTCTTCAAGAGATGTAAATTTATTTTCCAGCGTGGCTTCTAAATCTGTTCATAGCTTAACTTCTCTTTCTTCTCTACGTTTCTCTAATGAATCTATATACTCATAAAGGCTCTGTAGAGTAACTGCACTAGGTCTACATTTGACAATCTTTGGTAGATGTGGTGAATTATTCATACTTGTGAACAAAAATAAATATATGAGCAGTAGATATGTATTAGAAAAAAAAGATAAGGACTGTGTGCACCTAATATAACCATTCCAGATAGCCTTCCAACCTTGGTTCAAATGGTTCAAAAACCCTATCGAATTCAATGTCAGAGAGTCCATTTGGTTATGGTGTTCGCTTGTTTTGAATGGCCATCGAGAATCCTTGAAATCCTTTACTTGAATGACTAGCTTCCTAGCTGTGGAGAAAAGGCCACAGAGATGCACTCGCTTCAAATGTTTCGAAGGTGGAATAGATGTCTCAAATACAACAAAGATACTTCAAAAGACAGAGATATGAAACCCTATATTTGTTTCAAATGCCAGGTGCATAGATGTTTTAGAATTTGGAATAAATTTTGTTGTAACAACATTATAATTTTTATTATGTTTATTTAATGTATTGAATTATTCATTTGTTAAATGATGAATTAAATACTATATTGAAATGTTTTAATAAACATCTTTTATCTTTATTTAAATATATATCAATTTTTATTTTTATAAAATAATGATATGTTTTCTTAAAAACAAATTTCGAAACATAATATTTCATATATTTATTTTTTCTTTAAAAATAAATTTTGAAACATAGTCTTCCATTACATTAATTTTATTCCAGGATGATTGTTTTATAATTATAATTTTTCTTGACTTAACATTATAATTTTTATTATGTAATTTAATGTATTGAATTATATATATTTTAAGTGATCTATTAAAACAAAACAAAAAACTATTAAAAAATAAATTAATAAACATATTTTAATCTTGTTAATATATATTAAAAAAATTATAAATCTCATATATATATGTTTTGTCCAACCTTCCACACATTATCAACAAACCTCCTATTTGTCTGCTGCTCGGCAAAGAAGGGCCAGCAGATCATGGGAACTCCTGCGCATATGCTCTCAATCGTTGAGTTCCATCCGCTGTGAGTCAAAAATCCCCCAACGGAGGGGTGAGAGAGGACTTTAGAATGCAGACTGAATTTAAGTTGCAAAAAAAAAATAGCGTAAATAGGAATATTTGTGGAGATGGGCTATGTTCGGTTTCTAAAAAGGCCTTCGTCGTCTCCGGTTCCATTTCCATAAATATATATAGAACGTCTCACGTCTCTATAAGCTTGCATCATTACTCATGTCATCGGTATGTTAATGAATTTTATAAATAAAAATATGATGCAAAATGTTAAGTTTATTTTGTTTAATATAAATAGGTCAGCAATACTCAGCCTGCTGCAGGCCGTTTAATAGGGTGGCAATAGGTTTGATGCCTATTTGCTTGAGATTTAAATGGCTTGCAGTAGGCTGAGTATTGTTGGCCATATAAATGTGTTGAAGAGATTCCATTGGTACTTATCCATGATGAATATCTTAAGAGTTTCGTGAAACTTGCTTCTATTCTTAACTCTTATGGGGTGAAGATTCCTTCTATATTTTTAAAGGAATTTGTAGCGACTTAAGGGGGTTTTATATCAATTTTAATGGGATTGTATATTTATTGTCATGTTTTTTTAATATCCATTAACATGATTATAAAGTAAATATAATATTTTAAAAATATAAAGGAATTCTTAAAGAAAAGAAAAGAAAAACCAAGTAGATGTGATGAAGTAAAAAAAAGAGTAGTAAAACAAATATCATAAAGAGTTTGTTCAGTGGTTTCTATAAAGTGGTTTAAGAGTAATTGAGTTAATTTTTTTTTCTAAAGTATGATGTTAACTCATTTGGAATTTCTTGGTTTAATTCAAAAGTTTTACTTTCAAAAGAAATTGGAGGGTCAATGGTTCCTTGTTAATTGGTGAGTGTGTAGTTGTGCTATCTCCATATATATGTCCCTCTTCTAGAAAATATATACCACTATATTATCTTATTTTAGACCTTAAAATGTAAATGTGGTGATACTTTGACTTTTGTTGAAATGCATGCATTGTAGAATTGTGAAAGAGCACATAGTTATCACATCACTCTTGAAAACCAATATAGCTACGGCGCAAAGGAGGTCTAGACCATTTTAAAGCAAATAGCTTGTAATGTGGCCTAAAATCAGAAATATAGAGAAAGGGAGGCCAATCGTCTTAAAGAAATGAGGGAAACATGCATATTAGTAGAGAGTTGTGGGTTATATAACAAATGGGTTGTCACTAAAAAATGTTTAAATAATTACGAGCAATCTAATGCGGGAGCATATAAGCCATTTTTGGGGAGAGCATATAAACCATTTTAGCAGAGAGCATCCACCTTGTGGTGTTGATCTACCACATCATAGAGACCCTTAAAAACTACATCCACACATTGAACAATGACCTTATTTCTGCCTAGTATTATAATCAAATCATTTAAAGCACTTGCAACAATACCTCGTTGATCTTACAAAGATTGAATATATTCAAACAATGTTTTTGACAATTTTCCCATGACTTTAATAAGTAGAAGTCAACATATGCATATATCGTTACCATAAATTGATTTTGTTTCAAGATGAACAATGGGTGCTACCCACAATAACTTATCCAAACCTTTTTCATGAGCATGTAGTTCTTTTATATTTCTTGTTCATTGTAAACCTTACTTATTTTTGTTGAAGGATGAACCCACAGCTTAAATATTAACATGCTAGCTTTTGTTTAAATAGCAAGAATAAATTTTGATAGCAAGAATAAATTTTGAAGTTACTTCTGAAGTTTGGGAAGAACTTGGAAGTTTACACAAATACTTACTTGGCCTCCCAGCTAACACATTTCTCTTCACGTATAGGTCACTTCCAAAGTTATGACACCCTCTTGTATCATACCTAGCTTATAAGAGAAAATCCCACACTATAGTAGATACGTGGCTTAGTTTTGATTAAATGAGATTTCATAAGTTTTTTCGGATCCGACGTGGTGATGGGCAGTTGTGTCGTACACAATTGACCTTCGTTGAATTTTAGTTTTAGGGTTATGTGAGCTAGTTCACTCCTTCGACGACTTTGGCAACAGTCTGATCTGCTTTGGCAGCTCTGCCATAGCAATCCTTTAAACCGATTTGTGATGTGATACTTGAGTTAATGGCGAATCTAGAAACCATATCAATGTTTTCCACTGTTCTGGAGATAATTACTCAACTATGAGTTGTTGGTTTGACTTACGGTTACCTCGTTACCTCGTTAAATAAACATGCATTGATTCTACTTGGTAATGTATTATTGCATCATAACATCTATTAGTATTTTCCCAGCAATGTGTAACAATATATTAACATTTTCTTATATATGGTTTGGTTGATGGAATCTACTCTCGGCTTCGAAAGAAATGGTAAGTTCTGGTTTAAAATTTTGACTTCTTCCCATACTACTGCGTCTAGTGTGAAAGGAAGGGCCATATTCACAGCCGCAGAATAAATGTATCTCATTGGGGTTTTGAAGGCACACTCAATAAGCTGTGACAGGTCGGGGTTCCTCTTTCAAGAGATTATAAGGTTTTTGGTTTGCTGAAACATTATGCAATTGATTTTGTAATGTGGTTTGACTCTTGATTGTCCAGGTTTATAATGTAATATTCGATTTATTTAAAACACGTGTTTCCCTCTGTCGAATCTATAATTTGGTTTAACTTTGGATTGTCAAGGTTTATAATGTAATATTCAGCTTATTTAAAACTCATGTTTCCCTCTGTCGAATCCTTTAATGGATAAAACTGCTTTGATCTAGTCGATGGTAATGTGGGTTTTAAAAAGAATATTAAACATTCCAAAGAACACAGTAATTGTTTTAATAGCTAGTATGTAAATATTTAGGTACTCGTCAATACATTATGTTTCTATGTTTTAACTGTTAATTTTACACTTTGTATCTAGGGTTTTCAGTTTAATCTAAAATTTACTTGTGTTAGTTTCAGGTTCAATTATCGACCTGTAATAGATTTGGAAAATCTAGGGTTTTTGCTTAAAATAGTTTCTGGTTCTAATGGTTGCCACTCCAGGCATCATCAGCCATAAATTTAATTAATTTATGGATTTTTTCTGTGGATATAAACAACACTTGTATGTTTCAGTCCTATAGTCACAACTAGATTACTGTATTTCCATAGTCTAAACCTATTAAGATTGTTCCCCCCCTTGTCGAGACTCTTCTTAGTTTTAAAATTGTCTCCCTACAACTTCAAGTTTCCACCAATAGCTAAAGAGAGTTATTTATCGTGGAACCTAACATTATCAACAGTTCCAACACAGAGCATAACATCTCATAGATGCTCACTGGGCTATATAATGGATTTTTCAATTAGAGCCTTCACCTCAGTCATCCTTGGCAGGTCATTTCTTTCCATCTTTCCAGTTACCCTCTTTCTCTTTTCCTAGTACTTTTATAGCAATAACTCCCTCTCTTTAGTATTGGCCACTTGTCTTCGTAAAGAGTGTTGAGGATTTGGTAACTTTTTTAAAACTATTTTTTTGTCAATTAACTGTATAGCTGTTAAAACTCTCAACTTCATAATTACTTTAATATATAAAAATTACTCATTTGTTTCCTTGTTCTTGTAAATAAAATAAACTAACAAAATATAATTAGAGGGTATTACAATCCTCCCCTTCTAAAAACTTTGCACCATCGTCGGTGCTTAATCAGTATTATTATTATAGTCTCGAAATAAAGCAAGAAAATTTTGTCTCATAGTCTCTTCTCTTTCCCAAGTTGCTTCCTCGGCTGAATAATGTTTCCATCATACTTTAACTTGTACAATACTCTGTTTCCAAAGTTGTATTTATCTCTTATCGATGATGCACATTGGTTCTGTGTGGAAGTCACCCTCTGCTTCCACCTATACATTATCCCAATTAATAATATGAGTTTGATCAACATATTTTTTTAATAAAGAAATATGGAAAACATCATGAATTCTTATATGAGGAGTTAAATCCAACTGATAAGCTATAGGCCCTATTCTAGCCAAAATTTCAAAAGGTCTCACATATTTGGGTGCAAGCTTTGCATAGATTCTTATTCTTAGTTTGCTTTTCTTAGGTTTAACCCTTAGAAATACATGATCTCCCACTTTATACTCTTTAGCTGTATATTTTCTGTCTGCATAACTTTTATGTTTATCCTGTGTTGCTTTTAAGTTTTGTTTTATATTTCATACCATTTCCTCGATTTTTGCTAACATGCCACGTCCTAAAGCCATCATATCTTCCAAGTTTCCCCAACTCAAAGTTACTTTACATCTCCTACCATATAACACCTCGAAAGGACCCATTTTTAGAGATGCTTGATAATTATTGTTATATGATATTTCTACCAAATGAATATAATACTCCCATTTGTTGGGTTGATTCATCACATACATTCTTAACATATCCTTTAACACCTGATTTACCCACTCAGTCTATCCATATGTTTGTGGATTGTAGGCGTTGTTGAAATTCAATTATGTATCCATACCCTTAAATAAATTTGTCCATAATATTGAAGTGAATTTAGCATCACGATCTGCAATAACTATTTTTGGAATCCTATGTAATCTAAAAATCTCTTTCATAAATATATCAACAATTTTACAGCTTTATATGTGGACTTTACAGGTATAAAATGGGCTACTTTACTTAATTTATCTTTTACCACCATAATAGAATAATTTTGCTTCTTTGTTTTCGGTAACCCTATAATAAAATTCATAGTTATAGTTTCCCATTTCCACTCATGTATAGGTATAGGATGCAACAATCTGATTGGGTGTTGGTGAATAGATTTAACCTATTGACATGTGAAACATCAAGCTACATAATCAGCTACTTCTTTTTTCATATTTTTCCAATAAAAATCTTTCTTTAAGGATGTTATCAATTTATGATATCCAAGATGCCCTACATACAGATTATCATGTAATTCTCTAAATATGATATGCTCAGCATTATTTTTATTGGGCACATAAATTCGATATTTGAAACGTAGATATCCTTCTGTTTCAATCTAATACATACTCTCTTATGTTCTAAAACTTTATTTATTACATTTTTCAATCAAATTTTTATATTGTTTGTCATTGTTTGAAGCTTCTTTCAACACAATTTTCAATTCATATTCATATCCACTAATTAGTACTGCATGCATTTTATGTTGTTTTCAACTTAATGCATCTGCTACAATGTTTTCCTTCCCTTTTATATGTTTAATTTCAAATTCATACTCACTTAGAAACGCAAGCCACCTGCCCTAACGAGCATTAATTTTTTTCTCATCAAATAAATATTTTAACCCAATGTTGTTTGTTAATAACAGAAATTTATTTCCTATCAAATAAAGTCGCCAAATATTAAGAGCATGAATGATGGCGTCCAATTCCAAATCATGTACCACATAATTTTTCTCATGCTCCTTTAATTTTCAAGATTCATAACAGATCACATGACCTTCTTGAGTTAAAACTCCTCCCAAGCCTTTTTTACTCGCATTTGTGCACACCTCAAAATCCTTATTTGAATTTAAGCAATTTTCAATATGGGTGTCGTGGTCAATAAATGTTTTAATTTATCAAAACTATCTTGACATTGTTGGCTCCAAATAAATCGAACACCTTATTTGTACAAAGTTGTTATAGGATGAGCTATTCGGGAAAAGTTTTCAATAAATTTGCGGTAATAACCAGTTAATCCCATAAAAGATCTTATATCATGCACATCTTTTAGTACACGTCATTCCAAGATAGCTTTGATTTTATCAAGATCAACCGCTATTCCCTTTTTGGATGTAACATGTCCCAAATATTGTACTTCCTTTTTATAAAAATCACATTTACTCAATTTTTCATATAATTGATGTTCTCTTAAAGTTTGTAACACCTGTTGTAAGTGATCTTCATGTTCTGATTCATTTTTTAATATATTAAAATATCATCAATAAATACCGGCACAAATTTATCCATAAAATTAACTTAGAACATTGTTCATTATGTTCATAAATGTTGCAGGGGCATTAGTTAACCCAAACGACATTACCACAAATTCATAGTGCCCATACCTTGTTCGAAAATAATTTTTATGAATATCTTCCTGCTTGACCCTTACTTGATGATATCTCGACCTGAGATCAATTTTTGAAAATATTTTTGCCCCTCCAATCTCATAATACAGATCATCTATTCTTGGTAAGGGATATTCGTTTTTAATGGTCATCTTAATTAATTGTCTATAGTCTATGCACATTCTAAAGGTTCCATCCTTATTTTTAACAAATAACACAGGTGCTCCCCATGGTGAGACACTAGTCTGAATGTATTCCTTGTCCAATAATTCTTGTATTTTCATCCTTAACTGTGTCAATTTTGGAATAGTCATACGATAAGGATCTTGTGATACTGGAGCTGAACCCGGCATTAGATCTATAGTGAAATTTAAATCTCGTTTAGGTGGTATTCCTGGTATTTTGTCAAGAAATACATCCAGAAATTTCTTCAAAATAGTGAATTGTTCCAACACTAATGTTGATTTTTCAAGTTCTGTTTCTTTAATTTTAATGGCATAAAGTTGACATCCTTTTCTGATACACTTTTTCAGTTGTACTGTTGAAATCTGTCGAATAGATATAGGTCTATAAATCCCCTTTACTGTATAATTTTTACCTTCCTCATCCTTACAACCCAAACTTTTATGTAAACATTCTATAATAGCATTATGAGATTCTAGCCAATCCATACCTATCAGAATGTCATAAGAACCTAAATGAATTATATTTGGATAAACTTAGGTATCCATGTTATCAAGTGTTAATCTGCAATTATTAACTATTTTTTAACCTTCCTTTTGACCCCTGTAGCCAATTGTACCAAACTTTCATTTCTTTATTTTTCTTTAGCAAGTTTACATTTTTCAACTATTTTTGGTGCAATATAACTCAAACTAGCTCTTGAATCGATGAGTATAGATACAAAGGTGCTTAAAATTTTACCTTCAACTTCCATCATGGTAGATTGATGATTTTCCTCTCAATCTTCCAAAGAAGCATTAATTCCTGGTATTCTCTTGGCCAAGTCATTGACAATAAAAGCTTCATGTAGCATACTTATGGGTGCCATCTTTCTTCTACGATTATGTGGGCAATTTGTGTATACATGTGGTCCATTACATCTCCAACATTTAACATCCTTAGAACTGTTATTCCATCCCCCACTAGAAGTTCCAATACTCTTTACTTAATTACTATTAACTATACCTAGATTATTGTAGTTGTTGTGAGTATGACTTTTTGCCCCTTTTTCTAAAAGGAGAGGGTTTAAATCCTTTCTTACGTTGATCCAACTTGTCATTTTTCTTATGTTGCATATTTCTGCTTAGTTCTAGCCTTTGTTTAAACAAGTGGTAACACAACTTGGCCTTTCTAATTGCTTCATCCATGGTCTTAGGCATTTCAAACTCAATATTTTCCTTTAATGCTGGAGGTAAACAACTGATAAACCTATAAACTTAGCTTTCTCCTCCTTTAAACAAGGTACATAACATTGTAAATTCACAAATTTTGTTATAAATTCTTCCATGGTTAACATACCCAGTCGTAAATCATTGAACTCTTTAGCTTTCTCATCATAGTATCGTTTTGACATGTATTTTTTTTAAACAATCTTTCAAGAACTTTCCAGCTTAGTTCTTTACTATGTATATTATTCACACTTTTAGCCTCCTGCCACCACAGATGAGATTTTCCACTTCATTGAATTTTTTTTAAACGTGCCCTCAATTTGTCATCATCTCTGTATACCTGAAAGTATTGTTTAATATTTAGTAGCCATGCTTCAGCAGTTTCCTCAAACTATCCATCAAACATTAGAGGTTTTAACTTTTTAAATTCCCCCTGTAATTCCACAAGTTTTTCTTTATGCTTATCCAAATTTTTGTCCTTGTTTTCTTTCAAATATCTTGTGGGTACAAAAATATTATCTATGGTTTCTTCACTACTGCCACTTCATATTGCTCCTTTCCTTTTATTTCCAGTACTACAGGAGTTTTGACCATTGTTCTTTTGTGTGTCCATCAAATTCCTTAAAATTAATTCATTAATCTCCTCTTGATCCGATTTGGCATTCATTAATTTAACATTATCCTTCTTAAGGATTTCCAAGTCTACTTTCAAACTCCCATGCTATAACATTTCTGACTGCAAATCTGCAATATGTTTGGCTCCGAGTTCTACATAAAAAATCGCATCCTTTAATGATGGCATACCTTCAGGCACTACTTCTTCTTCCTCAATTTTTCCTTCTTCCATCGTTAAGTCTGTGTGTAACCATATTTATTCATTGTTATTTATTTTCAATTTATACTCCCAATACTTAGTTATATAATACTACATGATTTTAAACAATGCCCATTAGGTCAAAGTGTTTTAACCTCGCTATGATACCATTTTGTAATGTACCAAAACTAAATATAATATATATATATATGTGTGTGTGTGTGTGTGTGTGTGTGTGTGTGTGTGTGTGTGTGTGTGTGTGTGTGTTTCTTTTGTATTGCATGTTCAATGTAAACCTTACTTATTTTTTTTGAAGGATGAACCCATAGTTTAAATATTAACATGCTGGTTTTTGTTTAGCAAGAATAAATATTTGAAGTTACTTTCGAAGTTTGGGAAGAACTTGGAAGTTTACACCAAGAATTAGTTGGCCTCTCGGCTAACACATTTTTCTTCATGTACAGGTCACTTGCAAAGTTATGACACCCTCTTGTATCATACCTAGCTTATAAGAGAAAATCCCCCACTATACCAAATACGTGGCTTAGTTTTATTAAATGAGCTTTCATAAGCTTTTTTGGATCCGGCATAGTGATGGCCAGCTCTGTCGCACACAAATGATCTTCATTGAATTTTAGTTTTAGGGTTACGTGAGCTAGTTCACTCCTTCAAATATAGTGGTGACAAACCGAGCTGCTTTGGTAGCTCTTCCATATCAATCCTTTACCGATTTGTGCTGTGAGAGTTAAGTTAATGGTGAATCTAGCCACCATATCAACATTTTTTATTGTTCAAGATATAATTACTCTACTAAGGGCTTTTGGTTTGAGATACGGTTACCTGGTTACCTCATCGAATAAACAGGCAATGCTTCTACTTGGTAATGTATTATTGCATCATAATATCTCTTACTATTTTCATAGCAATGGGTAACAATATATTAACAATTGCTTAAATGTTAGTTGCATGTGGAGAATATATGGTTTGGTTGATGGAATGTACTATCGGCTTTGAAAGAAATGGTAAGTTCTGGTTTAAAATTTTGACTTCTTCCCATACTACTGCATACAGTGTGAAAGGAAGGGCCATCTTCGCAATTGTAGAAGAAATGTATCTCGTTGGGGTTTTGAAGGAAGACTCAATAAGCTATGACATGTTGGGGTTCCTCTTTCAACAGATTATAAGTTTTTTGGTCTGTGGAAACATTATGCAATTGATTTTGTAATTTGGTTTGACTCTGGATTGACCAGGTCTATAATGTAATATTCAGTTTATTTAAAAATCTTGTTTCCCTCTATCTAATCTGTAATTTGGTCTGAATCTGGATTGTACAGGTTTATAATGTAATATTCAATTTATTTAAAACTCGTGTTTCCCTCTGTTGAATCCTTTAATGGATAAAACTTCTTTGATCTGGCCGACGGTAATGTGGGTTTTAAAATGAATATTAAACCTTCCAAAGAATACGGTAATGATTTTAATAGCTAGTCTGTAAATATTTTGGTATTGGTCGATACGTTAGCTTTCTATGTTTTACCTGCTAATTTTATACTTTGTATCTATGGTTTTCAGTTTACCCTAAATTTTACTTATGTTAGTTTCAGGTTCGATTATCGACGTGTAACAGATTTGGAAAATTTAAGCTTTTTGGTTAAAATAGTTTCCGGTTCAAATGGCTTCCACTCTAGGAATCATCGGTCGTAAATTTAATTAATTTATAGATTTATTTTTGTGGATAAACAACACTTGTAAATTTTAGTCTTAAAGTCACAACTCGATTACTGTATTTCCATAGTTTCAACCTATTGGGATTGTTTATTAACTACAACTATTGAAACGCAACCCAACAAAAGGGTTTAATAGCTATTTTAATTCTATGTCATCACATTAGGGTTTAAATAAAAATAGTTACTTAATTAGGGTTTCCTTGTTGTTTTCCTACATTAATTTTTATACCTAGTTTGGTAAACAAAAAGCTTAAGAATAATAACAAGATTTATTCTATCACTCCTTTCCTTGAATATTTAGTAGTTACATTCATGTTTAAACCAAACACATAAATTTAAGTTGTAAACATTTTGCATAAAAATGGAAATAAGGATTTATTTTACAAGTAAAAATATCTTAACAATCTAAGAGTCAAAGCTTTAGCAACTATGCACCCCGCCCATCCACAGGAACAATCTTGTGGTATTCCTCCCCCTTTCCCAGACTGTTAGTTTTAAAACGGTCTCCCTACAACTTCAAGTTGCCACCAATAGATAAAGAGAGTTAATTATTCTAGAACCTAGCATTCTCTTATTCTTATTGATAGTTCCATCACAGAGCCTAACATCTCATAGATGCTCATTGGCAGCTCTAGGATATATAATGGATTTTTCAATTAGATCCTTCACCTTAGTTATCCCTAGCAACTCATTTCTTTCCATCTTTTCCAATTAACCTCTTTCTCTTTTCCTAGGAATTTTATAGCAATAACTACCTCTCTTTAGTATTGGCCACTTGTATTAGTAAAGAGTTTTTAGGACTTGGTAACTGTTTTAAAACTAAATTTCTGCCAATTAACTGTATAGTTGTTAAAACTCTCAACTTCAGAATTACTTTAATATATAAAAATTACTCATTTGTTTCCTTTTTCTTTTAAATAAAATAAACTAACAAAATATAATGAGAGGGTATTACAAATAATTACAGTTTATTTACATTTCTATTTAATTTAGAGTAGCGAGTATCTCATGTTATTGAAGTTTAATTTTTGGTTATGTCACAACAAAAAGTTGATTCTAGAATATCGCAGGCTCAAAAAGCATTTATATATTTCCAATCTCTTTAAAGTTGAAGTATTTGTGAAATGGAGTTCTAATTTTCAAGGTATTTGGTTATGTATTTGTTGTCCCTAGCATGGATAAATAGATAGATAGTCCAAATGGTTCAAATTGCAATGTTAAACACACATGGACAATTCTTAGATATATAATAATCATATTAATAAATACACTTCCATAAGGGAAACACCTTATGGTGTACTAAATGTTTCAAACTTAAGGTATATGTAAACCCTATTTTAGGTGGGCCTTCACCACTTGCAATACATTGAAAAACTTTGAAATGTGAATGAAGTGTGACGTGTTTATGAAATATAATAAAGCATTTATATATTTCCAATCTCTTTAAAGTTGAATTATTTGTGAAATGGATTTCTAATTTTCAAGGTAATTGGTTATGTATTTTTTTTCCTAGCTGTAATGTCCCTTTTTGAAATTTTATTAAATGACCAATTTTTTTCACTTTTTTCCCAATTTTTGGCCTTAGCTAGTTTTGATGTCAAGGACTCCAAATTGGCCCAAATGCTCCCAAATTTTATCAGAAGGTACATGAATGATATTATAACTTAAATATGATGTTTAGGGATGTTTTATTACCCCACAATTACTTCTGCAAACTTGTTTAATGTTCTGTTCAAAGTAGGAGTCTTTACTAGCAAATTAGGGCTCCAATTCCCCCTGGGTAATTTCCGTAAATGGATTCAAAAAAGGTCCCAAGGTCACTCTAATTTCATAATATATGCAGGGGATGTTTAAATGAAATTTTCAAAGTTTCATATGCATCATGGTTCAGTTTATACATGCTTTTATGACTCTATCCAAAACAACTACCAAATCTTCTCCCAGTGCAATAAAAATGAGTAAAATGACTTCCAATGCTTAAGTACTGAACATGATACTTTAAATACACATTAATTAAATTAAATTCATCATAAATTTATCAGATATTCATTCCTCCATTCGAAATGACAAGCATTAACATAGCATATATCAAAATATTGTGGAAATTGTCATTGTTTGCTCATTAAAAGTCATTTTGACATACAAATATTGGGTATTTAGACTTGAAAATTTATGAGAGTGAATAAAATAGAATATTTAATGATTAAAATCATAAATATATCAGGAATATATCTCCCAAATATTACATGATCTCACCCAAGGAGAAATCCCTCCATGACCATGAATATGCAAAGAAAACTGAAAATGGTTGATAGAGAGTGCTGCAATAGAATAATCCACATGGTTTCCTGTAACTTATACCTGCAAATAATAATCCATTAAATATCCTTGAAATACCTGAGTGGCCTCTCCAAACACCAACTTGGATGGGAATCTTTCACCCTCGAAATTGGCTAAGGCAAGAAAACTAGTCATCCACTAGCTCTCACAATTCACAAATGACAATTTCTCAAATGATAAAAATCCATTCTCTTGGTTTCTTCCTATATTTTATAAAAATACTTATCCTTCTAAGGTTCCAAATCCATCCACAAAATCAATCCAATTCTAATTTGGGTGTGGGATCAATATTTTCCATGTGTTCTCCCTTTCCTAGCCTTCCATCTTTCGCCAATTTGAGTAGGAACCCATTGGGATTCTCCAACTCACATGAGAGATCTCTTGGATGCTCTATTTATACCTTACATGTCATATATTTTATATCCCATCCTTCATATCTGATTTGTGATATAGGTGTCATAGCATCTTCATCATTGTTGTCATAGAGCTAGGGAATCTAGTCCAAGTGTTTCACTAGCTCCAAAATGACTCTTCCTTTCCCATGTAAGTTACATTTCTTCCCAAATTAAACCTATGATGCATATGGACAAATGTATTAACCTTATAACTCATCCAAGAACCTTTAATATTCCCATGGATTCGTAATTGCAAGAGGAAGTTTCCATTTGGTACCAAATTTCTAGCTTGTGTGGGTCCACATTCTCCATGTGTCTTCATGATCAATTGCCACTTTGATTTTATCTTGTATTTATTTATTTATCTCCTTTATTAAATATTTATTCCTTTATGATTTTCAAACATCATTTATTTTCCCCCTTATTCCATATCCCAAAGCTTCCACCCCCAACCTAGGAAACTAGTATTTTTCCTCCTTGGCAATTATTTGACCCTTAGCATCAATTTGAAAAACTCTCATGAATATGGAAAATGTGATTAGGCCATTGTGACCCAATTAAAAATTTGGGACATGACAAATCATCCCTTCCCAATATTGATTTTCCTCAAGAAATTTCAAACATGGGTGTTGAAGAACCTGCTTTCTATATGATTCTTTGAAGTTGCCACTAAGTTTCCCAACTTTGAGTCTTTGAGATTCCATGAATATTTTTGAGAGGAACCACCATGCTTGCTGCTGCACTACTCTGATTAAAATAACTTTATTAAGTGGGGAATCCATCCACCATACTTATTGTTTCCCAAAAAAAATGAAATCAATGGGACTAAAAACTATCCCAAGGTCCCATTGCTTGTATTGCACTCCAAAAATTAAGAGTGCTCTCCAACCCATACCATTAGGAAAGAGAATTATAGGATCCAATTTTCTTGTATTAATTATTCCAAACATCATGAGTACATAATATATATCATCAAAGTACATAACAACATAATAAAAATGTACATCAAGGAGGTGCCTCGTCAAAAAATCATGAAAGTGATTATACCTCCAATTAAGTAGACCACCATTTTCCAAGTGCATACAAACTTCAAGTGACCAATAAAATCTGCTCCAATGACATAGGTGAGGATGCCATGTCCTATAATGCTGCTCCAAAAGTATTTGATATGCATCAAAATATTCATCCATGTATTCTTTCATCCAAGAAGTGAATGAAGAATCTCCACTCAAATTTGAACCAAATAATGAGCAGAAGAAAGAAGGAGACTTCAAATGACTCAAAGAAGTCTCACGCATACATCCATGAATGAGAGAATCATAAATATATAACAAAGTATGTGGCTGGTAACAAAAATTTTCTCCAATCATAAATCTATTCACCCCAATGTTGGATGAAGTTCATCCAACATCAAATGAACCCAAGTGTTGAGCAAGAAAAACCATGAGTCTTCAAGTGACTCAAATGCATATCATAGGTGCATCCATGTATATTTTCATCATCATAAAGTAACAAAGGATGCTACTGAAAATGTGAATAAGAGTGTGATCCAAACATTTCATCATAAAAAGTAAATCTAGGAGTTCCATACTCCTCATGTGGCACCATAAAAAAGAACCTTTTCACCCATACTTCATTGAGACTAATGCTGCAAAACATGGAATTGTATGATGTAGGAGAATGAACTAAATCACCCTAATGATAAAAAAGTGCATAAGTTTCATCATGGGAAGGATCCATATGGGTAGTATCATGCAGCTCTTTCAAAATTTTTAAACCTTTGTCATAGATTGGTTCCAATGTAGAGGAATCATGCTCTTCTTTAAAAATTGCATAACCTTCATCAAGAGACAATTCAAGTTCTTCCACCACGTCGATTATTTGGATTTCTTTAAGTTCATATTCAAACACATCAAGCACATTCAAATTTCCACATTTCTCATGATCCACCATGTCATGAGAATCCTCCAGACAATCTACCATTTAACAATCTGAAACATAGGAGGAAAAACAAGTGTCTTACAACTTTTCAAGAAGTTTCTCATTTTGAATAGTGAGCTTATGATTTTCCTCGTTATTCTTCAATTATGAATCATGTAATAATTCATTAAGCTCAACCAAATTGTTTCTATAAAAAATAAAAGACATGAAATTACCTTCAATGTTTCGCATTGCTCTTTGAATCTTCTCCATGTCTTCAAGGAAGGATGGATCCTCCAATGAAGAAATTTTCCAACAAGAATTTGACACCAATGATTTAGTGTCATGTAGTATTTTAAGGGCCTCTTTGATCTTATTTTCATTCATATTTAAGGACCCTTCAAGAAAATGAGGCTCTTGCAAATGAACCTCCTCGTCTTCTTCCTTCTTGCTTGGTACAACTTCATGAAGCTCAAGTGGTGATGGGGAAGTTGATCTTATTTATTCTTTAAATTATACAAGGTGTTCATTTTCATGTTTACTAGAAATTTGGCTTGCAGAAACATTTTGAAAACTGATCTCTATGTCACCAACATAGAGGTGTGAGCACCCATCAGTAGGTACTCCTTCATAGTTCAAGCTTGCATCATTAGATTCTCTTTGTTTCATTTTCAAGGTAGAATGTGTCTCGAAATTATATTCGGTATTTTCAATAGAAACTTCTTCATACTCATGTGATGTCTCTTCATATTTTTCAGAGTCACTTGGGAGTGAATTTCGATCCTCTTCATGTACTACTTATTCTACTTCACCTATTTCAGAACTAGGTGGTTCATGGGTCTCCTCATTTTGCTAATTCAAGCAAGATGATGCATTTTTCCCCTTGGTTTTCTTAAAATCAATATATTTTTTCCAACTTTGGATAGCCAACAATTCGAATCCTTTCATAATATTCTTGGTCATGTCTTCATTTATAGGTTCAATGATTTTTATATGCTCCTCACCATCATATGAGGTTCCCCTTTCATCCCTAGTCATTATTTCCTCTTCAACAAAAGCACTTTTGGGTTTCAATATCTAATGGTGGTCCATGACTTCTTGTCCTCATAAATATCATACCACATCAGGTGCCAAGATTATGCTCCGATACCACTATAATGTCCCTTTTTGAAATTTTATTAAATGACCAATTTTTTCACTTTTTTCCCAATTTTTGGCCTTAACTAGTTTTGATGTCTAGACCTCCAAATTGGCCCAAATGCTCCCAAATTTTCTTAGAAGGTACATGACTGATATTAGAACTTAAATATGATGTTCATGGATGTTTTATGACCCAAAAATTACTTATAATGGTGTTCCTTGACTTCTTGTCCTCATAAATATCAGACCACAATAGGTTCCAATATTATGCTCTAATAACACTTGTAATGTCCCTTTTTGTAATTTTATTAAAAGACCAATTTTTTTCACTTTTTCCCAATTTTTGGCCTTAACTAGTTTTGATGTCTAGACCTCCAAATTGGACCAAATGCTCCCAAATTTTCTCAGAAGGTACATGACTTATATTATAACTTAAATATGATTTTCAGGGATGTTTTATGACCCCACAATTACTTCTGCAAACTTTTTTAATGCTATGTTCAAAGTAGGAATCTTTACTATCAAATTGGGGCTCCAATTCCCCTTGGGTAATTGTCGGAAATCGCTTAACAAATGGTCCCAAGGCCACTCAAATTTCATAAAATATGTGGGGGATGTTTAAGGGACATTTTCAAAGTCTCATATTCATCATGGTTCAATGTATACATGTTGTTATGACTCTTTCCAAAATAGCTACCAAATCACAATTTCGACCCTTGCGGAAAATGCACCAAATCTTCTCCCAATGCAATAAAAATGAGTAAAATGGATTCCAATGCTTAAGTAATGAAAAATATAATTGAAATAAAAATTAATTACAGTCCATTCATCATACATTTATCAGAGATACATTCCTCCATTCTAAATTATAATCATTACCATAACATATATCAAAATAGAGTGGAAATGGTCATTGTTTGCTCATTAAAAGTCATTTTGACATACAAATATTGGGTATTTCGACTTGAAATTTTTTGATAGTGAATAAAAGATAATATTTATAGATTAAAATCATAAATATATCATGAATAGATCTCCTAAATAGTACATGATCTCACCCAAGGAGAAATCCCTCCATGAGAATGAATATGCAAAGAAAACTGGAAATGGTTGATAGAGAGTGATGCAATAGAAGAATACACATGATTTCCTGTAGCTTAAAAATGAAAATAAGACTCCATTAAATCTCCTTGAAATACCTGGGTTGCCTCTCCAAACACCAACTTGGATGGGAATCTTTCACCCTCGAAATTGGCTAAGGCAAGAAAACTAGTCATCCACTAGCTCTCACAATTCACAAATGACAATTTCTCAAATGATAAAAATCCATTCTCTTGGTTTATTCCTATATTTTATAAAAATAGTTAGCCTTATAAGGTTCCCATTCCATCCACAAACTCAATCCAATTCTAATTTGGGTGTGGGATCAAGATTCGCCATGTGTCCTCCCTTTCCTGGCCTTCCATCTTCCCCCAACTTGAGTAAAAACCCAATGGGATTCTCCAACTCACATGAGAGCTCTCTTGGAGGCTATATTTTGACTTGAAATTTCATATATGTCATATTTCAGAATTCATATCTGATTTTTGTTATAGGTGTCATAGCATCTTCATAATTGTGGTCATAGAGCTAGGGAATCTAGTCCAAGTGTCTCACTAGCTCCAAAATGACTCTTCCTTTCCCATGTAAGTTACATTCCTTCCCAAATTATAACTATGGTACATATGTCCAAATTTATTAACCTTATAACTCATCCAAGAACCTTTAAACTTCCCATGGATTCGAAATTTCAAGAGGAGGTTTCCATTTGGTACCAAATTTCTAGCTTGTGTGGGTCCCACATTCTCCATGTGTCTTCATGATCAATTTCCACTTTGATTTTACATTGTATTTATTTATTTATCTCCTTTATTAAATATTTATGTCATTCTAATGTTTAAACATAATTTATTGTCCCCCTTATTCCATATCCCAAAGCTTCCACCCCCAACCTAGGAAACTAGTAATTTTCCTCCTTGGCATTTATTTGACCCTTAGCATCAATTTGACAAACTATCATGAATATGGAAAATGTGATTAGGACATTGTGACCCAATGCAAAATTTGGGACATGACACTAGCATGGATAAATAGATAGATAGTCCAAATGGTTGAAATTGCAATGTTAAACACACATGGACAATTCTTAGCTATATAAGCATCATATTAAGACATACACTTACATAAGGGAAACACCTTATGGTGTACTAAATGTTTCAAAATTAAATTATATGTAAACCCTTTTTTAGGTGGGCCTTCAACACTTGCAATACATTGAAAAACTTTGAAATGTGAATGAAGTGTGACGTGTTTGTGAAATATAATAAAGAAATAGGTAAATACAACTATTCAAAATATCCAAAGAACCATGAAGCAATGCAGGGAAAATTTAGATAATCCATAATGTACTTGCAGTGTAGAAACAATGATGAATCTTACTAATTCTTAAATTTCCAACCATAAAATATTTGACGATATTTTTCAAAAAATAATCAAATTTCTAGGGATTGGAAGCAATGTTAGTGAGACACTTATACAAGATATGATTTGACAACTATCTATGGATATGGGACTAATATATAGATACACCTTACACGTGCCCAATATTTTATTCATTAATTATAAACATAGTGGAAACTGAGAGAAAGAAAACCACTCATGACATTGCAATCTTCTTCATCGACATAGCTTGTACGAGGATCTCCATATTTGTAACCCCAAGACCCCATCTAAGTGACCTTTGGTTGTAATATTATCCCTTAAAAATATCCCTAAATAAACATTATCCCTAAAAGATAACTCTAATATAAGAAATTCATTTTAACCAAAGTTCTAGATCCCAATTCCTTACTAAGATACCTCCAAAATGATGTCTACATGCCTTTCACTACCTCTTCAATTTTTTATCATATTGATTCCTTAGAGTCCATGTTAAATCATTATATCAATAATCCCTTATATCGAGCTTTCATCAACCACAATTGGTCCAAAACTAATAGATGGTATGACTATAATTATAGAGTTATTAGAAAAAATGTTAGGCTCACTTAAAATAATATCGACAAGGTACAAAAAGTATAAGAATATAAGAACTTATATAGAAATAAAAATGAATCTTCATCAACAAGCAATGGGATACTCATCTAGAGACTTTTTAACATAACCCTAAGCAATTATGGAAAAAAACTATACCTAGGAATGCTACAATTAAGCCTCAACTTGTTATCCTCAAATGGAATTAAAGAAGGAGGAATGAATCTTGCAAAAGGAAAGGTTAATGATGTATAAGGGTATCAAAAAAGGTTAATCGTGATTTTGATGGTAGATATGATGAAGTAAAAAAGAGAGTAGTAAAACAAATATCATAAAGAGTTTATTGTGTGGTTTCTATAATGTGGTCTAAGGGTAGTTGAGTTAAAAAAAAATTCTAAAGTATGGTGTTAACTCATTTGTAATTTCTTCGTTTAATTCTAAAGTTTTTGTTTTAAAGGAAATTGGAGGCTCAATGGTTCCTTGTTAATTGGTCTGTGTGTAGTTGTGTTATCTCTATATATATGTCCCTCCTCTAGAAAATATATACCATTATATTATCTTATTCTAGACCTTAATGTAAATGTGGTGATACTTTGACTTTTGTTGAAATGCATGCATTGTAGAGTTGTGAAACAAGACACAGTGATCACATCGAAAACCAATATTGTTAAGGCCTACAAAGGATGTCTACACCATTTTAAAGAAAAAGGCTTGTAATGTGGCCTGAAATTATAAATATAGAGAAAGGTCGGCCAATGGTCTAAAAGAACTGAGGGAAAGAAACATATTAGTAGATAGTCGTGGGTTATATAACAAATGTTTTATCACTAAAAATGGTTTAAATCATTAATGAATCTAATGGGAGAGCATATAAGCCATTTTTGGGGAGAGCATATAAACCATTTTTGCAAAGAGCATACAACTTGTGGCATTGATCTACCACATCATAGAGACCCTCAACAACTACATCCACACATTGAACATTGACCTTATTTCTACCTAGTATATTCAAATCATTTTAAGAACTCGCAACAATACATGGTTGATCTTACAAAGGTTGGATATTTTCAAACAATGTTTTTGAGAATGTTCCCATGACTTTAATAAGTAAAATTCAACATATCCATATATCGATACAATAACTTGACTCTTGTTTCATAGCGATTTTGTTCCAAGATGAACAATGGGTGTTATCCAAACCTTTTTCATGAGCATGTAGTTCTTATAGTCTAAATAAGTGTATTTATCCTTGGTTTATCATATTTATCTAGCTTTTGGGAATAAACAAGAATATTTAAAACATAAGAGATCGATACTCAATTTTCATAGACTCTAGTTTTAAAGTGCTTTTGTTCCAAGTAGTTCAATGAGTGATACCTACCATAACTTAACCAACCTCTTTCATTAGCATATAATTCATATGTTCTTAAGAAGTGTATTTGTCCTTGGTTTAGTAGATATGTATTTTTTTAATTCATTTTAGAGAAAATATATTATATGGGCCCATCGGCACAATCATCACCTCTCAAACTCTAGAATTTTTGTCTCTAATGAGAAACTAGTGGTATTCAAGCTAACATGGGGTCTTGCAAAGTCCTTTCTAGTTCCGTAATGTCTTTTTCAGCTACAAATATCATCATCTACCCAATACTATATCCCTGGGGAAATGTTAGTTTTCCTCCTACAAGGGAATAATTATATTTATTTACGTTTCTAGTTAATTTAGAGTATTGAGTATCTCATGCTTTTTTTTTCCTCAGAAAAAATTCGTAATTTTATTTCAAAAAGAACAAAATTACATCTGCACATGTAAGAGGATCACTAGGATCCCTACATTATCACATATTATCTGTCTCATTGAGTATCTCATGCTATTGAAGTGTTATTTTTTATTATGTCACAAGAAAAGTTGAGTCTAGAATCTGGGGGCCCAAAATCATTTATATATTTCTAATCTCCTTAAATTTGAATTATTTGTGAAATGGAGTTGTAATTTTCAAGATATTTGGTTATGCATTTGTTTTACCTAGCATGGAGAAATAGATAAATAGTCCAAATGGTTCAAATTGCATTGTTAAACACACACGAACAATTCTTAGCAATATAAGCATCATATTAGTGACATACACTTCCATAAGGGAAACACCTTATGGTGTACTAAATGTTTCAAACTTAAGGTATATGTAAACCCTACTTTAGGTGGGCCTTCACCACTTGCAATACATTGAAAAACTTTGAAATGTGAATGAAGTTTGATGTGTTTGTGAAATATAATAAAGCAATAGGTTAAATACAACTATTCAAAATGTCCAAAGAATCATGAAGCAATGCAGGGAAAATTTAGAGGATACATAATGTTCTTGTAGTATAGAAACAATGTCGAGTCTTAAATTTCTAACCAAAAAATATTTGGCAATGTTTTTTCTAAAAATAATCAAATTTCTATGGATTTGAAGCAATGCCAATTTATACACTTATACATCATATGATTTGACAACTATCTATGGATATGGGACTAATATATAGAGACACCGTACATGTTCCCAAGATTTTATTCATTAATTATAAACATAATGGGAATCGAGAGAAAGAAAACCACTCATGTTAGCTTTAAATTCAATTTGCAATCTTCCCCATCGACATAGCTTGTACGAGGGTCCCCATGTTTGTAACCCCAACACCCCATCTAGGTGACCTTTGGTTGTAACATTATCCCTAAAAAATATCCCTAAATAAGCATTATCCCTAAAAGATAACTATAATATAAGTACTGCATTTTAACCAAAGTTCCGGATCCCAATTCCTTACTAAGATACCTCCAAAATGATGTCCACGTGCCTTTCACTACCTCTTCAATTTATTATCACATTGTTTCCTTAGAGTCCAAGTTAACTCATTATATCAATAATCACTTCTATCAAGTTTTCATCAACCACAATTGGTCCAAAACTAATAGATGATATCACTATACTTGTAAAGTTATTAAAAAAAATGTTAGGCTCTCTCGAAATAATATCGACAAGGTACAAAAAGTATAATAATATAACAACTTAAATAGAAATAAAAATTGAATCTTCATGAACAAGCAATGGGATACTCATCTAGAGCCTTTTTAACATAACCCTAAGCAATTATGGAAAAAAACTATATCTAGGAATGATATAATTAAGCCTCAACGTGTTCTCCTCAAATGGCATTAAAGAAGGAGGAATGAATCTTGCAAAAGGAAAGGTTAATGATGTAGAAGGATATCAAGATGAAATTATTAAGATTGATGACTCTATCTGTATCCCTGACATCCAACCCCTATTTGATACTTCACTAAGACAAGAATTTGATAAACAATGGACAAAGAAATCCATCATATCTATCTATAAAACTAGGGATAAAGGCAATCATTTACATTATTGAACTATTATGATTTTCCATTTATCAACCAATCTTTCTAAAACTACTTTATAAAATAAGATTAGTAGATTTATGGATGAAAATAAAAATAGTTTTTAAGGCCATGTTCACTTCAATGGAAAACACTTAACAATCGACCACATCGTTACCTTTAGGATTATTGTTGAAAATTGTCTTAACAATAAAGAATATAGTATTGTTTTCTTGATTTTAGAAAATTGTCATAACACCAAAGAAGCCTTCAACGCTATTCCCACATGAAACCTTCTAAATTGTATGGATAACTTAGGAAGTACCTTTGAGCCAAATTTTTCCATTTATTGTGGTGCCCCACACTTCAAAGAACTTCTTATTCAATATATATTATGAATGCAATGCTACAAAATACTAAACAAATGCAAACACACCAAAGGAATACTAATTTATATATATATAATGAAATAAACAATACATTGAACCTAATTCGATGTTCGAGATGTTATTGATTTTCTTGATCTTATGTTGTGGCTAAGGGATTTGTTGCATCGTCGATGAAAACATGATTCTTGAGAAATCCAATCCTCAAAATAGCTTTCCAATGAAGATAACCCCACCGGTTGACCACCCTACCACTCCTAGGGTACTCTTCTTTCCCTAGGATCCATCAAGCTGCAATGGGGGTTGTATGGAAATACCTTTAGCAAGATCAGAATGCATAGATTCACTAAGAGGCCTCCCAACCCCGTTCACAAATGGATCAACCAAACTCTCCATAGTTTCCTTCAAACTCAAATTGATATTATTTGCCACATCCAATATTAGGGAAGAAAAATTTATCTGAGTGAGAAGCCCTCTTCTCTTATTTATAGCCTTTTGAGATTCTCTTTCTCTTTTTCTTATGTAAAATACTATTTATTTATTTCTATTTTGAACTCATCTTAATTCCATTTCTGTGGATTTCCTTCTCATATGCATATGCAATTTCCACTTTTCTTTTCTTACACTTTCTAAATTTTATATTATCATTGCTTTCCTTAATTCTTCCTATTTTCATTCAAAATGTTTCCTTGATCTTTTCTCTCCTGGCTTTGTGTGTGCATTTGTGTTTCCAATATTTTAATTAGTAATTAATTTCTCTATTTTATTGTGTATGTGATGTTTCCTATTATTATTACATACATTCTTGATCAATTTCCAGCTCATGAATTTATTATCTGTTTAAATATCATTAGAGTAGCTTATATCTTTTTAGTGTTATATTTCATTAATTGCATTTCTTTATCACGATGATATCAAGGGTGCCATGACAATATTCATGCCCTTCAAATATCAATATTGTTGGCCAAACATATTGTAGACTTTAAATGAAAGTTGTGTCATAGAAAAATTCTGCAATAGGTATGGTTTGATAGTAAACGTTGATAAAACCAAAATCATGATTATAAATTACGAAAATTAAACACACTTTGAAATTTATTTCAATAATCAACCTTTAAAGATGATCTACTCGTATAAATACTTAGGTGCAAATATCAGTCATAATCTTAATTCGAACCTTAGTATTGAAAATATATTTTTTGGGGGGATCGAAGGCATATTATAGCATGGAAAAAAACTTTAAAAATGAAAACTTTAGGATTGAAATAAAAATAAATCATTTTAAGTTCGCTAGCATCATAGTGCTAGTGATTCTCCATGGTTGTGAGGTTTGTGGTGGAACCATATATCAAGAAACTTGGAATAAAATTTGAACAAATATGAAAACAATTCATCACTTACAACGTCGAAATTAAAAACAAGACTCACTATTGCATTCTCCTCATGGAAACCAATATACCTTCCATTGAATGTGAATCCGTAAGAAATTTATTTGATACAAGAAAAACTTTTATAAGCTTGAAAAAAACAAGGTTCTCATGATTTCCCTACCACTGTGCCTAACCCATCTTTGTATACAAACAGGTTGGAATCATATCTTCAATAAACATGAGACGAGCTAACCTGATGATGAAAACCTAAAATTGAAAATAAAGTTCCTAAGTTCCAATGGAGTGATAAAAATATCAAAGAAGAAAGAAAACCATGTTATTACCATGGGGACTTCACTTAGTGAAGATCTCACATAGCACGTGCGATCGTGGGATATTAAAGAATACCCTTAATTTCCAAAGATATTGACCTAGACTCTTTTTGTTGAAACCCCCTCCCAATACTTAAAACCTCCTCCCCGCCCCTTTTTATACCTCAATCCTTATAAACCACCCTACCCACCCCCACCTTAAACCTCTCATCCCCCCCAATACCTGCAATATATTGGTTCAATGTTTAATAATTTTAAAACCCATAATATGAACTAACGTGATAGGATATTGGTCAAAAAGTGAATCCCCTGTGGTTATTACACTATGAGTCCCAAGCTTGATCATTGTTTCTACACTAATAAGATTGCAAGCCTACAAAAATGATGATCTCTAACCAAAAACTAATTCATATGTGTTAATTGGGTTTATCCCAAATAGTTGTAGAATGAAGTATTGTTTTCTGAGAAGTTATATGAATGAGCCATACAAATTATTATAAACATACCTTATAATATATACATGGTACAACAATATCTAATACATCTCCATATAATTTTAGTTTCATAAGTTTCGTTATATTTTCCCATATCAAATCTTTTACTAAAAAAACTTTGATTGTGATTTTAATTCCACAAAACATATACATACACACTTTTTTTTTATAAATTTTATTAATATTTTGTGTTATATTTCACAAGTTAAAAAATTGATTAATACTGTAAAGTGAATACTCTTAGTACATATGTCTTTCATGTCCAATATCTTCATCAAAATTAATTTGATTACAATATTAATTCCACAAAACATTTCAATACACTAAAAGAAATTATTATAAACTTTTTAATACTTTAAAAATTTGTGTTTACAAAATATTTCAAATGTTAAAAAATTTGATTAATACTTTAATATTATAAACTTTTTAATACTTTAAAAATTTGTGTTTACAAAATATTTCACATGTTAAAAAATTTGATTAATACTTTAATGTGAATATTGTTAGTAGATATGTCTCTTATGCATCATCACATATGTATTTATTCATTCATTTATTTTGGTTTTATCTTGGTATATTTTTATAGTGGTGTTTTTATAGCTATTCAATTTATTGTTTAAAAAAAATTAGAGAGAGAGAGAGAGAGAGATAAGAATTTATTTCTCCATTCAATATTATAAGTTAAATGTATACAAAACTAAATTTGAATGTTCATGATTTTGACTAGGTCTGCATGAAATTCTATCTATTTACAAGAAAAAAATTAGAAACCATTTCATTAAAACTATTCCATTTAGAAGGCATTGATCTTTTAAAGTAAAGATTTTGCATTTTCTTAGTTTCACAAAATTTCGCAGAAAAAAAATATATATATTCAATGTACAAAATTGAACATGATATATTGAAAAATAAACTACACAATATTTTCCAAGTAGGAGCCTACTGATGTTAAAATGAAATAAACAATACATTGAACCTAATTCGATGTTCAAGATGTTATTGATTTTCTTGATCTTATGTTATGACTAAGGGATTTGTTGCATCATCGATGAACACATGATTCTTGAGAAATCCAATCCTCGAAATAGCTTTCCAATGAAGATAACCCCACCAGTTGACCACCCTACCACTCCTAGGGTACTCTTCTTTCCCTATGATCCATCGAGCTGCAACGGGGGTTGTATGGAAATACCTTTAGCACGATCAAAATGCATAGATTCACTAAGAGGCCTCCAAACCCCATTCACAAACTGATTAACCAAACTCTCCATAGTCGCCTTCAAGCTCAAATTGATATTATTTGCCACATCCAATATTAGGGAAGAAAAATTTATCTGAGTGAAAAGCCCTCTTCTCTTAGTTATAGCCTTTTGAGATTATCTTTCTCTTTTTCTTATGTAAAATACTATTTATTTATTTCTATTTTGAACTCATCTTAATTCCATTTCTGTGGATTTCCTTCTCATATGCATATGCAATTTCCACTTTTCTTTTCTTACACTTTCTAAATTTTATATTATCATTGCTTTCCTTAATTTTTCCTATTTTCATTCAAAATGTTTCCTTGATCTTTTCTCTCCTAGCTTTGTGTGTTCATTTGTGTTTCCAATATTTTAATTAGTAATTACTTTCTCTATTTTATTGTGTATGTGATGTTTCCTATTATTATTACATACATTCTTGATCTATTTCCAGCTCATGAATTTATTATCTATTTGAATATCGTTAGAGTAGCTTATATCTTTTTAGTGTTATATTTCATTAATTGCATTTCTTTATCACGGTGATATCAAGGGTGCCATGACAATATTCATGCCCTTCAAATATCACATTTTCCATGGTGGGGATTTTGTATGATGGCTGAGACCATGTTAACTCGGTCCTATATACACTATGGAGAGACTAATGGTTACTGAGGAATAAAGCTGACACCTTATTGCGCAACCCTTAGTCAATCCGCGTGAGTGACAAAGTCCGCGACCTACCCTCACGGAAACATGCATATCATGGGTAAAATACTCTCTCTCTTTTCAACCCATTGCATGGAAAATAAGCGTCATTCATGTTGGTACATTCCCCTATACAATCCCCATTACCTATATGTGGGTTCATTGGCAAGCATTATCTCTGTGCATGCACAAATACCAACAATCACGTGCATTAGTTTTTCCAAAATCACAAATCATGATATAAATTTTCTCATAATAAACATTACAAAGATTTAACTCATTCAAGAGTCCTTGTATCCATTGTTGCAACCTTGCGTAAACATGCACTAGTGGTTTCCTACCATACTAGACAAACCATCAGTATATTTGAGATAACATCAATTCAATATTTTTCCTATTATAACTTAAACATCTTATAATCAATCAACATCACAACATCATGCACACCACATGATACATTATCTTTGTATACTAAGAGTCGTATTCATAGATAATACAAAGCAAGATCAATAAACCAACCATATTATATATATAGATAAATATAATTTTATCTTATGATCACATTACATAACAATGAACGTGTTCTATTGCAATCAAATGTATTACTTAATGTTTTCTAGCATAAATAAGTAAACTCCAGTAAATGGGGCATTACATTTATAGACTTTAAAAATAAGCCATTTCCAAGATTAAAACTAATGAGGCATGGTTTAATGATATTAATTTCAATATTGGAGTTAAGTAAGGCTATATTGTATCCCCGGCCCTTTTGAAATTTATATTGATCATTTGTAAAAGTACTTAAAAGGCATTGGATTTAGGGAACCAACCTTCATTACTACAACATGATTCTACTTTTATACACTAACAACATTATCTTGTTAGCCAAACATATTGTAGACTTTAAATGAAAGTTAAGTGTCATAGAAAAATTCTGCAATAGGTATGGTTTGATAGTAAACGTTGATAAAACCAAAATCATGATTATAAATTACAAAAATTAAACCCACTTTGAAATTTATTTCAATAATCAACCTTTAAAGATGATCCACTCGTATAAATACTTAGGTGCAAATATCAGTCATAATCTTAATTCGAACCTTAGTATTGAAAATATATTTTTTGGGAGGATCGAAGGCATATTATAGCCTGGAAAACCACTTTAAAAATGCAAACTTTAGGATTGAAATAAAAATAAATCATTTTAAGTTCGCTAGCATCATAGTGCTAGTGATTCTCCATGGTTGTGAGGTTTGTGGTGGAACCATATATCAAGAAACTTGGAATAAAATTTGAACAAATATGAAAACAATTCATCGCTTACAACGTCGAAATTAAAAACAAGACTCACTATTGCATTCTCCTCATGGAAACCAATATACCTTCCATTGAATGTGAATCTGTAAGAAATTTATTTGATACAAAAAAAAAGTTGTATAAGCTTGAAAAAAACAAGGTTCTCATGATTTTCCTACCACTTTGCCTAACCCATCTTTGTATACAAACAGGTTGGAATCGTATCTTCAATAAACATGGGACGAGCTAACCTCATGATGAAAACCTAAAATTGAAAATAAAGTTCCTAAGTTCCAATGGAGTGATAAAAATATCAAAGAAGAAAGAAAACCATGTTATTACACTATCAGTCCCAAGCTTGATCATTGTTTCTACACTAATAAGATTGCAAGCCTACAAAAATGATGATTTCTAACCAAAAACTAATTCATATGTGTTAATTGGGTTTATCCCAAATAGTTGTGGAATGGAGTATTGTTTTCTGAGTCAAGTTATATGAAATGAGCCATACAAATTATTATAAACATACCTTATAATATATACATGGCACAACAATATCTAATACATCTCCATATAATTTTAGTTTCATAAGTTTCGTTATATTTTCCCATATCAAATCTTTTACTAAAAAAACTTTGATTGTGATTTTAATTCCACAAAACATATACATACACACCCTTTTTTTTTATAAATTTTATTAAGATTTTGTGTTATATTTCACAAGTTAAAAAATTGATTAATACTGTAAAGTGAATAATCTTAGTATATATGTCTTTCATGTCCAATCTCTTCATCAAAATCAATTTGATTACAATATTAATTCCACAAAACATTTCAATACACTAAAAGAAATTATTATAAACTTTTTTAATACTTCAAAAATTTGTGTTTACAAAATATTTCACATGTTAAAAAATTTGATTAATACTTTAATGTGAATATTGTTAGTAGATATGTCTCTTATGCATCATCACATATATATTTATTCATTCATTTATTTTGGTTTTATCTTGGTATATTTTTATAGTGGTGTTTTTATAGCTATTCAATTTATTGTTTAAAAAAAATTAGAGAGAGAGAGAGAGATAAGAATTTATTTCTCAATTCAATATTATAAGTTAAATGTATACAAAACTAAATTTGAATGTTCATGATTTTGACTAGGTCTGCATGAAATTCTATCTATTTACAAGAAAAAAATTAGAAACCATTTCATTAAAACTATTCCATTTAGAAGGCATTGATCTTTTAAAGTAAAGATTTTGCATTTTCTTAGTTTCACAAAATTTCGCAGAAAAAAAAAATATATATTCAATGTACAAAATTGAACATCATATATTGAAAAATAAACTACACAATATTTTCCAAGTAGGAGCCTACTGATATTAATATGTGATTGTCATTTCAATGAGCTCTCTAATAGCATACTTGCAAGCACATTGAAAAATTTCAGTAATATCAACTCTACCAAATCTAGAAAGAGTTGCACTTTTAACATCCTTTTCAATAGGTGGCTTATGAAAACATTGTTTAAAGATCTAAAAGAAGGAAGTTTCATCAAGTAAAGGTATGCATGTTAATTGATCAAGGCAACAAGCTCTTAATAAATATGAATCAATCATTTCAATTAAATTGTATCGCCAATAATGAAAACATTTTTTGGTAGTCATGTCATCCATCTCACTTAACAACTAATTCAAAACTATGTCTTTCTCATCACAAGATAAAAGTAAATTCGATAGATAAATTATCTTAAAATTCAGTTTGAGAAGTTCATTTCTTTATAGAACCTTAGTATATCTCATAATGGACATTAATGTCCAATAGGCATTTATATTTACAATTTCAAGGTGGAGGAAGAAGAGTACTTTCGCTACATAAAAGAAGATATAGGAAAAGTGTACCATCTTGATTTTATCCACTGGTGTTGTTTTTTTAGTTAATGTTAATGAGTTCAGATTAATATTTAGTTAATGTCAAAATTGGCAGTAGTGGCCAAATTTCGAGTTAATCAGTTACTCACCACCACTTAGACTCTTGATCACCAAACCTGTGGGCTAGGTAGCTGGAAACTCCCTATTTTCATATGTCGCTCCTTCATACTAAATTCCAAGAACTACGATCCTATGAAGTATACACCAGAAATAACAATAAATAGTTTCAAGATTTCATGTAGGTTTTTTTTCTCAATATAATTCATTTAACTTTTTAGTATTTCCATGTAGTCTTCACACATCCAACCTGATGGTTTTATTTTTTAAAATAGATAACTCCACATATTCTGACCGAAATCATCAAAGATTTAGACTATGCGATATTTATGTTTAAAAATAGATAACTCCATATAAACCTCACCTTGGTTAATATCGTGAAAAATTCATCTCGAAATACAATAAACATACTTGTAATAATAAATATAGAATATTTTATATTATCATTACTTCAAAGTCCTTTAAAACTTAAATCTCTCATTAATGAAAAATGATTAATTAAAATGATAGTGAAATAGTTTTGAAAAACTAAAAGAATTTATATATTTTTAATCTTTAGAAACATATATATTTATTTTAAATGGAGTTACCCTAAAATAATAAAATATTGGATTAGTTTATTTGTAAAAGGTTTGGACTTTTAGGTGATTTTTAATGGAAAGGCAGTGATTTTTGTTTTTCCAAAATCTGAAATTTTAAATGTTCAAATCATGTTTTTGAATGCATAAATAGATTCAACATCCTCAAATGCACCAAAATCACAGAAATTATGCAAGTTTAACCTGTATTTGTAAAAACAAACTTAAAAAAAACTAGGAAAAAGTCCAAAATGTTTAACATTTAGACTATTCAAAAATATTTAATATTTATAGTATTACTCAATAATACCTTAGTATCTATAATATTACTAAATAATACCACATTTTAAAAACTCTAAATATGTTCAATTAATATATTCCCAAATAATTAGACAATTTAAATATTAAATACTAATACAATAAATAATAAGATTATTAATATTACAAAATACTACCTCCTTTAAAAAAAATCTAAATATATTTAATTAGTACATCACCAAAAAATTAGAATATTTAAATGCTAAAGGTGTAGTCTAAATATTCTACCTTTTGTGAGCATATTTGTTATCTTATTTTGTTTAGACTCTAGTTGAAAATATTTAAAAAATCTTGGAATCACATATATTAGCTATGAAAATTGAATAATTTAGGAGCCATTGAGGTATTTGAGGGTGTTCAATCTATTTATATATTCAAAAATAAAATTTAAACACTTCCAAATTTAGATTTTACCAAAAAAAAATTCAACAGGTTCCAACCAAAACTCACCATAAAATCCAAATCCTAGAATAAATAGACTACTCCAATACTAATTAATAAAGAGAAATTTTGGTGTGAGGAAAACTTAGAGGTTAAGAGAAAATTAAGATACTATAAGGAAGTCATTAATTCTAACTTGAAACATCGGAAGTATCTCTTTGTAGTAACTAGCTCACGGAAGAAAATTAATATAGCCAATATTAAAATGAACTCTCATGAACTCCATAACGAAACATGGCGTTGGTTTATTCCTAAAACTCCATGGGCGGAAAGGGTTTGATATATGTGTGAGTCTATGAGCATCAAGGATGAAAATCACTTTCTATTAAAGTGTCTTGCTTAAACCCACATTAGATCTCAGTTTCATAGTATTTGCTACAATACAAACCGTTATAACTTCCTAACTTGCCAAAACTATAGTGAGCTTGAAAAACTTCTTAGCAAGCTTTTTGAGCACACGAACAAGATTTTAAAGTAAACCAAGTATTATCCATCTTAAAGTTCAATGTACCAAAGATGATCTCAATAAAAATCATCATCATCATCATCATAAAAAAAACATTTTATATCTTTAATTATTTAAAAATTACTAATAATAATAATTAAATGTTTATATATATATGTATATTAAAAGACAACTAACTTATTTGAGATAATAACTCAAACTTAATATTAAATACAAATTTTAACTAGCATGTAATATAACTAGCATGTAATATAACTAAACAAGAGCCATAACGAACAACTTAGAAACTTCCTACCGGACACCCATAACGAACTACCTCTCGACTAAGAGCTTTTGGAGGTCCCTTTTTGTTAGCGAAGAGATAGTTGGTCCAAAGACTCTAAAAAGAATCCAATTGGTGCGAGTGATGGCACGACTTGAAGCCTTGTGAAGTCAGCAATGTTACGATAGTCGTAGCTTCCGCATATATAGAGTGTACCCCGCAATCTGGGACCAGTGTATCATATATCTATGGATGGGCAGCACTTCAGAGCATGCTTTGGGTCAGAGTCAAGGAGCAAGGAAACATCACCTCATATATGGAAGAACATTTCTTATCTCAAAGGAGGAGCAAGACTTGGCAAAGAACGCTATGGCAGCAAAGTTCTTTTGAAGACTCTTGAACCCCACAAAATATCTGGAGCGGGGTCTTTATATGTAAATATTAAAAAAATGAAGCCTCAACTTTCATAATCTAAAGAATTTCTTTCATCAAAGGGTCCAGTATTTGGACAATATTGTAAGAAGCCCATAAATCATTCTGGGAGAGTCACAAATGGAAGAACACACAGATTTTGGGACACATGGAATGGGCACAATCCTCTCTTTGATTTAAATAAACTCAAAGAAATCAAACAGTCCCATCCCAATGATCTCTACATCAAGTGGAAAAATGTGGAGAATGACCCACTGAAAGACATAGAAATATCTATGATCTCCACCATTCTAGCACAAAGGAAAATTCAAAATAGTTGTCAACCTAGGCCTGACCTATTTAGATGGAAGAAATAAGGTAAAGGGAAGTTCACTTTCAAGGAGTATATAGTATATTCGATGGTGTCAATAGATCTTCAAAACTCTGATGTTGGAGGGATTTTGAAATCCAAATGTATGGCAAAAACATCTTCCAAAATTTCCACTCCATAACTCTAAAGCCCAGTCTAGAACACTGGAGAACATGCTGTGAAAAACAATCAATCAATACAATACAAAACATAACATAATAGTTTAGAAAAACAATCATTCGGTACAATACAGAACATAATGAAATAGTCTAGAAGAGTTCGTATACTCAGCTATGAAAAATCCAAACACAGAATGACCTAGTCAATTCCACTCCAAAACTCTAAAGCACATTCCAGAACACGGGAGAACACCCAACGGAAAACAACCGAGCAATACTATTTGTTGATGCCATTAGACCTCAACCGGTTAGCTCCCATCAAATACTTTACAGAGCCCCCATCCCAACAATAACAAACTAGACGTGTAAGAGAACCTGGAAGAATAGGCAGAGGAAACTGGGAAATGTGTAGTGACCCTCCTAGGGCCCTAGATATAACTATTTGTCATTAAGAATTTTTCTTCAGTCTTACATTACATATCACAAAGTTTACCACAATAATTTCTTAAAAAGGAAGGAAATCCACAAACATAAAACAATTAAATATAAAGAACCTGATTATGATGGTTGTCCAGTTGTTGGTGAGTATTTGTGCAATCGTTGTTGCTCCAATCCAGTCCAATGATCATGTCGAAGATACCGACTGACCCCTCGATTGACTTCCCTACCATACTGAAATTAATCTTCTTCCTCTCAAACCCTAGAGCAATTGGGGTCATAGGGCACACACACTAGAAAAGGTTCAGAAATGAGATCCCCCTCACCAAAACCTTTCATGCCAAACACACATAAATCGTCCGTCCAAAGCTCAATTGTCATTATGACATTCATATAGAACCAGGGAGCTCAGAGACCTCCCTTTCTCTTACTTACCCCTTTCTTAAATAGAATAATATCCTGCGACGCACGTCGTTCCATGCAAAATTATCATTTTTATGCGATTTCCATTTATTATTATCCACCCATCCATGTGTCATTCTCCCATGAGAGTGCACATTTATCCCACAAGTTTCTCCTAGATGTTCCCTTATGCAAGGATTTCAATCCCTAGATCACTGGTTGTAAGTTAATTTAACTCTATGATGTTCCCCATTCCAAATTTTCTCCATATCCAATATTCCGATTTCTTTAATTATAATAAATCATTTTATGCACAAATCTACTAATGCATAACTATATGTCTAAAGAATGATATTTACATAGTTTATTCTCCCAAGAATGTCTAGGTACCACATCTATGGGCCCTTCCAAAATAACTTAATCTTTCTAATGTGTGGGGAGTTCATGTAGTGGTGTAGGAATCATTACCTTGCACCTATCCTCTACATTCTATGTGAGATTAATGGCATTAAGGAGTAATATCGTCCTTACTGCGTGCCCCTCAACAACCTCGTACGTGACCAAGTCGTTATGTTCTCATCCGTACAGCATCACGCCACCCGAGCAACGCTGGAAATACTTTCCACTCATGCATGGATTGTTATTGGGAGCCAACAATCAGTTGTTGTACTCCCATGTGTGTTTCTCCTGTCCTCTATGACCCCCTTTTTTTATCCCTTTGTGAGTCAGTGGGTAAATTGTCTTACCTGCCACTGCACACACACTTGGAGCATATATTAGTAGTATTGTTCAAAAATTCATAATAAAATATTTGATTTCAATTGTTTCTATTTATTAAAAACCATCCATGACTCATCTATTTAATTAATAAGAAATGTATTTCTAATTCATTCAAGCTAATGCAGCAATCATCATATTCGCTCACACGTGCAAGTTAATCCATAACATGCTTAGAGAAATAATCATATTTTATTCATATATGGTAGTCAATCTTTAGTTTTGTTCAAGGTAACAACATTTATTTTAGATTATTACTCTGGGTAACTTTCAACAAGTTTCCTTAAATTTTATCAAACAAACTCGGTCGAAGACGGGCATTACATACACCCCCTCTTATAAAAACTTCGTCCCAAAGTTAATTTTTCTTGTATGTTCTAAAACCCAGTTTTGCTTACTTTTCTTATTAAAGTCCTTGTTTTGTTTGATTCTATTCTCATCAAATAACCATGGCCATAAGCACTGGTGGTTCTACCATCAATGATTTTGTATTTCATCCATCATGGTTCTAACATATTCTCAAGAATTCAATAGTAACTTCACATAGTGTAAATCCAGGAGTACCTTTCAATAATTGTCAATACTGACTTAGATTTCCATTACATCCTAATCATCCACAAGGATCTGCGATATACAATTAAGCTACACGTTGGATCGCATCAATATCCACATAATATAGTACCCAATTAACTTTTAAGTCACTCAACTTCCCACAAGACTACTTCCTAACCCATGAATTTTAATAAAGTTGATTCTCAACTTGATATGATTCCCAAGTCTCAGAATTTAGTGACTTAGACGAACACATGAAATTGTAACTCCTAGTCCTTTCGTGAGTGTCCTCATGTCCATGTGAAGGAACTCATTATATCCTTACCCCGTTTCATTATTCTCATTATCATATGACCCCTTCGACAATCTTTCCAAGTTACATTCCCCCCCATTACCTTATCATGGTCATGTCAAGTTTGTAGTTTGTCGTTTTGGCTAACAATATCGTTTTGATGTAAAACTAATGTCCTTGTGTTCAGTTCATCATGGCGGTCATAGTGATATCCTATTTTTGAAAATCTAAGTTCACATTCTCGATATATTGTCGATGTCTTGATAAGGATATGCAATTCATGTTAAGTTGGATAAAAGTTGTTAGTTTTTCCTTCTCCATTAATTAACATGATGCATTTATTCACTAGTTTCTATACCATACGAGTGTCCTCCAACTATATTTTATTTTGAGATTTATTTATTTTTCAATGCCCATAATGTATATGAAATGCAATTTCATTTCTGCATATATTTACATATCAATGCAGCCCCTTTTTATTTCTCATACATATGAAACATAACTATAATTAACTACCAATTTTTCAATAATTCTAAATGCAATTTCATGACATGCATAGAAATATATAATATTGCAATATTTTCCAGCATGAATAAGATGCAAGGAAATGACATTTATTTTCAAAGTATATATATTCGCTTACCCATAATCCCTACTCCATGCATTCCTTCTTTAACCTTCTATGCCATATATCTATAATCAATCTACATGTTAATTCTAAAATAAATGCAAAACCATTAATTTATAACATTCAAGCTCATTTTTTCCTCTCAATCATCCATCCGACCCACTTGAGCAACTGGAATAACCTGTCCCAGCTAGATGAGTTGCATAGGAGCGAGCAGCAGAGTGACTCAATTGCCCGTCCAAAGCACTGATCTGTTAAACACTTCGATAACGATTTGATTTCGGTCACCTAGATCTCAATTCCATTAAAACACATCTGTAACGAATTGATTTCGGTCATTGGATTTTCAATGTGATTTTTTTGCAGATTTGGTGCAAAAGTAAAAATTAAAAATTAAAATTAAAAAAAAAAAATCGAGTAGTATCATAAGTGGATGATTAGTATCCGGTGCAAAAATAGACCTCTCATGAATACTTAATTTTGATAACAGATTTCAGCCCATATCCATTGGAAATGGAAAGAGGATATATATATATATATAACTTTGGCACACAGAGAATAAATCAGCACATGTGAATTTATCAATCTGTCCTAAAGAAGATTCATTTCTCAATTTAATCGATTAGATAGTAAGCGAGATTCACTGAGAAATTGAATTCTATGGATCAAGAATGCTTGCAATATAACTTGGCAATTAGAATTTTCTAGAGAAAACATTTTCAGAAAATTTTAATCAGTTTATTATTCATAATCAATTGTAAAAAGAAAATGTGGAATTGAAATACTTGGTCCTCTCTAGGTTCAACCTAGCTCTCATACCATATGTAGTGACCCTCCTAGGGCCCTAGCTATAACTATTTATCATTAAGAATTTATTTTCAGTCTTACATTACATATCACGAAGTTTACCACAATAATTTCTTAAAAATAAAACAAATCCACAAACATAAAACAAATAAATATAAAGAACCTGATTACTATTGTTGTCCAGTTGTTGGTGAGTATTTGTGCAATCATTGTTGCTCCAATCCAATCCAATGATCCTGTCGAAGATACCAACTGACCCCTCGGTTGAACTCCCTACCATACTGAGAGTAATCTTCTTTCTCTCAGACCCCCGAGCAATAGGGGTCGTAGGGCACACACACTAGCAAAGCTTCAAAAATGAGCTCCCCCTCACCAAAACCTTTCATGCCAAACTCACATAGATCATTCGTCCAAAACTCAGTTGTCATTAAGACATTCATATAGAACTAGGGAGCTCAAAGACCTCCCTTTCTCTTACTTTCCCCTTTCTTAAATAGAATAATATCCTACGACACATGTCGTTCCATGCAAAATTACCCTTTTATGCAATTTCCATTTATTGTTATTCACCCATCCATGTGTCGTTCTCCCATGAGAGTGCACATGTATCCCACAAGTTTCTCCTAGATGTTCCCTTATGCAAGGATTTCAATCCCTAGATCAGTGGGTGTAAGTTAAGTTAACTCTATGATGTTCCTCGGCCCAAATTTGCACCATATCCAATATTCCCATTTATTTAATTATAATAAATCATTTTATGCACAAATCTACTAATGCATAACTATATGTCTAAAGAATAATATTTACATAGTTTATTCTCCCAAGAATGTATGGGTACCACATCTATGAGCCCTTCCGAAAATAAATTCATCTTTCTATTGTGCGGGGAGTTCATGTAGTGGTGTAGGAATCGTTACCTTGCACCTATCCTTTACATTCTATGTGATACTAATGGCGTTGAGGAGTAAGAAGGTCCTTACTGTGCGCCCCTGAACAACCTCGTACGTGGCCAAGTCGTTATGGTCTCATCTGTATGGCATGACGCCACCCGAGCAAAGTTGGAAAGACTTTCCACTCATGCATGGATTGCTATTGGGAGCTGACAATCAGTTGTCATACTCCCATGTATGTTTCTCATGTCTTCTATGGCCCCCTTTTTTTATCCCTTTGTGAGTCACTCGGTAAATTATCTTACCTGCCACTGCACACACACTTGGAGCATATATTAGTAGTATTGTTCAAAAAGTCATAATAAAATATTTGATTTCAATTGTTTCTATTCATTAAAAATCATCCATGACTCATCTATTTAATTCATAAGAAAGGTATTTCTAATTCATTCAAGCTAATGCAGCAATCATCATATTCGTTCACACGTGCAAGTTAATCCATAACATGCTTAGATAAATAATCATATTTTATTCATATATGGTAGTCAATCTTTAGTTTTGTTCAAAGTAACAACATTTGTTTTAGATTATTACTCTAGGTAACTTTCAACGAGTTTCCTCAAATTTTATCAAACAAACTCGGTCGAAGACGGGCATTACAAAATGCGCTAAGCCAATTTGGTGCAGAGCAATTTTTTTGGAAAGACTTATATTCTACACCCCAAAATGCACAAGAAGCACATGCTTCGAACCCAAAAAACAATGAGATGAAATAATATGTACAATATGCTAATTTAGTAAAACAGAGGGCTAATTAGGAATAGGCCCCAAGAATTCACAGGCAGGCAGAAAACATGGAGGATATGGAAGGTCACAAAAATAAGGTGTTTAGAGGGAGTTTTCACATATGGCTTCATTTTTTTGTTTAATCCTATTGTTTCTTATAGATTCCATGCCTTGTCATTAATCTGCACAGATCGCTATGCTTGTGGCAGAGATAAATCTCATAAACGAAGAGAATCAGACGCTCAAGTCTAAGTTGAAATGCATGAGTAGTAAATATAACAACTTGCAGAAGCATATCATGTGTCTGGTTGAACAACAGAAGGACTTTGATGGAATCCAGATATATTGTATTGTTTTTGGAAACTAATTTGGTTTTTAGATAATTAGGAAAGATGAAGAAACCTCCCTTTGAGATCAAACAAAAGGTGTTGAGTATGATAAATAAACGTTGCACCGAGTCGATATCTCGTCTGGATTGAGGGACAGGTACCCGAATAAACTTATTAAATGCATAGATTCAAATACCAATAAAATGCTCTCTAGATTTAACAAAACAGTTTAAAATGAAAAAAAAAAAACCATACATTTTTTTGAGAAATTCCATAGAAAAATTGAAGGGTACATTTCAAATGCAGAACTAAGATATAATAAAATGTCTATCTAAAGATTACATTGCAAGTTAAATAAAAATAATTTAATCATGTTCCTAAAACGAAATAATGCAGCTAATGCAGTCTTTAATATAAAAGTAACTTACTTACCCAACCATTTGTACTGATCGGACATAGGCAACGTAGGATGTGACCGCTCACACGAGGGACGATAGGCAACGTAGGATGTGACCGCTCACACGAGCCAGGTCGTCCGATTGGTGCAAATAGTCAAGCAAGTAGGTTACTCCGTTAAAATATAGAATTTCAAAGGCAAAAAAGTACTTAAATTTAAATTTAACAGCACCACAAGAAACAAAAATATGTCCTTTTTAAATATACAAAATAAAAATAAAAATCTGTCGTTATCACTTTTCTTTAATTAAAAATTAAAATAAAAGCTAATCGTGACATCAAAATTTAAGAAATTTTGAAGCAGGGAAAATGTCTCTGCAAATTTTAAACCGGTAAGTTGATGGAAAAAATAAATCTCAACATTTAAACTAAAAATTAATATAGCCAACATATCGCCGTGTATTTTCATTTTATATGTCTCAACTTTCGTTATATTGTGAAATTTGAAACCTGAAACAAGAAAAGACTACACTGTCTTAACAACCAGACTAACTTCAGGTGTGTGTCTTGGAACTTATTCAAAATCTGCATTTTAGCCATTTCCAACATGAACGAAAGAGCAATCTAAAGCCAAGACCAACGCAAAAAGAACACCAGCAATTCATCTGTGGCTTTATGAACAATGCAAGCTTCACGAGGTTCGAAACCAATAATTTATGCAACGTTAAAGAGGAAGGGGTTGAAAACCTCACAGGAAGAGTCTGGAAGCCCGATAAAAAAAAAACAGAAAAGTATAGTTGTGAATGCCAGCTTCACCAGGTTCGATACCATTAATTTATGCAATGTTAAGGATTACAATTGTCCACATATCATGCCCACCATTAATTTATGCAATGTTAAGGATTAAATTGTCCACATATTGTCCACCCGTCAATCCAAAAGTCAGAGCCGGCATTAAATAGAGTATATTTTCATTGAAACTGGGTACTTCCCATTGTAATAATTGTCCTGCATTTATACAATAGTCATTACTTTGTGGCTTCCGAGAAACTAACCTCATAATTTCGCTCTCAAAACGCTGCCCCAGAAACTAGACTGTGATTAATTTATAGCATTGTTGATATCAGCTTAGCTGCTGGGTCCTGGGTACAAAAACCCAAGGCAACATCATCTCCATCAAACCAATAACAATCTTAAAAAATAAACGTTTAAGAAAATAAAAAATTAAAATTAAAATTAAATAATACATAACCTTAGTCTAACTTCAATGTTTTTTTTTAAATTACTCCAAATTATTACCATGAACGATTCATATATCCCCTTATCAATAACATAATAATATATAATATAATACTATATTAATATGAACCTGATATAGTAATTATATGAACTTATTATATAATATAAAATATGTTATAATAACTAAGGCTTAGTATAAAGGTACCTAATTATATGAACATATTAATATAAAATGTGTTATAATAACTAAGGCTTAGTATAAAAGGTACCTTATAATGTGGATACTAATTAAAAGTTATAATATATATTATATAATATATAAAAAATTATAATAACTATGGCTCAGTATAGAAGGTACCTTATAATGTGGATATTTTGCTTTAGTTATTACTTAAACTATATATTATAATATATTTTATATTATATATAATATAAGATATATTTTAACTATATTATATTAACTATATTGTGTTTTATATAATTAGTTGTGTTTATAGTAATAGTTATTTTTAGAGGATGTTTTCTATGTAAATTAACTTATAATATATTTAATATATAATAATTTATTTTATTTTAATTAACTTTTAACTTATATTAAGTTAATATATATAATATATTAGTAAAAGTTAAGTATTTAATTGTTAGTATGGTTATAATTTATTGTCTAATCTAATAATAATAATAAGTTTATGAATTTTAAATTTATTATTAAACATCCAAACATATATATTTAATTAATTATTAATTATTTAAATAATTTATGACACCATTCTAAAAATTTTACAATTATATCATTTATTGTGTACAAGAATCTAAACCTTTCATTAATATTTTTAACTCTTAACTCTATACTAACCCTAGATACTTGTCAACTATGATTAATGATAAAATATAGAATAATCTTCACTACATACCGTCTCTAACTTAGTATGACATGGCATAATGTAACAACTCCACAAAAGGAAAAAACTTTCATATTACCCTAATTTTTTTTCTAACCCATGGGAAATTAGTGTTCATAACCATACATTACAACTACTCCCCTCAGTTGTTCGTTACCAAATGTGTGTGTGTGTGTGTGTAGGTAATTCCGCTCCAAACATTACATGTGGTTACAACACGCACTGAAGTCAGGAATTTCACTTTCCAGTATAGGTTTGGAAAACACAATATACTTAGCATGTCAGCTAACACACTATTATGTTTCACTTGTACAGGTTCTAGGTACTAACCAAGCTTGTAAGAACTAGAATCTCTAAATCAGAAAGAACTTGTGAGATCCAGAGCACCTTTCTGGATAACTCTATGTTCAACTGCTTTCATTACAAGTATGTACTTATTGAACCAAGACCTGGTATTATAGACACACCTGGTACCATTTAAATTTGTATGTCGAACATTAATTGTATACTAATTTCTTGTCAATGCTCCATACATGTGAATGGTTGATCAAGGACTATAGGGTTGTGTCCCTAAGTCCTTAGAAATTAGAATGGGTTGGAAATGATATTATATTAGCAATTATAGCCTAGATGTATGCATATCTATTGGTGTCCCTTTATAACTATAAAATGGATAATTTGTTAAACAATAAAGTCTATTGTCTTGTTCGATTCAAGACTTTATTGACTCGTACTGAGCTTTGTTCTTTTTTGAAGTGGTTGTTACCATGAGGGATCTCCTCTAACAAGATTTCAAGTCTAACTTGAAAGGTTCGTCAATTTGTAAATTTGTATCTAAACTCTTCTTCCTCTCATTTAGCCTTCAATTGCAAGCTTGAGGAGGGTTCTGCTTGTTGTTGAAAATGTAACCTCATACGATATTCTTATATATTTCTTGTATTTTATTGTACCTCTGTTTGGAGATTTTTTTCCTTCATTCAGAGATCTCATTGATGTACTTGGTCATGTAATAATATCAAGGTAAAACCTCCATTGTAAGTCGAGGAAATGAGTCCCCAAAAAAATTATTGTAAAATATATTTTTGATTCTTCCAAGAGGAAATCAGACCAGTTAGGTTAGGAAGTCCACCCTACTGGGGTTTTAGGTCACTCACTTGAAGAGTATAAATAGATAGGCGCCCTCTCTCTTTTGGACACACAAAAAACACAATAAATTTCGCTCCAAGGAGAAGAAATACAAGTCTCTAGGAAAGTTGCAGGGGATATATTATCTCTTGGTTTTCCATCTTGGTTTGACATTGTACGTAGTGACGAATCTATACAAAAGAATTCGTTGGGTTTTTCCTGAGAGAGATTTTTCCTAAGATAAAATATTTATGTCTCTTTTATGTTGTGCGTGTCTATATTTTAGTGATATTATTGCATTAGATTAAAGATCTAACATAATTGAATAAAAGTGAAAAAACTAACATGAGATTAGAGCCATTTGGAAAGAAGGCATTGTGCAGCTGTAAAACTAGGGCATCCAAGTTCTAGAATTTTTCTCTACAAATTGTACAAAAAAGAAGGCCAAGAAAAATCTCCTCAATGAGGCACATCTTTTGGTGGAAGAATATTCCATGAAGAATTTTCATTTTTAACCTAATCACTACAACATAAAGAAACTAGGGAATCATATTTTTGGAGCTTCCATCCACGTAATTTGGAAAAGGACACCACTGGACAAATCACCTTGAGGAGGTTTATATTTCTATCCAAGCGAAAGTTCAATATTCCAAGTTTGAAAAATTAGGGTTTCTCTATCAAACCCTAGGTCAACAAGTTAAAGAAGAAGTTTGGGCATATCAATTTGGTAATATCTATTTATTTTCTTTTTCTATTTGAGGTTCTCATATTAAATAGTCAAAATGATGAATCACACCATGCTTTAGGACAATCTTGAAGGATCTAACAACTTCCAAGGATGAAAGTATAAAATCTCTCTTATTCTAGAAGAGAATGACTTAGACAAATATGTCACTAAGGAGGTTCCAACACGAGAGGGAGAAGAAGCTAAAGAAACTCACAAGAAGAACATGATTAGAGACAACATGATTATTTCTGACTCTATCAAAGATCATCTCATTCCTCATGTCTCATCATTGAAGACTCCTAAGAATATGTTCCATGCTTTGTCAAAACTATATGAAGGAAAGAACATCAACGAGAAGATGAATTTGAAGAATTAACTCAATAATGTGAATATCCAAGACTCCAAGACCATTCAATCTTATTTCTTAAGGGTCTCTCAAATCAAGTAGCAACTTGAAGCAATTGAAGAAAATGTTGAAGAAGGAGGCATAGTGATGACTACTTTGAATGGTCTTCCAAATCATGGGACTCTTTCATCCAAGGGATATGCACTAGGAAGAAGCTCATCAAGTTCAACATATTATGGGAGGAATGCAACCAAGAAGAATGTTTATTGGTATCAAGAGAAGAGAAGACGGGATAATATTATTATCAAGCCCTAACAACTTATGAAAAGAAGGATGGAATCAAGAGGGAGGACCTCCCTCACAAGAGGCCTAAAACATTCCAAAAGAATCATACGTCTCAAAGGGGCTATTCTATTCTTAGATGTTACACATGTGATAAGAAAGGCCACTTTACAAGAGATTGCCTCAGAAACAAAGGATCTAGTAGAAGAAACAAGAAGAAGAGGCATCATGCTCATACTACTGAAGATGATGAACCTTCAAGAAAAAGAACAAGAATTATTATTCAAGTGATGAAGAATATGTTTTGATTTCAGCTCTCACGGGTACTATCACTCATGGAAGAAATGGTTGGCTTATGTATAGTGGAGCTTCCAAGTACATGAAAGGGTGCAAATAATCTCTCCCCAACTTGTCAGAACAAGAGTGACCCTTGGACATGACTAGCAGTATCCCATCAAAGGGATTGGAGAATCTTCCTACAAGTTGGATTCATGCAAATCAATCAAAATGAATGATGTTCTCTATCTACAAGGTTTGAAGAAAAATATTGTTTCCATGTCAACTTTAGATGCTAAAGGATTTCGAGTTGCATTTGTTGATGGCCAAGTACACATGTGGCCAAGAGGAAAGACAATTTAGATGATGCAACAATATTTGGGGAGCAAAAGGGAGGCTTGTACAAGTTGAAGGGATAACCAGAAGAATCATTGGTTCATGACTCCATGAAACCAAGTGAACTATGGCACTAAAGGCTTGCGCATGTACACTACAAGGAACTTCTAATTGCAAGCAAAGCAATAACATGTCTACTTTAGATTTAAACAAAGCATGAAGGCATTTGTAAAGGATGTGCACAAGGAAATAATGTGAAGAAACCATCAAGAAGTGAAAGAAAAGCAAAGGAAATTTTGGATATAATACACTTAGATGTATGTGGCCCCATGTCATCCAACTCACTAAGCAAGTATACATACTATGTTTCTTTTATAGATGATTATGCTCGAAAAAATGGATTTAATTTTTAAAAATCAAAGATGAAGTATTTATTAAGTTCAAGGAATTCAAATCCTTGATAGAAAACCATACAGAAAAGAATATCAAGACTTTAAAATTAGAAAATGGTGGTGAGTACACTTAATAAAGTTTCAAAGTCATATGTAGAGAATATGGGATTAAGAGGGAGATGAGAAGTCCCCAAATCCTCAACAAATTGGCATTACAAAGAACATAACAATAATGGAATCAGTGAAGGAAATGATTCATGACCAAGTCCTTCCAATGCACTTATGGGTGGAAGCAGCAAGAACTATTTTATATGTACAAAACATAACACCCTACCATGTCTTGGAAAACAAGACTCCAGAAGAAGCATTCTCAGGAGAGAAACCAGAAGTCATCCATCTCAGAATATTTGGTTGCCCTGTATACATAGATGTCCCCAAATAAAAGAGAACCAAACTAGATCCTTCAGGGAAGAAAGGTATATTAGTTGGATATAGTAACACATCAAAATCATACATAATATACTTTCTATATTCAAGAAGACCGATACTAGAAAAGACGTTACTTTTTATGAAGACTTAGCCTACAATAGATCAACACAAACCCACACCAACGAAACAAAAGAACCCGAAGTTCTAAGATCTAGAGATATAGTTATGGAAGAGATTATCCAGGAAGACCATGAATACCATGACATGATAGAACCATAGAGACTTGTATATCCACCTTGTGAGAAGAACTATTACAATATAATACCAACATGGTAACATGAATCTATCCAATATGAAGAGAGGTATGATGCTCTAGATGGGGCTTCTAGAGAAAGCAAGAGACCGAGATCATACTCCAGCTATGTAGCACAAATATGTGACATCATTGATGAGGAACCTTCCAACTATGACGAAGAAATAGAAAAGAAATCATGGAAGGATTCCATGATTGAAGAATATTAGTCAATCATGAATAATGATGTCTCGAAGGTGGTCCCGAGACTAGAAGGAAAGTCTATAGTGTCTCAAAAATGGATCTACAAGATCAAGCATGTTGCAGATAGAAGCATTGAAAAATACAAGGCAATATTTGTGGCATATGGATTCTTATAGAACGCTAGCATAATTACGAGGATGCATTTTCTCCTATAGCAAGATACACTTCCATCAGATCTATACTTTCCTTAGCCACAGTAATAAAATGGAAGATACACCTAATGGACGTCAAGACAACTTTCTTGAATGGTATTTGAGATACATTGCAAATAGACTCATTTGTACAAGATAAATAATTCCTTGTACATGTTGAAGCGGGAGCCCGGGATGTGGTATGGCAGGATGGGAAATTTTCTAATGAGATTAGGATTTACCAAGAGTAAATCCGATTCCAACCTCTACTTAAAATTTGAAGGTGTAAGACCAGTGATATTGTTGTTATACGTAAATGACCTGTTCTTAACAAGAGAGGATGATCTCATTGAAAAAACAAAGAGAATGATTTCCACAACATTTGAGAAGAAGGGCCCGAGGATGATGCAATACCTCTTAGGTCTTGAGGTGTGGCAGAATATAGATGGGTTATTCCTTACTCAAGGAAAGTATGTAGTAGATATTCTAAATAGGTTCAAAATGATGGAATGCAAGGCCATTGCCACATCCATGGCATCAAACTTGAAGTTGTTGTGTGATGATTCTTCAAAGACAGTTGATGCCACAATGTATAGACAGTTGATGCCATAATGCCACAATATTTTATGTACTTAAGTAACAGGAGGCTAGACATATGCTTTGTTGTGAACACATTCAGCCAATTTCTAACAAATCTGATACATGCTCACTCGGTTGTTGCAAATAATGTATTGAGGTATTTGAAGGGTACAATTGAGTATGAGCTCAAGTATGCGATGTATTAGAATATTAAATTGCCTGGTTATGTTGATTCATATTGGGAAGGCAGTGCCATAGATAGGAATATTAGATTTTGACAGGGAGATCTTATGACAGAAATAATCTTCACATGGATTGTACAAGAAAAATAGAGAAGAAGAATAATGTATTATGACACAATGAATTCAACAACAATTGGAAAAATATTCCATTCCATATCATTCATCATTATATGTAAATATATAATACAACAACAAAGTAAAAATTCAAGAGTCTAAAGTGGCTATTGAACTCCACACATATGGCAGACCTAGATAGATTTAAACTACCCACTAGACATAGAACTCGATGTAACACCTAATGAGATCAGTTAACTGAGTGTGAGTGTAATTTAGTTGATGGTACGTAGGTATTTATGGTGCATTAGAGAGTTCTAGTTCCAAAATTAGCAATGGTAGTCAATGAGGGCACGTAAATTAGTTAATTAGTTAAGAATTGATGTCATAAATACCTGTGAGTAATCCAGAGTTCCATGAATCAAGGAAGGCACTCTTGATCCCTAAACTTAAGGATAATTGGCCCATTAGGTCAAAATATTCAATCATGGATGGATAATTAAGGGTAGGATGACTATTAGATAGTCTGGATGATAAAAATAATGAGGATTAGCACTAGGAAACTGACTAGGGGTAAATAACAAGGTATATAACCTTAGGGAAATCAAATAATGATTAATCCTAATATCTATATGGGTTGAATATCATAACACCCCCCCTTAATCCTGGCTTATGTGAAAAATAAAATGATATTAGGGCCCAACAACAAAGGCTAAGGTCACCCTTTACAAATTTATTTGTCCATCTAAAATGAGGAAAGAGGTAAAACCTCGCGGGGAAAATCCCCCCTCAAGAATGGAAATGGAACAGAAATTAAATGGATGTATTCACTATATCTTGTTATTCATTTGAATAAGCTTAATGTACTGTTTCTGGGTGAAAAAATTGGTATATTTTTGGTAGATTCCTTGATCATGTATCAATTTTCCAATGTGGTGCATACAAAAAACATGTGTAGAAACCCCTTGAAACACATATTCTAGTGATGAAGTAGAATCATATGAATGCTTGTTGATGTGAAAACATAAATTATCATAAATGAACACAAAATAAGATATGGAAAATAACTTTGTGCAATCATCTCCTAACTAAAGAACATCAATTGAATTAACAGTCTCAATTTCTTGTGTAGCTGCATAATGGTGAACCAAACCGTAAACCTTCTTTCCAAATTGATGTAAAATATTTATAATTATGTAATGGATATTATGAGGCTCTGAAATATCATAATATAATTCATATGGAGAAGCAAACAACCAAGGTATAGTGGATCCAAAATCAGGTAGAGTCACAGTAGGAAAACTAGGTGCAACTAGAATACAATGACAATTGGGCAAGTATGAAGAATATATGGACCTTAAATTCGACCCAATGAAGGTTATATTAGATCCAAATGTATGCAAAATCAGCCCAAATATATACAATTACATGCAAAACAAACCAATGAATGAAAACAAATAGGTAATTACAACTTGTACGAGTGACACAGTATCAAAAACTATGAAATTGTATCATTTACCAACTAGAGAATTTAGGAGTTGTAGGGTATTTTTTGCATCAAATGGACGGGATAAGGGTGTCATAACCTGGATATCAGCCTGAAAAGTATATTATAAATCAGATAAATAAGAATCTGAATGGATTTTGAAAGAGTTGGATGGAGGCAAGTCAAAAACTAGTATTGAGAGGAGATGGATATGTAGAAATGATAGGTCACTTATCGAAAGGAGGCAATGATATTTATGATTCTAATATATCAGAGTGTGTATAAAAATTATGGACATGGGAAAAATATTTAACTCTGGAAATCAAATCTTGAAAATCATTACCTTTGAATTGTGCGTTGTGGCAATGCTCCTAGGGATCAGCAGAGGTTTTCGTTCTTTCTTTCTTTCAAAATATGGAACATAAATGTTGTTCCTTTAGAAAAGCTACGTAATTATGTCCATATTATTATTAAAATTTTATTTTTCATTGTGATAAATTTTTCTTCAATAGGTACACTTCGATCTCCCTTTCTTGTTTCTCCTCTTCTTGGAATTCAAACCTTCATTAATAGAATAAGAATCGTCATCTTCGAAATATGACTTTGGCTTTTTCATCTTCATTTTTTTCTTCCCTTTGGACCTAGAATTCTTTCTGTTCATGAGATAAAAGAGCATGATCCTTGGAATTTTTTAGAGTCCCCATTTGAATCATATTGAATTTTTCTTGTGTGAACAAATCTATGAATGCATCGATGGATGGTATCCTCCAATGTTGAACTGCGATCTTAGTAGCATGGAATTTTTGACACAAAAACTAAGTAAATGGAAAGAACTAATTTCCATTTATTCTTATCAATCCCACACTACTTGAGCAGAAGCACTAGTGACTTGAACTTGTTGATGAAGTCCTCAATGGTTTTGAATTCACTTGGTCTCAATGAGATAAACTCATTCTCCAATTAATGTCCTTTAAGCTCATCCTTCTTTCCAAAGAGGGATTCAAGTTTGATACACACTTCATTTGGGATTGTCAATCCATCAAGATGAAAAAGAAGCTTTGAAGAAATAGAGAGATAAAGAAATACATAAGCTTCATCCTTCTTGTTATGTCACTTTGTTTTCTCAACAACGGCATTTGGATCGATTTTTAAATCCATAGTAACTTTATACAGACCTTTCTTGTGCAATAATATCTCAATAGTGGATTTAAATTCATGTTAATTGAAGGAAGTGAATGTTACTATCTTAGATAGATCCATGATATGTTTGTGTGCTACTGGTGAGAGAACTGAACACCTGCACAAAAATTGAAAGAATTTTTTTGTAAGCTCAATCACACTCTACTTTGACAATAAGCACATTATTAGGGTGCTTCACACCTGGTTATAATTCTTTAGATAAATACAAAGTGAGAAATAAAAAGATACCAAGATTTATGTGGAACATAGTTTCTTCTGGTGCATCAATGTAAGTATTTAAGGAATAAAATGGCCTAACCAAGATCTGATACCATAATAGATTTTGACAGGAAGATCTTATGACAAAAATAATCTTCACATAGATTGTACAAGAAAAATAGAGAATAAGAATAATGTGCTATGACACAATGAATTCAAGAAGGATTGGAAAAATATTTCATTCCATATAATTCATCATTATGTGTAAATATATAATACAACACCAAAGGAAAAATTCGAGAGCCTAAATAGGCAGTTGAACTCCACACATGTGATAGGAATATATAGAATTAAACTACACCCTAGACATAGAACTGGTTGTAACACATGATGAGATCATTTAACGGAGTGTGAGTAGAATTTAACTTATGGTAGATAGGTAGGGAGGTCACATTAGATATTTTCAGTTCCAAAACTAGTAGTGGGAGTCAAGGAGGGAACACAAATTAGTTAAGTAGTTAAGAATTGATGTCATAACTGCCTGTGAGTAATCCAGAATTCCATGAATGAAGGAAGGCTCTCTTGATCCCTAAAATTAAGGAAAATAGGCGCATTAGTTCCAAATAGTCATGAATGAATGGATAATGAAGTCTAGGATGAAAATTAGATAGTCTACATGATAAAAATAATGAGGACTAGCACTAGGAAACTGACTAGGGGTAAATAGCAAGGTCTAGGAACTTAGGAAAATCAAATAATTATTAATCCTAATTTCTAGATGGGTTGAATATTCTAACAAGGAAGAGCACTTCTAGATGCTTCTTTAGTTTGAGATCTAGTATGATCTCTTGTTTAGTAGGAAGTATTCAAGGGTGGCACTGAGTACAGCCGAAGTAGAGTATATTGTAGCTAAGAGTGAAGTTTGAGTACATCATGGAAAATCTGGTAGCTATCTATATCGATGTTCCTCGAAATAGGGAGTTATGAGGCATGTCTGAAAGATGCAGGTGCACCTAGGATTATCTCTACATGCCAGGAAGATGTAGAAGGTATGGGATGCTCTCCATTGGGTCGAAGACGTAGATGTTGTTGACCTTCTCTCCACATGTCAAGAAGACGTGGATGGTCTAAGTGTCATAATACATCTGGGATTCTCTCCGCTAGGTGGAAGACGAGATGTTCCTTGGATGATCTCCATTGGGTGTAAGGCATAAGTTGACTGGGAGAGAGAGATGTAATACATTTGGGATGCTCTCCACTTGGTGGAAGACACATGTGCTCTTGGTCTGATATCCATTCGGTGGAAGACTTAGGTTGTCTAAGGGATGTAGTGAATGCACCTGGGATTATCTCCACATGGTGGAAGATGCATATGCTCCTGGGTTGCTCTCCATGGGGTGGAAGACGCAGGTTGTACAAGGGACAAAATGTAGGCATATAGGTTTCTCTCCACATGAGATGATGAGATGATCTGGATACAACAAGATGACTATAGGAGACACAGGTCATTTCTATGGTAATGTAATATGTGGTGTTGGGTTGTACCTTCTTAATGAAATGCTCGTAGAAATGATGAATTTTTAGATAGGATCTAGGCCTACATCCAATATGAAAAAGGGTTGGATGTGTAGAACTTCTTATGATGTATGGATTCGAGAAATGTCACTAGTCAATGGTTGACGAGATGAGAGTTTCCACAATAGTGATGATGTCCAACAATCCTGAAGATGTCCAGAGATTGTGTCCAGTCGTGGTGATGACTGTGTCATAATAATACCTTCCTTGTTAAGTGTTGAAAATGTAACTTCGAAATATATTCTTATATATTTATTGTATTATTATTGTACCTCCCTTCACCGATGTTTTTTCCTCCGTTCGGAGATGTCATTGATCTACTTGATCATGTAATAATATCGAGGCAAAACCTCTGTTGCGAGTCATGGAAATAGTCCCCAATACAATTATTGTAAAATGTATTTTGAGTGTCCCAAGAAGAAATCATCCCAATTACGTTAGGAAGTCATCCCTATTGGGGCTTTAGGTCACCCACTTGAATAGTATAAATATAGAGGAACCCTCTCTCATTTGGACACACAACAAGCTCAAGAAAGTTCTATCTAAGGAGAATAAATACAAGTTTGTTGAGGTAGAAGAGAAGAGGAATCTGTGAAGGATATCTTGTCTCTTGGTTTTCTATCTTGGTTTGAAATTGTACTTAGTTATGAATCTATACAAAAGAATTTGCTAGGTTTTTCCAGAGAGAGGGTTTTCCGAGGATAAAATATTTTTGTCTCTTTTATGTTGGTGCTTGTCTATATTTCAATGATCCTATGACATTAGATTAAATATCCAAACTATTTGAATTAAAGTGCAAACACTAACACTGATCGGCCTTGAGTGTTCATTTTGATCTTGATATCTCCTAGACTACGGTCTTTAACACTAAGAGGCATCTATAGTGTAGTTCTACTATTTTTGTTGTTGTAAACTTAGTTATTTAACTTATATGTACATGTGTAAGGATGATTTTCCCATACCTTCAAATGGATCTATCTTTGGACCCCTATGACCCAGCAAAAGTTAAGTCATAATACATGTGTTTCTACTTGTGAAGTCGAGTCAACTTTTCTGGTTTTATATATATACATATATTGAAAACTCTTATTCATGATAAATTTGGCTTCTTTAACACAGGAAAACTAAGCTAGTGACAATATTATTGGCCAAGTAGGGAGAGGTCAACCCATTCTTTTTCGGTAAGCTGTATTTTCCTTTTGCACTAGAAGGAATTTTCTCTTTGTGTTCGTTGTAATGAGTCTCAGTGATCAATCCAAGTTCATCCTTGAGTTTCTGCTACCCACCCACCATTCATAGTGAGTTCTTTTCATTGGTAGCCCCTTGGTTCGTTGTAGGGTTTTATAAGTATGAAAGTACTAGCAAGATAGGTGTCGTGACTTTGTGTCTAATTTTATAAGAAGACCTCTCAGTGGATTGTATTATCGAATTGTACTTATTAAGAGAAGAATAATGTCATTGTTTTAGGTGATATAGTAGTTTTAATACACTCTATAGCTTGTAAGAATCAAATGGACTAAAAAATAGAAAGATTGTAAATTATGAATGTATCATGTGACTATTTTCTTCAAATTCCAAAATGGTTAATTGTTTAATTTGTAACTCTTGAAAAAAATTTATGTTTACTAACCAAACTATGTTTAGTTAGGGTTACATAAAACACTAGAGTTGTATCACTTTGTTTGTATTATAGGAAAAGAGTCATTAGGAATGTATTTTTGTCATATTAGTACTAATAGAGATCAGATGCAAAATAAACGATCATAGATCTAGTTGATTTGGGTTTTTAACCATATAGAGTTTGATCAACTTTGCGAGTTTCAAATTAGCTAGAATAACTAACCACTTAAACATGTTGAGTGACTTGTTCACAAAGTCTATTTTATTGCAATTGAAACCTTTGCAGTCAATACTTAGTTCTTTAGCTAAATAGGTTTGGAAATGTGCTATTGACTTAAATAGAGAAAACCAACATACGAAGGGTGTTGGTTATTACTTGACTATAGCATGACTCAAGCATGAGTGAAATATGAGGACTGATGACTGCATACACCCTTTTGGCTTTATCCAACCATTATCATGATCAGAGATACCCTTAGACACCCTCGGGTACAGATCTTAGTTTATCCTATAACACTTACTCTATTTGTTTATTGTTTGTTACTGCTTAAATTAGCATTAGACCCTTTTGATATATATAAATCCATGATAATATATTGACCTTTAGCCTATGGTTATATAGAAAAAAACATCAACCAATCTCTACCCATATAAGTGCAGGGGTATTACTGCTAAATTTATTCTTACTAGGGTCTTAAGACAAAGTAACAACCCAATTTATAGTATTCCTAATTAATTTTTTACCTTTGGATAAGAATAACTATCACAACATTATAGTATCTAAGAAATAACAAAGTTTAAATAATTGTATCTCTATCCTCAGTACATTTATTCTTAAGAATCCATTGCCCAAAATGTGACATGGAAAACTTGAGCAGGATAATATCTTATTAATTTAGCAAAGAGGTTAACTTATACAATGTACGGATAGGGTTTACGATATAACCACACAACAATTCCTTTAAATACAACTAAAATGTCATGTAGTTATACTATAGTAGTTAATTAAATGTAAATAATCACCATATTTAAACATCATTTCATTTGTAAATATTATTGATACTATCAGTAATAGTTTCTAACAAACGATATTTTTAAACAATAAGTAGAACAACTTATCTGTAATCAACACTAAAACTGGGTTTCGAGTAGCCCTGCTCCACCCAACATTAGGATCTTGAAGTCACTAAATACCTGCAAGCATCCACCCCCTTTCCCATAGCTCAAATTTATTTAACTGTACTTTTCCATACAAGTGCCACCAAATACCAAGGGAAAGTTACTACCAAACCCTGAAAGCTCTGAGAGCCTATGAGATATGTTTCTTAGAGTCGACTGACTCTCTAGTTTCTCTGAGCTTATCAACTCACACACAATCACATAAATCATAATATGTCATACAAAATTACCTGAAGCCTGATAATATCACTAGCCACATATACTGGTAGCCGGATCTTGTTTCGAAGCTTGATAGCTCAATTTTTCAGCAGGGATAGAGGGATTCTCTTTTTTCTCTTTAGATAAATTAGGGCTAATATTTGTTCCCTGTGCATGCTTTTTATATCTACCTAGGAATTTTCTTGGATATTAACTACATGTTACCCATTTGGCCACTTTCCCCCTTAGGGATGAGAAAAAATTCATACATTAAATAAATAAAAGTATTGTCATTTCAAGCAAGGATGGTCATAAACACTAAACAAATTAACTAAAATTATTGAGAACTATTCGTTTGCATTACTAATTCAAGCCATAAACATCCTATACTTAATAAACTAGTTACCAACATTTACATGTTTTTTTTACAGTACTTAAAGTTTATCCAGGGTTCTTACAATCCTCCCCCCTAAATATTGTTGCCATCCTCAGTGAACTCTTAATCAACATCCTCAGTGAACTCTTAATCAACATCCTTTGTTTGAAACATAAAAGGTTACACTTGCTTTATTTCATCATCGCTTTCTTAGGTGGCTTCTTGTAGAGAATAATACTCTCGTTTCACTTTAACTTGAGCGATTACCCATTTTTAGAGCACTATTTCTCTCTGATGTATGATACGTATTGGTTCTATGAGAACCTCTCCTTCTAGTTCCACCTTGAGCACATTCCAGTAAATGACATGAGTTTTGTCAGAAATATATTTCTTTAATAAATATAGGTGAAAAACATCACGAATTCTAATGTAAGGGGGTAGAGCTAGTTGATATGCAACTGGTCTAACTCTGGTTAATATTTGAAAAGGAACCACAAATCTAGGTGTAATTTTAGTATGATTTTTGGCTCTTAAAGAGCTCATTTTTTTGTTTATCCCTTAGGAACACATGATCTCCAACTTGGAATTCTTTCATTGTCTGCTTAGCATTAACATGACTCGTTTTCCCTCCTTGGGATGATTTCAAATTCTATTTTATTTACTGTACAACTAGTTCCATCTTCTCTAAAATTTATGGTCCTAGTTCCAACCAGTCTTTAGAATTTCCCTAGATCAAGGAAATTTTAGATTTCTTGCCATAAAGTGCCTCAAAGGGGATCATTTTAAGGGAGGCCTAATATCCATTATTTTATGCATACTCAACTAGATGAAAAAAATATTCCCATTTACCTTGATGTTTCATTACATACATATGTAACATGTCTTCAATTACCTAATTCACATGTTCTGTCTTCCCATTTGTTTGTGAGTGGTAAGCAGTGTTAAAATTAAGTTTAGTATCCATACCTGTAAATAAATATTTCTAGAAATTTGATGTAAATTTAGTATCCCTGTCAGTTATCACCACTTTTGTCATACTATGCAGTCTAAATAATTCTTTCATGAAAATATTAGCAATGCTAATCACCTTGTAAAGGGAACTGACAAGTATGAAACGAGCTACTTTAGTCAGCTTATCTACCACCACCATAATGGAATCATTTTGATTTTTAGTTTTAGGAAGTCTAGTAATAAAATCTATCGTAATGGTTTCCCACTTCTATTCTAGAATGGGTATGGGATGTAGTAGCCCAATAGGGTGTTGGTGAATTGCTTTAACATGTTGACACGCTAATCATCTAACAACATACTCTATTGCATCTCTATTCATATTTGGATAGTAAAAATATTTTTTAAGGGTTGTGACGAGATTCTGATACCCATAATGACCAAAATATGGGCTATCATGAAGCTCCCTAAGAATGATTTGTTTAATTTGTAGTTGGTTAGGTACATAAATTCTATTTTTAAAATGTCCTTCTTCATCAATCTGAAATTATTCTATGGAATCTAAATCAAATCTATTATTACATTGTTCCAACACATTCTGGTATTCTAAATCATTCTTGGAGGTTGTCTTTATCAAGTTTTTCAAATCAGATTCATAGTTGTTGGTGATTACTACATGTAATTCATGTTGTTTCTGACTAATTACGTCTACGACTACAATTTATTTTTGTTTTATATGTTTAATATAAATTCCATACTCACTTAGTAAGGGGCTCCATTTGGCTTGGCGTACATTAAGTATCTTTTGGTCAAATGAATACTTCAACCCATATATATGAGATAACAACAGAAATTTATTTCCTAGAAGGTAATGCTACCATGTTTTCAAAGCATTGATAATGATTATTAGTTCTATATCTTAGGGTCCATAATTTTTCTTGTAATCTTTCAATTCACAAGACTCATAAAAAATGATATGACCCTTTTGAGACAACACACCACCTACTCCTTCTTTGCTTGAATAAATGAAAACTACAAAATATTTATAGGGATAAACTATTTTTAACACAGGAGCAGTGGTCATCAAGTGATTCATCCTATCAAGGCTCCAAACAAATTTGACTCCTTTCTTCTGCAAGGAGGTGATAGGATTGGCCACCCGTAAAAAACCTTCAATAAATCACCTATAATAACATGTAATTCCCATGAAAGACTTGATGGCATGGACATATTTTGGTATAGGCCATTCCAAAATAGCTTAAATCTTAGCAGGATCAACATCTATTCCTTGGTATGAAGTAATGTAGCTTAGATACTAGATTTATTTCTTGAAGAACTCACATTTACTAAGTTTAGCATACAACTGATGTTTGCGTAAGGTATGCAAAACCAACCTCAAATTCTCCTCATGTTCCTTTTCATTCTTTGAATAGATTAAAATGGCATTAATGAAAATGAGCACAAACTTGTCTAAGTACTTTTTAAGTAAGTTATTCATTAAACTCATAAACGTAGATGGCACTATAGTCAATCGAAAATGAAGGACTACAAAATCATAATGACCATATCTTGTTCTGAATGTGGTCTTATGAATATCCTCATCCTTAATTCAAACTTGATGGTACCTAGGTTTGAGATCAATTTTTGAGAAATTTGTGGTTCCTCTCACTTGGTCAAATAGATCGTCAATTATGGGTGAGGGATATTTGTTCTTTATGTTCATTTTATTCAGTTGCTGATAGTCAATGCACAGCTGAAAAGTACCATGTTTTTTCTTAATAGAAAAGGACAGGTGCACTCCATGACGACACACTTGGCTGAATATATTTCTTATCAAACAAATCTTGTAACTGCATTCTGAACTATGTAAACTCTGGGACACTCATATAGTAAGGGGATATCGATACTGGTGTTCATCCTGAAATAAATTCTATGGTAAACTCCAAGTCCCTTTTACGAGAAAAACCAGAAATATCATCAGGAAAGAAATCTTGAAATTCCTTCAACACAAGAAAATATTCTAAGACTGGTTTTTTACTATCTTTTTAATCCTAATTTATTTGAACAAAAAAAAGTTGGAATCCTTTCCTAACACATTAATTAAGTTGTACTATTGAAATTTGTTTGATTGTTATTGGTTTAAAGACTCATATATACAAGTAAATATTTTGTCTAGGAAATTTATAATTGTATGGTGAGATTCCAACCAGTCCATACCAATTAGGACATCATAGGAGCCCAAAGGTAAGACATTTAATGTTGATAGTGTATTCTTGTTATTTAATGACAGACTACATTCTTTTACTAGTTCTAAATTTTTCCTCTTGGTTCCAGTAGCCAACTGGAACAACCAAGGTTTCGGTTGTTTATCCTTATGCAACTTGCATTTTTCAACTATTTGAGGTGCTATATAAAATAGACTAGCTCCTTAATAAATAAGGATTGAAACGGTAACGGTAATATTAGAAATATTACCTTCAACATATAGCATGGTAGATTGATGATCTTCCTAGTGATCCTCCAAGGACGCGCTAATTCGAGATATAGTTATTGCTACATCATTCATTGTAGAATCATCTTGCAAAATTTTCACATTAGACAACTTTATTTCATCCCTATAAGAATAGTTCCAATGCATAAGGGATCCACCTCAACCCCAACTACTTACATGCTATTAAATCTGCTATAACTAGCTCTGGCACTTTTGACTTCCCCACTAGTTGGAGGAGTTTGAGGTTTTTTAAATTGACTGAAATAATTATCTGAAAAATTTATATCCCCTTTTTAGAATGGTGAAGTCTTATAAACCTTTTTCTGTTTTTCCTATTTTACCTTTTTCTTATTCTACCAAGTTTTTTTTAGTTAAGACCGATGTTTAAATTGTAAATAACACAATGTTTCCTTCCTAATGGCATCATCCATCATTTTTGGCATATCAAATTCTATGTTGTCTTTATAGGCATTGGGTAGGAAACTGACATACCTAGAAACCTTGTATTTTTATTCATTCAAATATGGAACATAACACTGTAGATTAATAGATTTAGTTAGGAACTCATCTATTCTAAGTTGTCTGAATTTCAATTCATTGAACTCCTTTGATTTTTCATCATAGTGCCTTTCTAATAAGCACTTCTTCTTAAACAATTTCCTAAACAATGTCTAGGTTAAATCCTTACTTCAAACATTATTTACACTCTTAGCTTCTCACCACCATAAGGTGACTTTACTGCTCAACTGATAGATGCCTAACTAAGATTTTAAATATTTAGGTTTGTTATGTTTAACAACCATGCCTTAATCGTTTCCTTCCACTCACCATCGAATGTAGGGGGTTGAATATTTTTGAACTTCCCTTGCAGTTCAACCATTTTTCCTTTTTTCTTCTTAATTGGTTCACCAGTATCATAACTATATGTGGACTTACTATAGGAAGTTTGTGATCTGTTTATAGATTCGTCATCAGAAATTATTGCCTTGCCATGTATTTTCTTATCCACGCTGCAAGAATTATGTCCATTGTGTTTTTCCCCTTTCTTATCTGTTAAACTTATTAATAAAAATTAGTTTAATTCCTCTTGCTCAGACTTACCTCTAAGAATTTTAGAATTTTCAACTTTTAGACTTTCTAAGTCTTCCTTAAGACTACACATGGTCTCAAGCATTTTGGACTGTAGGTATGCTTGTCTCTTTTTATCTAATTCTACATAGAGTCGCTCATCCTCTATCACAGGCATATCACCTAGGTGCTTCCTTTCTTCTTCCATCTTCTATTATGAGTCTTGACTGTGATTTTCTCAGTGTACAAAATAAAATTTGTTAATTTTTAATTTAACTATGTAAACAAAATTTAGCTATATTATTTTAGTGGAACCATTAGGTCCAAGTGGTGCAACCTGCCTCTCATACCACTTCTAACAACTCCACAAAAATAAAAAAAACCACAAAAATAAAATACTTTTATATTACCCTAAAAAGAATTATGTTACCTAGGGGAAATTAGTGTTCATGACCATACATTACAACTAATCCCCTGAGTTATTCAGTACCAAATTCTTTAATTGTTTGCAACATGTATATATACGTATATATACATACGTATGTATATCTATATATACGTATACATACGTATGTAATATACATACGTTATATATACGTATACATACGTATGTACGTATGTATACATACGTATGTATATATACGTATATATATACATACGTATATATACGTATATATATATACATACGTATATATATATATATATATATATATATATATATATGTATGTATATACACATACGTATATATATATATATACGT
>LPNX010944740.1:122416-266904 GCA_001517045.1 Pseudotsuga menziesii
CACACATACATAGATATATATTTTATTTTTTTTCCTGATAAACAAATCCTTTATTCATAGAATAACATGGACTATATATATATATATCAATCCACACACACACTCACACACACATATATATATTCCTGATAAAAAAATCCTTTATTCATAGAATAACATGGACTGCTCATTAGAGCTTACATCACTGCACCTAAGTGCTCATTAAGTTCATCATAGCATCTCTATGTGTATTTGATTGAGCATTGCTATCAAAAATTACAACAGCATCAGCTCTCAAATATTTGGTTCTTCAATCATCCACATGTATGAAAAAACATTGCTCCCCCAGTATAGCTGATTCTCAAAAAATTGTTGTAGGATCAGCCCAAACTTTCTTATCTTCATCATGCCATCACTGGTTTTTGCATCAAGATACATCATATATCATATTTTTCATTCATAGTCTTACATATTGATTTACCATCAGATTATTTTCATAATCGTTGATCATCATTAAACCTGGCGGTAGCATTAAAGCTTCTTTGGACAGTTTGTCTGCCTCTTCATTCAATTCCCTGTAGATGTGTTGGAACGAAGTTGAATTAAAATTCTCCAGTTATCTCCTTATTGCTTTCAGCAAGTGTTGAAGATGAGGTGCATTAATTTGCATATTGTTGTTTTCCCAATCTATGGTTAGTTTGGAATCCCCACAAATTTGAATATTTCTTACATTCTTTTCAGCAGCAATTTTTAGCACAGCCCATAAAGCTGAAAGCTCAGCCTTGTTGTTGGTACCTTGACCTCGGGCAAAGGTAATTTATGTTTTTGAATATTCGTTCAAGTATAATACACCTCCTGCCCCACCTAATAGTGGCTCTCCTTGACTTGCTCCGTCAAAAAAATCCCATGGAGTGTTCTTGTCCAAGCTTGGGGGCTTGAGTACCCTCTTTGGTTTTTGTTTTATTTCCTTCTGGTGTTCCACTGCTTTCTACACAAGAATGTTAGCATTTAATTCTGGGCTTGTCAGGGTGTCCTTGAATATGACTATGTTTCTTGTTTCCCAAATAGTGTATATAAATAGAGTAGGCAAAGCTTCAAATTGGCCTACCCTTTCATTTTTCCACCATGTCACGTCCCCATGCCTCCGACCGGCAAGGAGGACGCGACTGCAAGCTTAAATCACAGCGGGCTAAGAGCCCCATGAACATATGGATTCACAAAATTGCTAAAACAGAATTCTTGAACATACACACATGAACATTTATCATGCACAGATGCAATCATCTATCAGACACAGCGGAAACATCATACATTCATCAAGCATTCATGCAACATGTTCATCATATCATTAACAGAAAGTATGGTTGCAGAAGTAAAAATGGGCAAGATTACTTATCTTATGAAAACTTTGCTCCGCAACCAGCTATGTCGCTGCAACGTTCCACCCAACCATAGGCCAGTGTGCTCCTTAATCTCTCAACAGCGCCGCCACCCCCGAGCTGGGCATGATTCTCCAAGGAATAAGGGAACTAGCAGGCTTACACATAGCCAAGGATATACAAAACACACAGCCAAGCCAACAAAGTTGGGTTTATCATGCCATTAGAGAGCTGGAGAAGGCAAATTCCTAAGCTGGTGAGCTCATTACAGAGCCAAGAACACCTACACCAGAACTAGCCTGACCTCTAAGACACCCAAACACACCCAACACAAGGAATCAGTCCCTTCTCTGCTACACAGTCCCTCAGGCCCTGCATTCCCTTCCAGTGCTATTCAAGGGTGATGGAGAAGAAGGCCAGCCCTCTAGCTCTATCTATGTGGTTTCCAGCCACCAGGTTTATCAAGCAAATCTAAGCCAACATCCTTGCTCTTCTCACAATCCGAAGAACAACCATTGCACTCAAGCAATTAATTTAGTTGTCACAGCTTAAACAGGAAAAAGACTTCTGAGTCATTCTTGGCCCTATCGTGGCCAAAATGACTCTCAGGCGAACTTACAACAGTCCCCAACACGTAAGGAAGACCACAACATCCACAGCCAACAACGTGGGAAAACACAGCTCGTCCTGGGCAACGAGATCATCAAGAAAACATATACAGACCACGCTGGGGAAGAAATTATAGTCTCCCAGCCTGTGGGTGAGCATGAGCAACATTGCAAAACCCACAATCAGCCGGTGAGTAAAGGTTACGGCCTCACTATTCACAAATCCGAAGAAGGAAACTACTGTATGGGTAAATCCAACAAAATCCTGTGCGTGAAGACGAAAAACGGGAAAAGAATCCCTCTGCGTGAGAGTGCACAGCAATGGAGAGGACGTGAATTGCCAGTGCGTGAGCCTTCAGCACAGTCGTGGAGAGGAAAATGTCCACGTGAGTGTTTTTCCATTCCCGATTCAACCGTGGATGGAGTGTGCGTGTGGGCAAGGACTAACAGTCCTCCCACACCCACTCCCAGATCATAACTGCCTCAACTACCAGCCGAATTTCTTAATGGAAGTGGTTGGGGGTAAAACAAGGTAGAAGACATATGGGTTTTTCTCTCATTGGCCAAGGTTGACAATTTCCCCCACATCCTCATCCTTGGGAAAATCATGCCCCCTTCGATTTAGTTGCCGCGACCGTAGCTGGTTCTGTTCATTTTAATTATAGATGCATATTTACATGATGATAAACTCAAAATGTATGCCGCATGCCCCGATATACCATCGGTGACAAATTCAAATCCAAAACATAACATAACCAATCAATGGTGGGGCCTTGGCCTTTAGCTCCGCACCATGATCATTTAATATATACATCATATACATCTAATGTAACGGGGTCAAAACCGGGACATTACACACCAAGCTTTCATGCGCTGCTCTATTGTATAGTCATCTTCTATTCTTGAGGAAGGATCCAATTTGGTGACCACTTGCTTCCAAACTTTTCCTGCATACACACAATGAACAAAGAGATGAGCATGTGTTTCACTCTCTCCTTTGCACAACATGCAAATTCCTGGCCCTTCGAATCCTCGCTTAAGCAACATTTCCCATGTCAGAAGTCTATTATTTAGATCCAACCAAAGTGTTATGGTAGTTTTCATAGGGGCATTTGTTTTCCAAATTTTGGATCCCCACCAGCATTTCAAGACTTGATTATACAACTGGAAAGTTGCTTCATATCCCAATTTGGCTGTGAATTTCACATCCTTGGCATTCCAAGTCCATTTTAGGATATCTTTCTCCTCGCCCAAGTGTATAAAGTTTTCTCTCAATTGTTTTATGAAATTATTCCATACTGGTGTATCAGTGACTGAAAGGTCCAGCTCCTGTGCGGTTTTCCAAACCGTACCTCTATGATTTATGTCTGTGAACGAGCTCGACAACAACTCTAAATTCTTTCACAATTTTTCCAACAACAAAAGAAATCTGAATACAATCCCGACAATCAAAAACATGAACGAGGTAATGGTCAGTTCTTTCAAGGAAAAGGCAAAGGCAGGGGAAGAGTTTTTTAAAAATTTGTTCAAGGAATCAGCAAGATGTAATATTCAAGAAATACTAGAGGTAATTAATTTATTCCCTAGAATGATAGAAGAGGAGATGAACATTCACCTGAAGGCCGAAGTTACAGAAGAGGAACTGGAGAAAGTGGTGTACTCATGTCAGGAAGGTAAAAGCCCAGGTCCAGATGAGCTCACCATCGAATTCTTTCAGGGGTTTTATGACTTAGTCAAAGAAGATCTACTAAAAATAGTCCAAGAATCCCAAAGGGTAGGGAAAGTATTCGGAGCCCTGAACTCCACCTTCTTGGCTCTAATACCCAAGAAACAAAACCCTACTTCTTTTGAAGAATTCAGGCCCATTTCTTGTTGCAATGTGGTTTAGAAACTAATAGCTAAGACAATAGCCCTAAGATTGAAGCCAATTCTCAGCAAGGTCATCACTCAGGAACAATTTGATTTCCTGGAAAATAGACAAATCCACGATGCAGTTTCCCTTGCCCAGGAAACGATTCATACCATCAAACTTTCTAAAAATTCAGCCTTTGCCTTGAAACTAGATCTCTCCAAAGCCTATGATAGGGAAAATTGGACTTTCTTAAGATTAGTAATGATCCAGATAGGATTGGACCTAGAAATATTCAACTAGGTAATGGGATGTGCTCAATGAGCTTCATTTGTTGTCCTAATTAATGGATCTTCCTCTAATTTCTTCAGGGCTTCTAGAGGTCTTAAACAAGGATGGCCCCTCTCCCCTTTCCTCTTCCTACTAATAGCAGAAACCCTTAGCATAATCATCAACTATGCAAAAAGGGATGGATCCTTCAAAGGAATAAAAATAACTAGCTCAGTGGATTTAACACATATCTTGTTCGTAGACGATGTGGTAATGATGGGAGAGGGAACATGGGAGAATCTAAACGAAGCAGAGAAGATTCTGGAACTATATAAGAAAGCTACGTGCATGCACATCAATGTAGAAAAATCTATTCTTTCAGAAAATGCCATCACAGAGGCAATCAAGGAGAGGATCCAGGCAGAAACCCTTTAATTCTAAAATCAATGGATGAAGGCTTTAAATATCTAGGATTCCCCTTAGCAAAATGGCAACTTCTTGCAATCCCCAAGGAGATAGGAGGGTGGGGGATCAAGAATCATTTTCTTTTCTGTCAATCCTTGGCTGCCAAAACCTTATGGAGGCTGATCAAAAACCCAAATTCCCTATGGAGCAAATTCCTATCATCTAAATACTTCCCAAATGGGTCCATATATGAATGGATTCGAAAAAGAGACAAAACCTACAAAAATGGATCCATAGGGTGGAAAGCCTCGGTCCTAGCTTTTCCCTTAGTAGGGAACTGGTTGGTCTGGTTGGTAGGGAACGGGAGAAAAATCAGAGTAGGTGAATATCCATGGTCAGGAGCAGGAGAAAGATATAAACTCTCAGAAGGACTAGTCTTAAAACTAAGAATTTTAGGGATCTACAACCTAAATCAAGCCTGTTCAACATCTCTACAAAGGGAAACTATTTGGAAGAGCTCAGAACAGCTAGGATTAGAAGAAGGTCTTAGAGAGGAATGGGATGAATATGTAACAATGCTCAAATCCAATTTCATTCATTTAGAAGAGGCCAGGGAAGATAAGTTGGTATGGACAAAAAACCCAGTCAACGGTGACTTCACAGCCAAACTTGGATATAAAACCTGGGCTGAGGAAAAATTCCAGGGAGAAACAAAAGAGTGGTGGAAACAATTATGGAAAGTTGAAGGACCATTAAAGGTAAAAATCACATTATGGATGTCACTCAATAACAAAATCATGACTTGGGATAACCTTCAGAAAAGGGGCTGGAATGGCCCAAATCATTGTACACTGCATTTCAAATGAGGAAAATGTTTCTCACCTTTTTAACTTATGTTCTTATGCAGAATCTGTGTGGAAAATAGCGTGCAAAGAATTAAAATTCCAAGGGAACCCCTGGACTACTTTGGAACACAAAGTAAAATCTTGGTGGACAGACAAAGCGGTATGTCTTTACAGTGCTTTCCCATCCCTTTTCACTTATGGAATCTGGTGGGCAAGGAACACTATAACTTTTAATAATAAGTTAATTCCACCTGAAGTAACTGCTTCCCTTGTGATACAGTGGACTAGAGAACACAGATCACAAGTGAAAGAGGCAAAATTTAGAGTGCTAGTCCCTCCAGCAATAAACAAAGAGATTCCTTGGTCCTTTTTCGATGGAGCAAGGCAAGGTGATCCTCCACTGGGCGGTTCAGGAGCAATACTTTACCTGCCAAACAACCAGAAGATCCAAGCTAAATTTGCACCAAGCCGCTATACAAACAACAAGGCTGAACTTGCAGCACCTCATTTGGTTCTCGAACTAGCTCTAAACCAGAACATAATCCAAATGCAAGTCTTCATAGACTCAAAGATGGTGGTGGACTGGGTTAATAGGAGGATCCAAATAAATTCCCCTCATCTACAGCAGCTTCTCAATGTGATCAGCAGGCTTCTGGAACAATTTACAAGCTTCGGTATTGCACATGTATACAGAGAATTGAATTCTGAAGCAGACAGACTATCCAAAATGGCCCTTCTATTGGAGCCAGGCAAGATAGAAACAAAGGTTTTTGCAGGAAATCAAATGTAACTGACAGGAAAGACAAGAACACATGCTACAGGATGATGAAAATCGTTGAGTTTTTTGTAATTTTGTCAAGACGGATACCAAGGCAAGATTTTGATGAAGAAAAGACTATGTTTCTTCTTTAATGAAAGTTCCTCTGGAACACTTTAAAAAGCCATCCTTTATTTAGAATGGAGGATATTTTCCTATTGGAAAATATATATATATGCGTATGTATATAGTATATATATACTATATATATGTATGGATATATATGTATAGTATATATATGTATGTATATATATACATACATAGATATACATACATACATATATATACATACCTACATATATATATATATATATATATATATATGCACACACACATATATGTGTGTGTGAGAGACTTCACTCCAAACATTACATGTGGTTATGACATGTACCTAAGTAGGGAATTTCCCTTTCCAGTATAAGTTTGGAAAACACGGCTTACTTAAACTATCTGCTAACACAATTTTATTTTTCACTTCCACAGGTTCCAAGCACGGAGGTGTCACTGAGGGACCAATATGATAACACGCTCGTTCATATTAGGGGGGTAAAAAATTTCAAACCAATATATTGATGTTATATTAAGTGTAAAAAGGCTTATTTTATTTATTATATAAATACCCAATATGCTGGGACCTTTTTTATTGCAAATATTTGTCGTGCCTTTGCCATATTCATGCATAGGGGTTTTTCTGGTTTTAGTGGGTTTGTAATGTTGGAGGAGGGCATGCATAGGGTTTTTCTGGTTTTGCAGTGTTAGAGGAGAGCATGCATAGGGTTTTCTGGTTTGAGTGAAAATTCAAAGAAAGCAAAGCACTTATAGGCACAGAGTGAGCTCATTAGCCTTGTATTTCTTAATTTCAAGCTGAGTGGATGTTACTAGTGTTTGATGACTTGTAGTTGTTGTTGATCCAGTGTATGGATGAATGGATTAGATCTTGCTGCTGTGATATGTGTATTGATAGGTGCCTTGATTTCTGCTAAGGGCGAGACACTAAATGAATATATGGTGAATGCAGGTGAATTCCCCATGGACTGGTACATTTGTAGTCGAAGATAGAATGCAAAGTGGTTGCTGGGGGTTCTGTATGCAGGTTGTCCCTGACTATAGACTTCAATGTGATATGATCGATGAATAATCGAGGATGGAATAGAATTAGTGATATGAAGAAGGAATATACTACAGGGTTTACTTAGTGGTTTGCATACCTGCCACCAATGTTGATGGGATAAGAAAGAACAACATATTGTAACTGGTGGCGAACCATCAAAATCCAGGCTTTTATTAGGTTCATTTGGAGTAAGCTAATCTAAACCCTCGAAAAGTGGCATTTTATTTTTATGTTTATATAACCTTTGTGCACTGCTTCAATTACAACCTATTAGAGTAATGCAATCTCCAACATTTGGCTATTAGCAGTTTGCATTCTATCAACCACACATAGCAACATTAATAAAAATATGTATTGCATGCCGATGAAGAGCTAGAATTTGAAGTTTGATATTTCAATACTTAAATGCAATTTTGATGGAGTCCAGCTTCGGATATTGTTTTCTGTAAGTAAACACAAGGGCATACATTATTAAATCAGATTTGTATCCATAAGGTTTCAAGTTTTCTCGGTCAACAAGTCATTGTTTTAGCAAGTTTACATTTGACTTTGTCATTACTTACATTCCCTTGTTGTGTATGTATCACAGCTACAAATATAAGTACTTAATCCAAAATCCTAGATTCTTAATCTATATGTGCAAAATTAATGACTTTCAAAGATTTAGGCTATTTTCTTGTTGACTTATTTCAAGTAAATTACCAATGCAGACAACTCCAGTGAACATTGTTGTGGGATATCCAGTGTGGGTAGAAGACCCTGAAGTAGCCTGGATTGATGGAGAAGTTTTTGAAATCAATGGGCAGGACGCCAAGATTCAAACTACAAATGGGAAGACGGTAAGAACACCCTGTCACCTCTTACGCAGATGACTCATTCAGCAGTGTATGTTCAGATGTGTTCCTTGTTTTTTACAAACAGTGTTGATGTTTTAGAATGAAAAAAACATTTCTAAGCCAATAATATTTTTGAAAATAATATATCATTGTGCTCATGTATTAGTGAAGAAAATTGTCATAAGAAGCTATGGTGAGCTAGATTATTCTCTTTAAAATAATGGTCTATCAACTGTCTTTTTTATGTGTCTTATATAGTTTTTGTATCTTCAATATGGTAGAAATTTCAATCTATCCCACTTTATTTCTAGTGCATATCTCTTTTACAAGTTACAATTAATATGAAAATGATGGAAGGAAGAGTAGCAATAACGATTGATGTGTCTGGCCTATTCAGGCGGTGGCTCATTTGTCAACCATATACCCAAAAGATGCAGAAGCACCTACTGCGGGGTTAGCTGACATGACAAAACTTGCCTATTTGCATGAGCCAAGGGTTCTACAAAATTTGTTTGCTATATTTAATCTTAATGAAATTTATGTAAGGGGCCCTGCTTACTATGATGCTTTGAGATAGTGTTCTCAGTTCATTTCAAGCAAGTTAAGAAATTGGTGTGCTTACTTCTTACTAAGTGGAATTTAGTCTTCTGCATACTTTCAGAAGTACTTTCTTGTTTTCCTCCAATGGTACTTTAGAACTATTTATAGGTATTATGGTCTAACGGAACAACATCTTGTTGACAGACAAACACAAGGAATATATTGATTGTTTTCAAACCTTTCAGAAGACTTCCACACTTGTATAATACCCACATGCTGGAACAATATAAGGGTCCAGCTTTTGGAAAGCTAAGCCCTCATCTTTTACAGTGGTAGAAGCTTGTTATAGGTACTATCCTGAACCTTGTAGTATTTGAATTTGTTCATTTTGCTGAAAATAATATACACATATAGTATCTTAAATGGATAAACCATTTGATTTGCATAAAAGACAAAAAGGGTTTTACCTATTGGTTATAGGGTATTTCTGCCTGTAAGTAATCAAAACATTAAAATGATACACAACACAGGTTCTAAAGCTAAATGTGGACATGCCTGGCAATGGGAAACATGATCCTAAACCACCCGTAGGGAGGTCAACCTTACATTAAGTTTAAATTTTTGTATACAAGGCAATGGTCACCGGGGGGTAAAGCCAGTCAATCCTAGTCAGTGGAGAAAGTGGAGCGGGAAAAAGAGAAACAACGAAAATGCTTATGTGTTACCTTGCATTTATGGGTGGTCGATCAGGAACAGAGGGAAGAACAGTAGAGCAACAAGTTCTAGAAGTAAGAAATAGCTGCATTCTTTGTGATACATAAGATTGTAAATAATGCTTCTCCGTAGCTTATGGTGTACGTGTTATTGTATTACCAAAATAATGTGTCTTGGTTATGCCTACAGTCAAATCCTGTTCTTGAATCTTTTGGTAAGTCAAAAACTATCAAAAACAACAGTTCCAGGTGACTTGCAAAGGCGCAACTATAAATTATTTTGATTTGTAATTATCCAATTGAAATAACCTCAATAGAATGGATTAGGGGATGGCAATGAAACATGTAGTGCTTATATGTTCTCATCTGAGGGAAGAGCATCTGTGATGCAGTCGTTTTGGCAAATTTATTGAGCTCCAGTTTGATAAGAATGGCAAGATATCAAGAGTTGTTGTCAGTACCTACCTTCTAGAAAGGTCTTGTGTTTGTCAGGTCTCTGATACGGAGATAAATTATCATTATTTCTACATGCTTTGTGTTGCACCACCGGAGGTACATCATTTCATCATGCCTAACAAATGTCAAGGGGAGCTCTAACAAAATTGAGGAATATCATTTTAAAGTAGTTTTTTCTTTTTGAATTTGTCAATAAGCATCTGCAACACTTTCATGCTAGAAATCTTAGATTCATAAATATTACCAATGTGGCACCTTATTTACGGGATATTGCTAAATACAAGTTGGGAGATCCTAGTACATTTCATTATCTTAACCAAACTAACTTCTATAAAGTGAGCACTATAGATGATGCTAGAGAGCATCTCGAGACAAGAAATGCCATGGATGTGGTTGGAATAAGTCCAGAAGAACAGGTATACATTGCAAATGGAGTCATTTGTACCTTATGGCAATTTATGTGCACAACAATAGTATCATGTTCCTAAATGTAATTGATGATATACATCAACATAATCATGCCATGCATTCGATAATATAGAAAGTAATGGTTTGAATGATTGGATCTGCATGAAGCAATATGTCGTGTAGTAGCAGCTATTCTCCATCTTAGTAACGTTGAGTTTGTCAAAGGGAAGGAACCAAACTATTCTCAACCAAAATATGCTAAAAGTATTTTCCATCTTCAAACAGCAGTTGAACTTCTCATATAAGCTACAAATGTAACACATATGAATAATTTAGTGGTTTATGATGTTTATACTTTTTTTTATTATCAGTGAACTGAATCACTTTGTTAAAACTTAAAACACATTAAATTCTACCTCAGGTGTGATGTCAAGGGCCTTGAAGACTCTCTATGTAAATGTATTACTATTACGCGTGATGGAAACATAATAAAGATGCTTGATCCTGGTGCTGCAACTCTCAACTGCAATGCTTGGGAAAAAATGATATACTCGCGGTTATTTGATTGGTAAAGATTAGTTACAAAAGTCTGAACTAGAATCAGTTGTGTTTTTAATTTGCAAACGGGTGTAGCTTTAGTTTCTATTATAACATCTCCTAATCCTTAACATTTATAGGCTGGTAGATAAAATCAATATATCAATTGGTCAGGATCCCAATTCAGCACATTTGATTGGAATTCTTGATATTTATGGATTTGAATGTTTCAAGGTGACAGGTATATTTCCAGCATATTCAACTTGTAGGATTAACTTTAGCAAATGTTAAAGGCTATTTGACTCAAATAATCTAGAACTATGGCTCTTGAGTCTTATAACTCCTCCTGTTTCAGCACGAGTTGACAGTTTATAGAGAATTCTTGTTTTCCAAGAATGAAAAGATAATAGGCAGAGTACAGGGAAAGTATCAGAAATATTTTTTCCTTTCCTGCTTGGCTTCTGAATATCAGCATAGAACCATACAAATTTCAGATGTTTATATGCAAATATATAGTGTTCTCATCAATATTTGCAAATTATTTGGGGGGAAAGATCATGTTGGTTAAATAATTAAATGAAAAAGAGATTGAACTTGCAATTCTTGAGCTCAACACTCATTATAACTTATTTTTTCATTAAAATCATTCTTTCATGGAAGTTTTGAGCAAATGTGTATTAATCTTACAAATGAGAAGCTACAGCAGCATTTCAATCAGGTTTGGAAACACTCTCACATGCTTGAGCTATCTTAGGGGTGAATCTACTTTCTGTTTTCTTCTATTCATAGTTATAGTGCACATTCTCTAGTACCCAACTATATAATGATGTTTCATTACTGTGGGCATAATTGGTACTTGTGACCCAGCATGTCTTTAACATGGAGCATGAAGAATACATAAGGGAAGGTATCAATTGGAGTAACATAGATTTTGTGGATAATCAAGACGTGTTGGATCTTATAGAGAAGGTTTCCATTGTTTATCCTTTCTGTTATATTCTTTGTTGTTATGCTAAAATTGTATTGCCTTCATTAATGTTCTACACTAAAAGAGGAAAATAGAATTTATATATTGACCATGGCAATGGGTCCTTGAGATACAAAGTCAGATGTATTGTTCCTTTATAGTGCAACGAAGAAATTTGGGTGTATCTTCTGGTCTTCTTTTAGTGTTTTATTTTATATTCTTTGGCAATTGAACTGGATATCAGCCATGATGGACTAATTAAAGGAGTTGTGCATGGTTTTGCAGAAACCTAGGGGAATTATTGCACTTCTGGATGAAGCTTGGTATGATTGTATTATTTCTATCTTTATTCTTTTGATCTCACTGTAGTGGAATTTATTGCATTAATGCTTTGACACAATTACAACCACTTATTTAGTTATTTGGAGGCGATGGTTAAACACTAAAGTCAATTTAACTGTCATATATATTCCAAGATGCAGTGCTTCATAGAAACAACCTTAGTGTGTTGTTTATACTAGTAATCTTGAATGGGGTATAAATAAGATATATGGCAGTTCACTCAAGCGAGAATTTAAATTCTGAGACCAAAAGTTACAATGTCCCTATATTGTCTGTATTGCTTGACTGTGCAATATGTTTCCAAAATCAGCACATGAAACTTTTACTCAAAAGATTTACCAAACCTACAAAACCCACAAGCATTTCTCGAACCCAAAATTGGCTTGCACTGAATTCACAATCAATCACTATGCTGGTGATGTAAGAGTTTTCTTTTTTCCCTGAAGTTATATAACTTAAGCAGTGCTTTCTAGGTTCCTACAAATGCGCATACTTTGAATTTTATCTGTCGTGTACGTTACATATCTAGCAAATTTGTTCCTTGAGAAGAAAAACGACTTTGTTATTCCAGAGCATCAAGCTATATTGAATGCTTCACCATGTGCCTTTATTGCATCTCCATTTTCTCCTTCGCCAGAGGAATCTTCAAAATCATCCAAATTCTCCTCTATTGGAACACATTTTAAGGTAATGGCATTGTGACTTACGTTTTTTACTCTTTTTGAAAAGTATGCATCTTATAGTACACTAAAATTTTAAAATAGTAAAAATGCATCAGAAAGGGAATCCAGGAAGATACCCTCTCCTAAATCAAGTGATAATTGTCAACATGTATGTCTTAGCATCAATCTCTAGAAAATGTAGATATTTCCTATAACGTTTCATCCCAGCTAAAATTAGTGCCACTCAATTGAGATTAAAAGTGGCCCTGCATACTCCAGAGAAATTTCTATCAATCTGATAGTGTTTCAAAATCCTTCTACCTTGTATGTTCATCCACATATTTCCAAAAATATCCCCTTTCCAAATAAGAGGCCTAACAAAAAGGGTTCCATATTCTGAAAATTTAATCATTGTAGACTACTCTGCATCCCCCAAATATTGTTTAACTTTATCCTCCTTTCGACATATCACACTACAACCATTAGTTATTCTAGTCCTGAGAAAGGTGTCCTTAACCATTGGAATTCATTTAGTTACCATCCTTCCTTAATATCAGACTTGAAAGATATCATTTCTTTCCATTTTGGGTTCATTCATCTTCAATATCCTAAAGTCTACCTTCTGTAACTCTATTGGCAATGGATAGTGTATCACCGTAGAAAGCCTTCTCATTATGTCTATTTGTATAATAGCAACATATAGGTATAGAATAATTGCAAATATAATCTCTCTAGATAGGACCCTATACCTCTAACTGCATTTTAAGAATTTAGATTCATGTATAAGCTTAGAAAGCTCAAGGAAGGAAATTTTGTGAGAATTAATGTGGACTGCAATCCAAATCATGTGATATGCCACTATAGTAGTATGACTTGTAATTATTATGAACATCACATAGATAAAACCAAAATCCAAATAGGACCCACAAAGCATGATTGTGAAACTGTCAATGATGTTAGTACTAGAGTGTGGATGATGCTATCATGTCAACTTCTCTAGCAAGAAAGGGGCATTCTTAAAGAGGTATGGCGTACAGTTAAGAAAACTCCATTGTATTTGTTAGCAAATTTCCTTACTTTAAAAATCCCAGCAAAATTGGACACCTTTTCTAAAACCCGTCTTCCTCTTCAAATCTTGCAAAAAGTTGTGGTGTACTTGGGTCGCTCTTTATTGTTTTGAGGAGACAAGAACTTCTATGCTTCAATTTTCATTGTCAGTTCCTGATGTAGAAGTCTTATAGGTTCTAATATCAAATTGTAGCATACATGTTGAACTACCTCCTTACTATTGTTGAGGCATTGGGGCACTCTTAATCCCAAAATTCACTCACAAATATGGACATCCTTCTTTCTTTCACTACAAGGATGTGAAGTTCAAACAAAAATCACTGTAACTGGTAGCTCTAGCTAAGCTACAATACCCAATTATGGATTTCCCAACCTAATACTTGGATAACAATATTCCCACCCAATCAAATTTGTATAGCCAAGAACAAGAACAATATATTCAATCTCTTGGACTCAAGCATGCACTATTTAAGTAGAAGCAAATGATACACACAACAACTTATTTTATAAGAAGGAAATAAATCCATGTTGTTGGGCACATACTAGGCCCTAAAAGCAATTCTCAGTCCTATTTGACCCCCTAATCAACAATGATCTAATTTTGGGCTAAATTTGAGGACAAACCTGTGCATCAAAATGCAATTTTAGGAAATCTAAGTGCTTCTATGGACTATATTAGTAGCAAGAACCATTTCTTCTTGAATTTGGAAAAGCCATCAACCTAAAATCAAGCATATTCATTTCACCATGCCCCTGATGCATTGTCCTGTGTGTGATGGGCTATGAGATTCTTCCATCTACAGTGCTAGTATCTAACTTGTTTTATATTTTCCATTGGTATTGCCACCTATAGTATCAGTAAATCATTCTCTATAATATAATTTGATTTCGATGACATCAAATGACTCTGAGAAAATTGTAGTTTATGGTTCTAACTTATAAACTTATATTTTGTGTATTGAATATTTTAATTTTTGTGTTTGATCATCAATGTTTACAGTTGTACAATGTTTACAATTGTTAAATTTTCTCTTGCCCTTTCCTTTTTGTGTGATTGTTCTCATTGTTGTTCACTTGTACACATATCATGTTTGAAGAAGGATTTGTGCTCTACATTAATTTTCTATTAACCTTTACCTTAGTAATTAGCATACATGTTGCTAATTAGTAATTACCTTATAATTTTTCCCCAAATAAAGTACAACCTCCCTGTATATGCGAGCTTCAACTACAAAATAAACCAAGCACTCTGTAATTCCTTCTTTACATAAGCAATAAACTATCTAATTGTTCATACAACATGTGTAATCAGGTTTGTCTGCATCCAAGCTATGTTAACATAATTTATTTCCAATATGCGAAGGGTAAAGTAGACTCTAGAGACTTCAATTACTTATAATTGTCTACATTATAATTTCTATGGACTAATTTACATAAGAGAAAATTGTTCAGTCATTTTCTCAAATTTTGTAGTTGTACCACAATAATATATTCTTTCCTTCAGCTCCTGAAGGTACCGAACAATCACAGCCAATGTCTTTGATGCCTACTAATGGTCAACTTTGTTGATGTATTTGTAACTTCGGAATGTATTCATTTGTATATCTTATGTATTTGTTGCAGCTGCAACAATTTCCCAAAATTCAAAAAAAAATTAGGACCCCCCTTTTGCTTTGGTTAGCTTGATTTTATGCTTTGATTTGGTCAGGGAACTTTCAGAAAGAGTTTCTCATGTTGAATTGGTTTACCACCTGTTTACATCTCCCTCTAACGCTGGAAATTTTCCCTTTTTTATCAAGCCTTATCATTATTTTTTAATACAGTTGAAGCCACTCTGAATCGGAAGTTTGTCAGTTGACATTCCCACCATTGCGGATGTTTTTACCTTTTCGTTTCCCTCCGTTGCGGAGAAATCTGCAGTTTGGTTTTCCGCCGTTGCGGACAGATTGTTGGTTTTGCCTTTGTTTTCCTTTCCGATCCTTTGGTTGATTTTTGACTTTTGGCTTTACGTCGGAAGGTGCGGTTATTTCCTTGTACGCCGTTGCGGACGAGTTTTTACATTTGATTTCCGTCGTTACGGATGGGTTTTCACTTTCCTTCCGATTTATGGGTTTCGATTGTCTTTTGGCTTTGTATCGGAGCCTTTTACCATCGCTCTCTCCACCGTTGCGGACGGGTTTGAGTTTTGAGGTCCCGACGTTGCGGATGGGAAAGGTGTTAAGCGTCCGACGTATAGTCATTTGGTTTCCGACTTGAACTTTACAGACGGTTTATGTTATGAGTTTCCACCGTCGAGGAAGATTTTAAGCTTTCGGCTTCCGACCCAAAAGGCCTCCGACGTCCGATGTTCTAACTTGTTTTTTTTCACCTTGCGGGTCTCCGCGGCTGGGCCTACGATTTTCCCATCCGCCGTTGTGGAAAGGAGATTACTCCCGGCCTCCGATGCAAAAGCTCGTCGATGCCCGATACTTTCTCCACGCACGTGTGAGCAAATATATATATACGGGGACGGCGTGTTGTTTTTATATTGTTATTTTCTCGCTGTCGAGCTGTCATTTTCTTGAGGTAGTGAAGGTCCACGCTATCAGTGTACCAACGTCCAGGTGGCAAAGGTAGAAGCCCGACCGTCATCGACTCACCATATTCACCGGGTTACCAGGTAGGCTCTTCGTCGTTTTTCCCGTTACATTTAAACTGTTAGTGGTTTTCTACGGTGGTTTTGTTGTCCCTGGCTGTTTTCCTCATCCAGCTAGGTTATACGCTTATATAAGTGAAAATTATATCTTTTTTACCGTCAGAGCAGCTTTGTTTTTCCGCTACCCTGTGCATAGGAATTGAGGGGTTTCGGCGCAGACGGCCGTTACGCCGTCTGCGCCAAACCACTCTCCTCAGTCATGATAGGTATGAGGTAATTCTGCCATGGACTGTTTTAGGGGTTTGGGGGATTTTGATCCCGTGGTGCGTTACCCGTAATTTTAGCCCTAGCCATTTTCCACCCTCGCGGTTCTGTGCATCCACGTCGAGCTCGTGGCTTCCTGGAGGAAATATGTTTTCTATTGGTATAGGCGTGGCGCCGCTGAGAAAACCTCATGGTTACTATTGTTATTGCCCATTTCTCTCGAACCCCAGCCTGTGTTGCTCACGCCATCCCGCACAGTCCATTTGGGCTTGGTCATTAGAAACCCTAGTCGATTAGAAGGGATATGCCACTGTTTTGGTTTGTTAGCTGGTAATCGCATGGGTAGTGAGTTTGATAGGATCATTTTTTGCAGTAGGATGACAATAATACCATAGAGAGTGAAATGTGTAGTCAGCTTAATGTAAATTTTCTCCTGCGAACTGCACAAGCCCTTGTTGATTTTTAGTCTGGCTAGGCTATTCATTGTTAAAATGATTGTTATTATAAAACGCAGGAGACTCTCACAATCATACTGCATATTACTACTGCTAATTGTCTCTTTTGTTGATATACATGGACTAAACTAATGAACACTGCACATTGCATTTTAATGGTTCTAATAGTCAGGGCATTTGTTAGGCCGTACATGCATGCATTTGCTTCCCTACTTGCTATCACATTAAGACACATGAAAATGGCACATCCCATATGGATGTAGTTTTATTGCAGTCTAGAAGATGGTTGACAGAATGATTTAATATCATACAACACTGTTTTGAATCATGCTAAGATAGTGTGCATTTGGTTGTAATAGTCCTGTTAGTCAGGCCAGTCAGGTTATGCAAGCTTATATCCTATCTTCATGGACTAGTTGCTGTCATGATACACATAGAAAGAATAAAATGCTGCATAGTGGCTTGTGAATGTCTGCAACTTGAATTTACCAATATTACAATGTTATATATGGCAGGAAGAATTCGAATCCACCATGTCCAAGAGGCAGAAGGAGAAGGCCCCTGTGGTCGAAGAAGGACCAGAAGTAGAAGAGGTCACAAATACCGAGTACATATATGAAGACACTCAATGTGTTTCTGGTGTGGAACCCGAGTACAAATGGGGTGAAGTATATAGATTGATTTCCCACAGGGAGGTTCCCGACATGGGCCTCGAAGAAGAATCCATCTATGCTAACATAGATAAATCTTCTCTCATGAAAGTTGCCACCAGACCAGAGTTGTTCCCATGCTCTGAGGTAATTGGATGGATTCTGCCCCAAGTAGACACCACTACAATGATCATGGGAAATGTTGAAGGACAGGGCTATGCTGCATTTAGCCCTGGATATGTGGCATTGGCTTATCACCTACCAGAAGCCCAGGTTTTCTTGTCAGAGGATTGGCTGAAAAGCATCAAAATGGACCTGGTGGAGACTCTTAGGAGAATGATGTTGCAAGGAAAGCATTTTCGACACAGACTGACCAGTGAGTATGATACAGCGAGCTTGAGGGCTCCCTACAGATTCATAGCCTTGATGCTCAACAGAATATTTGGGAGAGCTCATGGCAAACTCTTTAAACTTGAATGGATACCAATTATTTTTCATGTGGCAACTCAAGGCACAGTCTTCAATTGGGCCAGCATGGTGTCCAGCAGTATTTCTTCTTGTGTGACCTCAGCCTTGGAGGGAGAGTCCAAGAAAAGATCAGAGTTTTACATGAGTTCAATATTAATAGACTTCATATTGTGCAACCAGGCTTTCCCCGGTCTCAGGTGCATCTGGGACAGGGAAAGGATGCCTGTTTATGCCGCTTATAGACCATTGTGGGCTCACCAGTACCATAGCCATTACAGAGAGGTCTATGAGCACTTCATTATGCCTCTGTACACACTCATCTTCAGGAAGGAGTGTGACTGTATGTCGGAAGAAACCATGCAAGTGATAGGAGAATATGCGGATTATTTCTTAACTGAAAATGGCATGTACTTCCGGATGTTCAGAGGATCAAGACCACCTTCACTGCTGCCCAAATATGCAACAGATTACATAGTCCACAAGGAGGCAGTCAGACAAGTGTTCATAGATGGAATAGGCAATTTTCTGTTCGAACATAAGAAGACTTCCTACCCACCTTTGCCACTCAAGCTAGGAAGCTATAAATTCACCAAGGTGAAACAAGCTGCTGAATTCATAGAGGAGTTGGAGAAGTTCCATTTCGGGGAGATGCCCTACCGCAGAAATGACACCCAAGGCAAGGTCATTGAGCATTGCAAAGAACACAAGGTGCACTTCGAGTACGCCCACCATTTTGATAAGGACGAATCTATTTTCCGAAGATCCCCAAACATGACAATGCTAATGAGAAGATTCAAGAAAAAGATCACCACTAAAGGGGGAAAAGGGGACGAACAGGCAAAGGCTGAAGAAGAAGCCAAAAAGCGAAATGAAGAAGCCCAGAGGTTGGAAAAAGAAGCTGCAGAAAGGCTTCATACAGAAGAAGAAAGAAGAGCTGCTCAGGAAGCAGCAGAGAAAGCGGAGGAAGCAAAGAAAAAGCTCGATGAGGAGCTTCAAAAGCAAGAAGCTGAAAGAATAAATTCGACACAACAGTCAGCTTCTGAAACAGAAACAGGGCAGACTCAGGAAGTGGAGAACCCCGAGGTACAGACCCCTCAAGTGCCTGCTACTAGCATACCCAGGGTTCCCACGCTCATGCTGGTCCCATTTGTGCAGGAAAAGGGAAAGGAAATCCCTGATTTCAACACTGTGTTTTATGATAGAGCAACAAAAAGGATAATCAAGAGGACAGAAAGGAAAGTTGAAGCGGGAGACCTACCAGGAAATATGATAAAGGATACTGCTGTGATGTTAGGAACAGATCAGGATCCTAGGTTCACGCTGAGAGCCGAGGCTGCAATGATCGATGCCTCAGAAGACAACATAAATAAGGTGATGATTGAACTAGAGTCATCTAAGAAAACCTCTGCTCAGCTGAAAGATACCTTGAGGAAAGAGAGAGGGGAAGGAAACAGGTTGAAGCGGAAATTTGACCACTTATAGAGGGAGATAAAGACTGCTGAGGCTGAGTTGCAGACCCTACATGAAGAAAGACAGGCTCAGGAGACTACACAAGAACGCCTTGAGCAAGTGCAAGCAGAAGATCAAGAGTTGAAGAAGGAGAAGGAGCAGTTACTGGCAAAGGTGGAGGACCTAGAAGACCAGCTGAAGATCCTCCTGCAGGCAAACGATATGCACACTCAAGAGCTGAGAAAGGAACATCAAGAGCATATCTCTGCTTTAAACACTGCTTTGGAAGTAGCAAGAGAACAGCAGGTCAATCTTCAGCCTCTCAAGCAGCATGTATTGACCTAGAAAACCAAGATGTTGCAGCTGCAGACTGTTGTTGAAGAAGAAAGGTGTAAAGTGCTGCAGATCGACGGCCGTTTGGAGGAGATTATGGACACTACATCCTTCTTTTTGGACAGGTCCCAGGACGTCCTAGAGATCCTAACTGTGCGAATGGCAAGGTTGGAGAACAACGAGGAAAACCCAGCAGAGCTACCAACAAAAGACCAGCAGGCCCTCAAACGGGACTATAACCTAGTGGAGTTTGCTATAAATACTGCTGAAGAATTCAAGAAGACAGTGAAGAAGACAAAGGGATTATGCACCGAATTCTTCAGAAGACTTCTCAATACATTCAACTAGTGCCAAATAAAAGCGGAGGAGAGGATTGAAGCTTTTCCAGATCACGATGCCTTTGTAGAGTTATTACAGAAGAAATTCCAGGAGGAAGAGGCTAAGGTGCAGGATATCATAGCCATGGATGATCTGATCTTGAGAAGCCAAGTAGATCACCCAGCTATCAGTATACTGCTTCTTGAAGATCAGCTCCGTTTGAGTATGTCCAGGGTCGAGGCTATCAAGAAACAAGCTGAGAAATTTGAGATACATATTCAGTTTTTAGAACCTTGTACTTTTCAAGGCATCGCTAATGAGGCTGCAGCGTGGAGGAAGTTTCTGGATAGTCAAGTGGGCCCTTCCTCATGAAGGGTCGGTCGTTATTATAATTTGTAACTATTTTTGTAAAGCATTTAAGAAAAATAGAACGTTGGGAGATGAGAGGTTGGGAAGCCCAAAGGCCACTTTGGGCAGCCCAATAGTCTGACCCTTTTTGTATAAATGTAAGAAACTTAGAAGAGAAGAGGGGGCTTTTTCCCAGTGAAACTAGTGAAGACATATTGTAAGAAGAACTATTTCCTTTTGCAATAGAAAATTACAGTTTGCCTATTGGAGAAAGCTTAGTGGAATATTCAAATGTTGTGCTATGGATTTGTTGAAGAGGAACTATTTCGTTTTCAGCTTTATGTCCATTAACTGTGAGACCATTCCAACTCATTGAACCTATGTTCTTGTATGAATGATTTCCGGTTTATTTCATGAATATTTCCACTATGAGTAATGTATGTTGCTTAATAAACAATTGGCTATCTGATTGTTGAAATATCTTTAATCTCTCATGTGTTGTAGATAAGAATATCAGCTACCTGTAATTTATGTTTATAAGGCATGAATAATCCACATTACTCATAAATAAATCATTTTCTAGCTCCCCGGGGATAGGTGGATAGGTAGGTAGTTAGTTAGTTTATTTCATTCTTGTATATGTGATGCAGATGCGTGTGAGCCTAAGACGAGAGGTAAGAACCTGCGCATCACATTGTGATGCTCCCCGCATCCTCATCATCCTGCATTGTTAGTTAGGCATTTGCATTTGCATACATTAAGTCAAAATACAAAAACTCGGTGGACCGGGCCGTAACTGGTAAAGGCTTCATTTTGTTACTTGACCTACGGTGGCCGGACCGCAAACCGAACGAATTCCCTATACCAAACAGTCAACGGGCTAGTTGGGAACGTTGATTGGGGAGAATCCCTTACTGTTGTCGCCTGCGAATTTCAAGGCCCCGCCAGTATTGTACCCCAATGTTCCTATCCAGAAGTATCTGTAATGTAAACAAGTCATGTAAAGTCATTGAGTTAACCCTGCATTGTAATTCGAAGCAATATTCCCCACAATTGAGTTAAGGTTAACCCTCCTTGTTGATCGGAGGGAAAAGTCCCCATAGTTGTAGGGCACTAGGGTTATTAAACTCTCCTAGAGATGTCGGCCCTGGTAAGTAATTGTTAAGTGAGGCTAACTTGTTGGAGTGGACATTAAGTGAACGAAAGAATATAAATAGAGAGTGAGTCTCTCTATTTATGACACACACACTCACTCACTGGGGCGCATGAGTGAGAGAGGAGAAGCTCTCTCAAGTGAGAGATAGAGAGAGAGAACAGCTGCTGGAGATCATCTTTTTTGCCTTTGGGTTTTACTGCTGTTATTGGTGCTCATTCTATCTCTGAGGAAGTTGCATGTTTTTCTCCTTTATGGTTTCCCCAAGGAAAATCTCTTGTGATTTTTGTTGTGCATGTTATTCTCTCCGATAAGATCCTAAATCATATTGCTTAAATAATAAAAAACTAACATGGTATCAGAGCTAACCTAAGAAGAAGACATTGTGCAGCTACAAAAGCTAGGGCTTCTTACTTTTTGGGTCTCTCCCCATAATCCATCAGCAAAAGTATGCTAGACTAACTCTCCATTGAAGGGTGCATCTTTACGTCGAAGTAGAATTTGATTTCGGGCATTTTCAATTTTTGCTGCGGGAAATTAGGGCTTTTTATAGAAGAGGAATTTTTGAGTGAGCCCAGCATAGGATTAATCTCCTCATCAAAATCAAAGTTTAGAGACCTGGGTCTAGATTTTTGGTTGGGTGAAACTCCAGGAAAGTTAAACCCTAGTTTGACCCCGGCCCTGAAAAACCCTAAAATACTAAAATGGGTAGTTTTGGTACATTCGCTATATATAGGGATTGAAGAAGTCTCGGGGGATGAAATTTTCATAAGCAGGAGATAAAATCCTAATGTACCCTTTGTAAAAATTTCAGCCTCATATTATCTATATTCTAGGAGATATGATTCCTCCAAATCAGGGTTCCAGCCTCTTCCAGGATTGATCCCTAAACAGGGCACGTAGGGAGAATTTCTATATCTCACGCTAGGAATATCCAAATGAAATTTTACAAGATGTTCTATATAGGGAACGAAATGTACTATCTGTGATAAAAGTTTCAGACCCAAAAGGTGAAATAGTGACACATGGAAGTTCGTACAAGTTCGCTATGTTGAACAGCCCTGAAATAAGTCACCTTGGGAAAACTCTCATAAGTCCCAATTGGTGAAACCAATTCTAGTTAAAGAAGTGGTTTTGGAAATAGAACAGATTAGGTTACCTCAATACAAAATTTTAGACACAGAGGAGCATTAATTTTAGTGATACCGCAGAAACAGTATCAAGCATTTCTATAAAAGAAATTGGAAAACTAGGGCTTCCTATTCTGGGAGCTTCCCTCCACTGTTTTCAGAAAAGGAGTACATTGGACAGCTCACCTTGAAGAGGTCTATATTTCTATCTAATTAGATCTGAAAGATTCCAATTTTTGAAAATTAGGGTTTCGCTGACAAACCCTAGTTCAACCAGCTCTGAAACCAGGACAAACACCTCAAATCGGTAAGATCTAATCTTTTGTTATTTACATTTGAGGTTCTCATTTCTAAATGACTAGTCACACCAGCTTGATGACAAGCTTGGTGAATCTGAAAAATTCCAAGCATGGAAGTATTGGATCTCATTGGTTCTTGAATAAAATAAATTGGACACCTACATAAGTGGAGAGGTTCCAATTCCAAGGGGAGATGAGGATAAAAGCCTTACATGAGAAGAACTTGTTCAAGGCCAAGAAGATCATTGATGATTCAATCACAGATCACCTTATACCACAAGTGTCTTCCCTAAAGACACCAAAATAGATGTTTGATTCCTTGACCAAGCTATTTAAAGGAAAACATAAATCAGAAGATGACTTTAAGAAAACAGTTGAAGAATGTGAAGATCCAGAATGCAGAGACCATACAGTCATACTTTACAAGGGTCTCTCAAATCAAAGAACGACTTGAAGCGGTAGAAGAAGAAGTGGAGAATGCAAAAGTTGTGATAACCACCTTGAATGGCCTCCAAGGATCATGGGATTCATTCATTCGAGGAATGTGTGCCAGAAGGAAGTGATTACTTTCAACAGACTCTGGGAAGACCACACACAAGAAGAAGCTCGACTCATAATAAGAGAAAAGAAGATGGGATCAACTGAAGATCAAGCTCTCACCATCCAAAGAAGATCCATCAAGCGATGAGGAATACGAAGGACTCAACTCTTGAAGAACCTCTTATCCATCTTATCATTTGGATAAGAAATGACGTTGTTATGAATGAAGAAGATGATGAAGATGAAAGAAGGAGTCTATCCACGAAACAAATAAAGATAAGTATTCAATTGTCATTTCATGATATTGTTTTGTTATGCACTTGTTTATATTCAGTTGATGTGTTATGCATGATAGAATGTTTACATTAATGACAGTATACTACTAATATGCATGTGATGGGTAAGTAGTTCATGGTGCTATACAACTCTCCATTGCTACTTATCTAGAAAGAAACCTATTTTCTAACATATTGGATTAGTGCACAATCTCAATGTTGTCTTGGTAGAGATGGAGGGCATATAGAAAGTTTCAGTGAGATATGGATGAATGTTGTATTGGCTAAAATAGTTGCATGATTATATATTTATGCATGAGAATTTACCATTATGAATATGCATTATGAAATGTTTCTAATCATACAAATGGTGCATTTGACTTGTAGGAAAGATCACATACAACCGCCTACAAGAAAAGAAGGATGAGACTTGTTCCAAAGAACAAGTGACGACAGTTCAAGAAAGAATCCAAGATGAAGAATAATATGACGATACTTTCAAAGAAGAAATCTCAGACATAGTGCAGTTATGTGACACTGTTGAGCGACATCATTGATGAAGAACCTTCCAGCTATGATGAAGAAACCAAGAAGAAAGGGAAGGAGAGTACCAGTTCAAGAAGAATGATGTCTAGAATGCAGCATCGAGACCTGAAGAGAAGTCCCTAGTATCTTCCATATGGATCTATAAGATCCAGCATGTAGTAGATGGCAACATCGTGGGATACAAGGCAAGATTCGTAGCACGAGGCTTCTCACGGAAAGAAGGCATAAACTACGAAGAGACATTTGTAGCCATTGGAAGTTAAGACACATGAGAGACAAACTCATGTGTGCAAATTAAAGAAGCTCTTTTACGAGCTCAGGAGACACCCATGGGATAACACATACATGAGGAACTTGAATATCACCTAGAGGGATGGAGATCTTAACCTTTGCTACAAGGTTGAAGATGAAAGCCTATAGAGGATGACAAGCTCACAGATGGGTGTGAGAAGAACTTTTGAAAAGGTTCAAGATAGAGGATCTTGGTAACCAGTGACCCTAGATGGATACATAGAATATTAGTAGTAGACGAAGCTACTTGTCACTCCAGTATAGAATATTTCAATGCATAGAGTACGAAAGTCAGAGGGAGAATGATGCTCCGCTTCAGAGGGAGTGACTACAGAATATCTTGAGGTTCAACATGGTACAATAAGATGGATAGCTTACTGATGGATCTAGGCTTTACTGAGAGTAAAGTGGATTCCAACCTTTACTTCAAGGTTGTATGTGGAAGACCAATAATGCTCCTATTATATGTCGATGACTTGTTCCTGACAGAAAAGAGGAACTCATTAAATTTGCAAGAAGGAGACTTGCTACCGAGTTCAAGATGAAGGACTTGGATATGATGCACTACTTTCTAGGCATGTAGGTGTGGCAGAAAGCAGATGGAATATCCCTAGGACAAGGGAAGTATGCAGTGGATATCCTGAAGAGGTTCAATATGATGGACTGCAAGCCCATGACCACACCTATGGCATCGAACCTGAAGCTATTGAGTGTTGCTTCATCAGAGATGATTGATGCCACGATGTGTTGTCAAATGATTTGTTCCTTGATATACCTGACGAATACGAGATCAGATATTTGCTTTGTTGTGAACACATTGAGTCAGTCCTGATGGATCCGAGACATGTTCACTTGACTGTTGCAAAGAATATTCTGAGGTACCTAAAGGGTACAATTGATTATGGGCTCAAGTATGAGGTGAATCAGAAGATTAACCTGGAAGGTTATGTGGATTTGGATTGTGCAGGCAGTGCCATTGATAGAAAGAGCACTTCAGGGTGTTGCTTTAGTATCGGATTAGGTGTGATCTCCTGGTTTAGCAGGAAGAAATATTGTGTGGCACTGAGTACAGCCGAAGCAGAGTATGTTGCAGCTTGTTCGGCTAGTTGTGAGGCAATGTGGTTAATAAAGCTACTGTCTGATTCATTTGATCTCCAGATGGATGCTACTTGTATATATTGCAACAACTAGAGCTATGTGAAGATGTCAGAGAACCCAGTGTTCCATGACAAGTCAAAGCATATCGAGATCAAGTATCACTATATCGGGGATATGGTGCAGAGAGGAACAATGAAGCTCCAGTATGTTGCGACGGACAATCAGATAGCTGATGTACTGACCAAACCATTAGCCAAAGTAAAGTTTGAGTACTTAAGGGAGAAACTTGGTGTTCTCCAGATTGAGGTTCCGTCCAAAGGGAATTGATGTGTCCGTTGGCCTTTCTGACATGGTGGAAGGTTGAGCTTCACATGGTCAGACGTAAGTGCATAGATGCTTTGATGTGATTGTGGGTTGTGTTACCACATGATCAGTGCAGAGATATTCAAATGTGATTATGGGATGTGTTCCCACATGATTAGTGCAGAGCCATTCTGATGTGATTGAGGGATGTGTTCTCACATGATCAGATATAAGTGCAGAGATATTATGATGTGATTGTGGGATTTGTTCCCACATGATCAGTGCATATACATTCTGATGTGATTGAGGGATGTGTTCCCACATGATCAGATGTAAGTGCAACGCCTTTCTGACATGATGAGGTCAGATGTAAGTGCAAATCCTTTCTGACATGATCAGGTCGAATGTAAGTGTAGTGCCTTTCTGACATGATGAGGTCGGATGTAAGTGCAGAGCCTTTCTGACATGATGAGGTCGGATGTAAGTGCAGACCCTTTCTGACATGATGAGGTCGGATGTAAGTGCAAAGCCTTTATGACATGATGAGGTCGGATGTAAGTGCAAAGCCTTTCTGACAAGATGAGGTCAGATGTGAGTGCTGGGAATTTTTTATATGGGTTTTGGATGTGTTCCTCCCATGGTCAAATGTGAGTTATGGGCCTTTCTGAAATGGGTTTTGAATGTGTTCCTCCCATAATCAAATGTGAGTGTTGGGCATGCCTTTCTGACATGGTTCTTGGATGTGTTCCTCCCATGGTCAGATGTAAGTGCTGGGCAGGCCTTTCTGACATGGTTCGTTCCATGGTCAGATATAAGTGTTGAAGACGATTAAGACCTACATGAAGGCTGGGCCTACAACCCGCATGAAAAAGGGTTGGATCTGTAGAACTTCCTGTGACGAGTAGAATTGAGATAGCACCAGTGATGATGACCGAGCGATGATCCAGCAGTGATGATCCAGATCAAGTGATGATCCAGACTTGATGATGATCCAATGACGATCCAAATCAAGTGATGATCCAGTGATGATCTAGATCAAGTGATGATCCAGACTTAATGATGATCTAGTGATGCTCCAAATCAAGTGATGATCCAGACTTGATGATGATCCAGTGACGATCCAAATCAAGTGATGATATAGACTTGATGATGATCCAGTGATGCTCCAGATCAAGTGATGATCGAGACTTTATGAAGATGACTTGATGATGATACAGAGAAGAAGACTTGTGCTGATAAATTGTGTCGAAAGAATACCTTCCTAGTTAAGAGGGAGTGTTGATGTATTTGTAACTTTAGAATGTATTCATTTGTATATCTTATGTATTGTACCCCGATGCTTCTATCGGGAAGTATGTGTAATGTAAACAAGTCATGTAAAGTCATTGAGGTTAACCCTCCATTGTAAGTCGGGACAATAGTCCCCACAATTGAGTTAATGTTAACCCACCTTGTTGATCGGAGGGAAAAGTCCCCACAGTTGTGGGGCACTATGGTTATTAGACTCTCCTAGAGATGTCGGACCTGGTAAGTAATTGTTAAGTGAGGTTGACTTGTTGGAGTGGACATTAAGTGAACGAAAGAATATAAATAGAGAGTGAGCCTCTCTATTTATCACACACACACTCACTCACTGGGGCGCATGAGTGAGAGAGGAGAATCTCTCTCAAGTGAGAGAGAGAGAGAACAGTTGTTGGAGATCATCTTTTCTACCTTTGGGTTTTACTGCTACTATTGGTGCTCATTCTATCTCTGAGGAAGTTGCAGGGTTTTCTTCGAGGAAAATCTCTTCTGTCTATTATCTCTTGTGATTTTTGTTGTGCATGTTATTCTTTCAGATAAGATCCTAGATCATAATGCTTAAATGATAAAAATCTAACAAAGTTTTCATGGTTCATGAAGACCCTTCCTTGGGACTCAATCAAAGGTGAGTTTGCTTATTTCAAATTGTTTTACATGTCCTTCAATTTGGTTACTTAAGACAATTTGGTATTCTTCGCAATTTCTAAATATATGTTTCCAGGTTGGAGTGCAAATTAACTATTCATGTGAAATATTTTGTTTTTCAGAGATGTCATCTGTGCTGCAGATGCATCTCTTCATGTTTCTTCAGGATTCATGTACAGTTGTAAACAAGACAATATGGAGGACACATCCAGTTAGTTATCAACTTTTTCAAACCCATTAAATAAATGTGGGCTGAACTAGCACTTGGAGTATCAGGGTTCCTCATACCATCCTGATTGCTAATACACTCGTTCTGATGTAATTGTAGAAAAGGAATCCAAGCCAGAATTGAGTCTGAAAGGAACACCCATAAATTATGGAACCTAGCTAGTTGGCATGGGGTTTGATGGTCTGCCTCAACAGTGGCCTTCAAGTTATAATCACGTAGCAGGGTCACTTTTTGACAAGAACTTATATTCATGGGTAAGCATCTTTTATTTTTCAAGTAGCGTATTCTTATAAAGCCACCTACATTTGACATGACACTATATTTTCAGTGCCATGTGTGCATCTCCCTGGTTTTGAAGAACACATTTTGATCGCTTACGATATTTGGCTAGCTATGGTTCTGTTTTTATAGCATAAGATGTTGAATGACGATTATAAATTCAATTGTAAAGCAACTATAATTGACGCTTCTTCAACAGTTCTACCCTTAAGTCTTAATATTGTGATTTGTTATAAAAAAATACTCAGAAAGGAATAGTCCATGACGGACATCCTTCTCTTTGGTAAATTCCAAAGAAACACGATGATGGCCTCTTTTAACATTATGTATAAATCATAGAATTTGTAAATAGTGGCTAATGACCATTGTAGATATGTTCACATACTTATGTGCTATTCGACAATTAGTTATTCTAAATTAAGATGTAAGTATAAAAGAATGTATTGTCCATACTAGATTCTTGGATTCTAATTATGTTCTTGAATGTTTGTTTTTCTTGCAACAACAGTCTATGCCAATGTTTGGATCAACTTCAGCTTTAACTAGTCATCAAATCAGCTCTTTTGAACAATTGGAGAAACCATTGGGCACACAAATGCATGCAGCATATGAATACCATGCAGGATATTCATGCATAGTTTTTTTAATGTGACAAAAGAACATTGGAAAATACGTAGGTGCAAGATTACCTTGTTTTGTACAATTTGTCTAGAACATACTCTGGAGTTTGAATGCCTTATTCATATTTTGATAATCAGTAGAAAGTGATTATTGAAAAAAATTTGTTTCATAAGATTGCATTTATTTGTCTATGATTAAGTGAAATGAATGTGATTAATTTTGATGATTTGGCTTATTGGACTAAGTATGAAATTTCAGTTTCAATTTGAAAATGTAAATTAGAGGTGAGAGGACTTCTGAGATATTTAAATAGTATTTCTGACAGAATAGTGCAGATAGATGGATAGAATAAGGCTAGAAGCACAATGCATTGTTTAATTTATGTTTTGAAGTGTTAAACCTACTATACCAGTGCCATGCCAAAGTATTTTCTTAGTGAAACCCATCTCAAACAAAAACTTGTGCGAAACCCCATTCTGGAATGCATTTCTTGAATCTAGATAATTAATGTGTTGCGAGAGAAACCCGCTGCATTTTATGTCAAACCTATCCATTTCTTGAAATAAATACCATCCTATATTGCTTCTGTTTCTCCAAAAATATTTTTTTTTAAAATCATAAAATCAAACACTGATGAAAACCCTAAACCTAAACCTTGTTCATCAAATAACAGTGCCCACTGCGGTCATTTCCTCTCATAGAATTTGGAGTTTGTCTGAACTGGTTGCTCAAGAGTCAAGACTCTGCTACCAAGTTGAAGATATCTTTGTTTGGGTTCAGAAAGTCTTCAAAACTTGGCAGGGATTTGCAGTATCCTTGTGCTAAATATGGTACTCCTAAGCCTGAGGAGATTAGATTGTTTAATGTGAAATTAAAGGTGGTGGATGTATTGTTGGTGTTTCTTTTCATTAGAGCTAACTCTAGGGATGCCAAGAGGGATGACAACAATCATGGGTTTCTAGAAAAAAATTGGAGGATTTTGATGATGGATAATAGTGTGAAAATATGGATAGAGATAAGAAGAGACAAGGATATTGTTCATAAGTACGTAAATAAGATAAAACTTCTGTGTGTTATGATTTAAGAGAGGTGTCATGAAAAAAATAGGTCCAAATATCTGGAGAAACTTGGTTAGAAATGAATGAGGGCAGATATCTGGATTCCGTAAGAAGTGAGAACCAGATCTTAATCTGAAATTAGAGGTAAAGATGAAACCCTTGTGAAAAATTATTGCATTGATTTGGGAATTAGAAAGATAGAGAAGGAAATATCCCGTCTTACACAAAAACTAGAAAAATTGAACTTGCAAAATGCTTCTGAGACACCAACCCAAGTAATTGGTATTCAACACAAATCCAAAGACAAAAACACACCAATGAGTTCTCAAATGGCATTCATTTAACACACAAGCATTATTCGATGCCATATTTTCTACATTATTTTCATTGGCACTTGCTATGCCTCCTTTATTGGATCCTTATACAATTTTCTTGGTTTCATCTTCAGCTTCAATTCTTGCCCTTTTTACCAAATGCAAATGTTCATCAAACTTAAGTTTCCTTTCCTTGATCTATGTCCTTTTCTTTCGATGATCTACTCCAGATAATACTTCAAGAACATTTTCTTCTTCCGTGCAAATATTTATCTTTATTTGATTATCTGATCTCTCTGGTAGAGTTGATAACCCTGAAATATGTTTCTTCAAGAGCTTTCTTTTCTTCTTCAGAATGGAATTTTGATGCGAAGAAGTGTTTGGAACTACCCTAACTTCATTGTATTTAGTCACAAATGTAGAAATCACATGATAATTGACATTAGGAACATAATTTTCATGAATATTTTCAAAATCTTTTTCACCCTTCAAATTTTCTTTACAATTTGAAACCTAGATGCTCTCTTCAGTGTTTCCATGTTTAAAAGATTCAAAATTGTCAACAATGTTATCTGTCACTATTTTTCTACGATCTAGGAACTCACTTTCAGTCACTAATCGAGAACCTCTAATTTATTTTTCCATGCTTTTCCTTTTCTAACCAAATTGCTTTTCACTCATGGTTTGCTCTGAAATAATGCCTGTATCTGGTGATTGTATCCTAATTTCTTCAAGATAAGAAGAAAAATTCAAAATATTGTCTCCATCATTATGAATATTGCTTTCACTCTCTGATGACCTTTTAAAGTCTCTCTTTGTTGTCTTCAACTCTGGCTCAGTTATTAAAGATACTGCACCAGAAACATCAGACCTCAAATGGTTCTCAAAATGGCTTGTCGGCATTGCACCAACAACATCAGACCTCAAATGGTCCTCAAAATGGCTTGTAGGCTTCTTTATCTTTAGTATGGACCTCATACTGTTAGATTTAGATGTTGATAATGAACAGTGCTTTTTAAGCCCAACCTGAACTGAATTGAGCATCTTCATGTCTTTCTTATCAAATGATATCAGGGATGTAGCAGGATTTTTCTTATTCTCACCTACCCCATGTGTCTTTTTCCAATTTTCTTGCCTATGTACTTCCCTCTTAATATCATATTTCTTTGCAAAAGTCTCATAATGCATTTGATTAGATGTATCTTTTTGCATTTTCAACATTTCCTCCGACTCATCAGTTGCTTCTTGGATTTTATCATTTTTGTAAACTGTACTTTCTCTGCAGAACCCTTTAAGCTTTCATCAATACATGATCTGGATTTCCCATCATCAATCTGAGAAATTGAAGTTGAGTAATGGTGACCTGGTGGAGGTGTCCAGTGATGAAGAGGGGTTCAGAGGGGCCTGGTTTTTCTGAAAGATTTGAATAGTAAGTTTTTAAGTCTGCTTAGGTATGTGCCATACCTTGTGGATGAAAAAACTGAAGGTACAGTGGTTTCTCAGTTGTCTACCTTATCACATAAAGGATAGGATTGAGTATGACAATCCAAAAACTCTGGAAGAAGCTATGAGGAAATCCAATTTATGTTATGAACAGAATCGGAAAAGGGAGAGTATGGCCAACTGGAAGACCAAAAAGAATAATAATTATGATCAAAACAAGAAATATTTTGTCCCCAATCGGAATTCTAAAAATGATAAGGTTAGAAATTTTTCTAATAAGAATTTCCAAGGGTATAAGAATAATTCACAGAACAATCAGAACAATCAAAAGAGTAAAGAGTCTGCTAATAATCACAGTAATTACACAAAGAACTTTGAACAAAAAGAACCCATAAAGTGTTGGGAGTGTAATGGCCCACATTATGCCTCAATCTATCCTAATCGGAAAAATACTATCAGTAATATCCATACAATACAGGAGGAGATGACTGTTGGAGATTTAGCGAGGACTATGCCTAGGATCAATGCAGCTTTGGAAAATCGGCAAGCAGACTATCAAACTTCCATGGTGGAAGTAGAAGGTAAGATAAACCAAACACCCATATCTATTTTAATTGATCCAGGAGCTAGTTTAAGTTATATTTCACCTAATTTGGTAGAAAAATGTAAACTACCTGTTGAAAAGTTTGTAAGTTCTTGGTTGGTTCAGTTAGTTACTGGTGCAAAGAGGAAGGTAACTTTGTAAAGAATTGTGCAGTAGTTATGGATCAATTTGAAACTTTTGTAAAGATTAATGTACTACCTATAGGTTCTTACGGCATACTAATTGGTATGGATTGGTTAGAGCAGCATAGGGTGATTTTAAATTGCTATGACAAAACCTTTACTTGTATAAATAAAGATGGAAAACCAATAAGCGTAAAAGGAATCCCTAGAAAAACAACCGTAAGGCAGATTTCTGCTCTGCGGCTTAAGAAAGCTATTAGGAAAGGTTTTAATGCTTATGCAGTAACAATAACAAATGAGGAAATTCTAAATAATATAGATAAACTAAAATTAGAAGATATACCAACTTTAAAAGAGTATGCAGATGTATTTCCGAAAGAAATTTTGGGACTGCCTCTGAAAAGGGAACTAGATTTTACCATTGAGCTGATACCTGGTGTAGTACCCAGCTCAAAGGCCCCTTATCGAATGAACATACTTGAACTTAGTGAACTTAAGTCACAATTAAAAGAACTTATTGACAAGAAATATATTCGAACCAGTGTGTCTCCCTGGGGGGCACATGTCATCTTCGTTAATAAAAAGGACGGGACTCTACGACTTTGCATAGATTACCGTCAGTTGAATAAGATGACTATTAAAAATAGATACCCGTTACCTCACATAAATGATCTGTTTGATCAATGACGTGGAGCTACGATGTTTTCAAAAATTGATTTACGGTCTGGATATCACCAAGTTAGAATTAAAGATGAAGACATCTTTAAAATAGCTTTTAGGACTCGATATGGCCATTACGAGTTTGTCATCATGCCATGCGGACTTACTAATGCTCCAGCTATTTTTATGTATCTAATGAATAATGTAATGCATAAATATCTGGATAAGTTTGTGGTCGTGTTTATCGACGACATATTAATTTATTTGAAATCGGAAGAAGAACATAAGGAACATTTAAAAATTGTCTTGCAAGAGTTACGAGATCATCAACTCTTTTCAAAGTTTACTAAATGCGACTTCTTTAAAGATAAAATCCAGTACTTAGGTCATGTGGTGACTAAAGAAGGAATTTCAGTGGATCCCGAAAAGATAAAGGCGATTGAAGATTGGCCAGTTCCTAAAGATGTAACTGATGTTCGATCCTTCATGGGAATTACCCGTTATTACTGGAGGTTCATTGAAGGGTTTTCGAGAATCGCAAATCCGATAACCTCCTTGTAGAAAAAGGGAAAGAAATTTGATTAGAATCAGAAGTGTGAGGATAGTTTTAAAAAGTTAAAAAACTTACTAACTAGCGCACCTATTTTAAGAATAGCTTATCTAAATAAAGATTTTATAATGTGTATTGATGCCTGCAATGATGGTTTAGGCGGAGTTTTGACTCAAGAAGGGCATGTTATCACTTATGAGTCTAGGAAATTAAAAATTCATAAAAAGAATTATGCAACTTATGACTTGGAATTAGCTGTTGTCATATATGCTCTAAAGATGTGGCATCATCATTTAATTGGAAGAAAATTTATTCTAATGACAGATAATAAAGGACTAAAATATCTATTAGATCAACCTAACCTGAATGTTAGACAAGCTAGGTGGCTAGCTTTTCTAAGTGAGTATGATTTCGAAATTCAACACATTAAAGGGAAAGAAAATAAAGTTGTTGATGCATTAAGTAGAAATGAAAAGCTGAACTTTACAGCAGTTATCAGCACTTATACAATAGATCTGGAAGAACAACTTAAAGCAGGGATAGAACAAGATAAAATTTACCAAAAATTTACAAGCAAAAGCAAAAGAAAATCCAATAGAAAGTCTAAGTATAGGGTACAGCTTGAATGAAAAAGGATTTTTACTGTATAAAGACAGAATGTGTGTACCTAATGTACCTAAAGTTAAGTTATTAATTTTAGACGAAATCCATAAATCTCCTTACTCAGGCCATCCGGGTTATTAGAAGACTATAACTATGTTAAGAAAAGAATATTTTTGGCTAAACATGAAGACTGAACTGGAAGAATATATCGCTAGATGTTTTGAATGTCAGCAAGTAAAAACTGAACATCAACATCCAGCTGGATTACTTCATCCATTGCCCATTCCTAGCTGGAAATGGGAGATAATTAGTCTTGATTTTGTTACTAGACTGCCTAAAAATCAGAATTTAAATGATTCTATAATGGTAGTGGTCGACAAATTGAGTAAAGAAGCCCATTTTATACCTGTAAAAACTACTTATAAAGCTGCAAACATAGCTGATATCTTTTTAAAGCAAATTTTTTGACTGCATGGAATACCAAAAGTTATAATCTCAGATCGAGACCCTAAATTTATAGGTAACTTTTGGAGATCTTTGTTTAAAGGACTAAATACTACACTAAATTTTAGCACCTCATTCCATCCTCAAACTGATGGACAGACTGAAAGAGTAAATCAAGTACTGGAAGATTTACTAAGAATGTATGTAAAGGATCAGCCAGGTAAATGGGAAGATTATTTACACCTGGTAGAATTTGCTTACAATAATAATTATCAGGCTTCAACTAGATTTAGTCCTTTCGAAATTTTGTATGGAAGGAAATGTAACACTCCTATCTCTTGGAGTAACCCGATGGACAGGTTAGTATTAGGTCCTGAATTATTGAAAGAAATGGAAGAAATTATAAAGCAGGTACAAGGTAATCTGAAAATTGCGCAAGATCGACAGAAAAGTCAAGCATACCTTAAAAGAACTCCAAAAGAGTTTCAGGTAGGTGAACATGTGTTCATCAAGGTGAGACCCAAAAAGAGCTCTCTGAGGTTGGGTAGTTGTGCTAAACTAGCACCTCATTATTGTGGTCCATTTGAAATACTATCTAGGATTGGACAGGTAGCCTATCAGTTAGCCTTACCACCGAATTTAAGAGTTCACAATGCTTTTCACATTTTTGTATTAAAGAAATATGTTCATGATGCTACTCATGTTGTTAACTGGAATGATGTACAGGTGGAACCAGAAGGATATTTTTTGGTGGAACCGGATTGTATCCTCGAGTGGAGGGAGATCACACTTCGGAACCGTACCATTGGCCAGGTGAAGGTGCAATGGAAGCACCTTAGTCCAAAGGAAGCCACCTGGGAATTGGAAAGTCATATACGAGATGCATATCCAATTTTGTTCCAAGGGAATTCTGAGGACGAGGAATAAATAACATCGAGGATGATGTTATAATTTAAGGGGGTGTGTCACATGCCCCAATTTTGTAAAAAACAATTTTATATTATTTTGGGAACATTATGTTAAATTTTATGCTAAGTTGTAATTGATTATCAGTGGGGTCAAGAATATTTAATGTAAATTTAAAATATTTTATTTATAAATAAATAAATGAGGAGACAACAGCTTAGCAGAGCTGTTAAAAGAGTGTTTACTGGTCAAATTGGTGGAGGAGTCTGGGTGGAGAGCAAATTGACATATGGCAGCATCCTCAAACAACTTCCAACTGTTGCAGGTGGCAACCTCCCTATATTTGTGGCCATGATTCCCCAAGAAAGTGGAATTAGAGCAGGTGGCTCAATTAATGAAAACTAACCCAGAAGACCTAGGCATCTTTATCAAAATTCCCATTGAAGAGAGATGAGGCTGCTCATTCTAGAGAAGTGATCATTTAGGGTGAATGAATGTACTTCAGAAGAAATTCAATGGAGGGGAATTTGGAAAGTGTTTGAGGGGATAACTGCTGTGGATGATCAAGTTGCAGCTTTTAAGCTGAATATCATACTACTGAGAGTAGGTTGCTTTACTGAGGTATTGAACTAGTTAGGTGACAGAGGGTTCTACAGTTGCATTCTCCACCCAGTTCTCAGCCAAGAAGACCAAGAACAGGCTCGGGGGTCCTGAGGAAGTGTTGTTTGAGCACTCTCTAGGAGATTGGTAGGGAGGAACGGCCTCCTAAAGCTGTTGTCATCTTGTCCTCAGCAGGTTCTATGTTATTTTATTTTACTGTCTGAGTGAAATAAATCTTAGTTTAGCTGTTACATGAATGCTAAAGTTCAGAGTTGTGAAATGCTAGATTAAGTATTCTTATTTGATTAATTATAGCAATGAAAATGGTTTAGGGAAGTAATGAAATAGAAAGAAATTAAATTTCTTGGCTGTGTTTTTCCACACCTGGAAACCAGGTCGTACTCTAGCACAGTTAGAATGCTTTAAATAAATGAAATAGTCCTTAAGAGAATGGAATTAGTAGATATGATTTTGTATCTGTAAGTAAACAGAGTAAATTTTATTTCAATGTTTGAAATGCAATGAAATAGTAGTGTTATGTTTGTTTATATTTACTGTTTTAATTAGTTTAACTAAATGAAAATGCAGGAAAAAGAAATAGTAAATTACATTAGTATTACAGTAAAAGTATACAGATAGGAACAGATTAGGGTTAGGTTTATAAACCCTTTATTTATGTAAAATAAACAGAGTTCTAGAGTTAACCTTTTATTCTCTACAGAGCTCTAAATAATTATAAATTACAGAGTAGTAAATAAAGATAAATGTATTATAAATTAATAAACAAAATGACTAAGAAATTATATATAATTATACATTTTAAAATTTAAAAACTAGACAGGTTTATACCTGTGAAAAACTAAGGGTCGAAACCCCTTAACTAATCTATTTAATTACAAATTAACATGTAATAAGTTTTAACCACTTACATTGTTAACTGTGTAACAAACTTAATAAGAAAGATAAAAATCCATGCTTTAAACTAAACACAGTCTTTACCTGAAAGTAAATATCTTTTATAATTCTTTTAAAACAGTAAAATAAACACAATATTTACAGTTTAAAACAACCACTGCAAAACTAGACAGAGCTCAAAGATTAACAAAGTCTTTCTTGTTTAAAAACCAACTGTATTACATTGTCGAGCCGCAAGGCTAAGTCTTAACAAAAAAAACAAAATACATATCACGGCTCAAGGGTCGGTAGTACCCAGCAACAGCAAGGGTTTGTAAGTAAAACTGGAAAGCAACATATTAAAACATTCTAACTAACAAAGAAACCGAAAACAGGCTTCCAAGCACTGTGTTTTTCCTTCCAACAGCCCTCATCGCAAGTAGGGAAAAACCCACTTTGAAACCAGGGCTTACCGGTTAGGGCCATGAGTTCACTGAAGCCGGCAATTGTTTTTCTTTTCCACTGAAGGTTGAACCGTCGCAGGTTCCTGCAGAGAGCACAAGGCCAAGCTTTAGAATAAGACTTGGCTCACAAAATAAAACCCTGACTATATTAATAACTTAACAAAATAGATTTCATAGCATAGAACTGAATTTGTCTTTACCTGCAAGTAAGAATAGAAATCGAGCAATGAAGGAACTGTCACCAGCTTAAGCGAATTTCCACAGAGGAGGATTCAAACCCTACGCCAACCCTGGAGTGGAGACAGTATCAAACCAGCTTACAACTCCACAAAGTCGTGATGAGCAACAGGTAAGATAGAGCTGAAACCATGGATAGGTCGCGAGCCAAACTCTTAAACAAATAACCACTCGCATAGTAAAGCATACAACCAAGAAGATTCGAGACCTTAATACTGAGTAATGAGACTACATAGTAACAAACGCAAGCTACGGAGCAAGCATAGCAAAGGAACAGCCTCTCATGGCCGCCAAGAAAACTACACAGAGCAGCCCGCAAGCCAACGAAACCCTCGGAGTCAAATGACAAGTGAATAGGGTTTTCCTGTCTTTAAAGTCACCAATGCATGGACAAGAGCAGACCACGTTCCCTCCAAATTTTTCAACCACACAAGGGTCTTGTCTATAGTCAATCTGTGTTTTCAATTATCAAATTATTATTGTCATGATCAATAACAAACTATGCAATCAACTATAGAATGTATATATATATATATATATATATATATATATATATTCATCATTGAAACAATCACAAGGTCGGCCATAGTATAAACATTTCTAAATAATGATTAGTATGTTTACTTTGCAAATTGACTTTAAAATAATTACATATTATTTGAAGCACAAAACTATATCATTTGCAATCGATGGTATAAGACTAGTTATAATTGCTAACATCTAATATATGTCATTGACTATAGAGTAAAGATGTTTAAACCTTGTCAAATAAACCATCACGAGGTTCGACCATAGTATAAACTTTTACAAATAATGTTTTGCATGCTCAACTTGCCAATGACAATGATAATGAATCTTATCATTGTTTACAAAGTCAATTTTTTATTGTTTGTGCTTACTTGGTTCCAGCATAGTATAGGAATTTTATTTATAATGTTTCACTTGATATAGACCTTACGTTAGAAGTTCGAGGTAGTGAAATCTACCATAGTAGTTATTATAAAACTACAACTTATTATAGTGAGGCAACATTATAATAGTAATTTTACTAATATGTAAACCATGCACAAGATTTATAAATTATAGGAATAATACCGATAATGTATTTACCTATGATTTCAACTTTATAGAAGTGGTGGTTAGGTAGTATTCCATCTTAAGATGATGTATCTAGTTACAAAGAACCAAACTTGTAATATGTCATAGAAATTTCCAGGTAGTAAGATTCCCATAGGATGTAAGTAACAATTATATTTGGATACATTATAAAATAATGTGGTATTGTATATTGTTACAATAATACATGCAGCAAGGTAATAAATTAAGTACTAAAGTTTATAACTTGATGTTTAGCATATGTACATACAAACAACAGGTTAGTATTTTCCATGGCTAGTAAGAAAGAGACAAAATAGAAATATATACTCTATTGGAAATCCTTACCTTTGAGATTGATAGGAGTACTTTCATGAATAAAAGACGGTACATTTAAACATAACATTAGTAGTAGGAGCATGTTACAATAAAAGTAATTGTATGTCAAAGAACTGGAGCTCTAAGCTAATAGTAAGGATCATTTTGTTTAACTAAGTATGTCAAGGATAACAATCCTTATGGCTAAACATTGAATACTATCTTAGAAACAAAAATTATGGAAGAAAATTACCTTACCTCATCAGAGCTTTGCTTTTAAATAATCAGTTTATCTACTAGCATATTAACATGCAATAGAAATACTTCTTGCTACCTTACAAATTAAACTCCTACTTGAACGTTCGTTACCTATTGAACCTGTAAGAACCAGCAGTCCATCTGCGTTAGCATAATGCTAAGTAAGCCCCGAGTTTTCAAAGATAAATTTTTCACCTACTTGCCAAAAAGGTAAAACTATTAGTAAAGCTAAAAGTAGTCTGGATACAAGTCATTCTTATATAACTTGCCAAAAAGAAAGTTGTATTAGTTATTGTATTTTGAAACTAATTAATGCTAACTGCTAAACTGTTTCATTTTCCGCTAACCGCTAGCAGCTAGTGAACTGTGTATTCAGACATTTTATGTTATCTATAAAAAAAAAAATATGAAATTTTGGGGTTATGACAAGATCAATGGATGCCTCGTACATTTTGCATGCCCATGTTCTACTGTGGCTTGGGTGATATGCATAATTATCAAGGCTGACAAGTAACATCCCACTCTTCCAATGATGTGGATTTTTCTTGAAACTGGTCACTTTGTGGTGCTAGGCAAGTATATGAATACAATCTTTTGCAAAAGAATGTAAATCTGTTGGTCAAATTCTACAAATAAGGCACATCTTAGTTAAAATGGCTTCAACTCAATGGAACCCAAGATAATCACTTTCTGCAATGTGTAGAATTCACGACTAAACAAGCTTTTCATATGACATCTCAGAAGAAAACAAAATTGACGAATACCCAAGTTGGACAGTTAAGCCTTCTGATGTAAGGTGCAACTTATTGTGATTGTTAGAATACCAAAAAATATTTACATCATTGAAACACGACTCCAAGTTCCAATTTTATTTTGGGAAGATATCAAATGTTATTTGATGTGTTATGATCAATTCACATTCTTATAACAGTATACAAATTTTCACGTTGTAGACCATATGCCACAAGATTCATTTTTGAGCTAAAATATGCAACAATCTTGCAGTACCATGTTGATGCTATGAAGTAGTGATACAGCATTCACTAAGCATTTAGTTCCAGCTTAGACGACTTGGTCTTGGAACAGTAATTGTTGATGAGATATGGGTTATGTCCTAATATTGCCAAAATAATTCTGATCTTTTCTTTTCTCAAAATTTCATAATCAAAAAGGATTTTGAAGAAATTGAATCCATTTATATATTAAAAATACAAATTCAAAAAATAAAAAATTTCCAATTTAACTAAAAATTATTTAAACTACTTTTCATCCTAAATATGAAAATAGATTTTTTTTTCATTGGAAATGTGAAAATCTATATCCATGTAGTTTGAATTTTTTTATTTTTTTGGGGGGTTTGAATTTTTTTCTAGAAAAATAAGAGGTATTTAAGTTATATAATTAATTTTATGTCTTTGAACTTTAAGTAGGCTAGAAGTATTTAAAATGTATATTTAAAATAGCACAAGGTGAAAATATGTATATATAAATAGCACAAGGTAGAAATATAAAGGGGTATAAAAAGTGTAAATGAAAAAATGGATACATGCAATATATAGTGAAAATAGGGGTTTCTTTAAATTGGGAAGGCATATTCGGAGGGGGTTAAAAAAACGATTTTAGGAGGTATTTTCCAATATTTTTTGAAATTAGGGGTATTCTTTCACATGCCACGAACGAACGTGCTATGGAATGGTTTCACTAGGTGAAGACCCTGTGTGATAGTGGAACTAAACTAGAGGCCGGATATTTGAGAAGTGGAAGAATATTTCAAGAGAGAAAGAGAAGAAAGACTATGACAAGAAGAGGAAGTTGTAGTATGACCAAAGGAGAAGAATACGAGCTCACGTCGCACCTTGACAAAGGTTCCTGCAACGAAGAAGAGGAATATCAGTCGATATCCAAAGAAGAACAAGAAGCAGAAGCTCCAGACCCACAACACGAGTACGATACCCCTACAACCACGCACACATCGCCGAAGGTAAGGTCTAGAAACTTGTCTCCAAGTGGTTTTGTAAATACAAGTAGTATTAACGTTGTGAATAGCGTACAAGGAAGTTCATCTAGTTAAATTTTTTTCCCAAACATAGCAACAGTTAACATAATGGCTCGGGATGATATTAAGTTGTTGATATTTAATGGAAATGGGTTAGAAGAACAAGATCAACATTGGTTTCTCTGTGAAGCTATGTGGACCATGTGACAGATCCAAGATTAACCAATCAAACAACCACAGCTGATCACAACCTTGAGAGGTCATGTGCTAGATTGGTATATGAAGTTTTCCATAGTTCCAATGGGATTTGCGCAGAAAACACTCCACCAAATTCGAGTCAGAATGATAGACGAGTTCAAAAAAACAAAATCTGAGTCGTGGTGCATCATAGAAATCAAAGAAACCAAGCAGTTACCTACATAGTCTATTTGGGACTTTGGCCAAAGATTTAATACATTGATGGCTAAAGTATGTTTTTGGATGTCAAACGTACAACACAAGGAATAGTTCATTATCGCGTAGTTTCCTCACATCCGAATCCCATTAATGCAACATAAAATAGTGTCACATATTGAAGCTCTAGAGAAAACCATGAAGATGGAGTCCTTACTGATTGGGGAAACCGGTGCAGGAATGATGCATATTCACTTGCGACTAGCTAAACTTACGTTGAAAATCCAAGACACTAAGAAGGGGAAGGAGATTCGTGAAGAACTATGGTGTACAAGGTGTAGAACAAAATGACACCATAAATATAATTGCCCAACGCTCATGAAATATGTTGCAGCAGGAGCATCGAACTCGAAAAATACCCAAGGGATTCCCTGGTGTATGTAAAACTCGAGGCCATCGATCAGAGGAGTGCTTGTACTTTCAAAAGGTTGTAAACTTGCACTGGCTAGTCTTTGTTGTAAATTTTGTAAATCTATAGGACATGATGAGAGAGATTGTAGAGCATTTAAACTGATGCAGGAGAAGATGGTGGACACCTACTTGATGAAGAATGTTAAGCAAATGCAAGATGAGTGAGCACAAGCTCAATATCAACCTTCTAAATATCCACTAGCTTAATATCAACAACCGTAATATCCTCAGTCTCAATATCAAAAAATCAGTATCCGTCGCAGCAACAATACCCTCAACCTAGGGGTGTGGAAATTTTCGGGGGCCGAGGAAACAAACAACAAGGGGGAGGAGGATTTGGTCGAGGAAGAGGCCAAGTCATATGTTATAACTATGGACAACCAGGACACTTCACTCAAGATTATGCAAGTCCTATGAAGGCATGTTTTTATTGTAAAGAATTTGACCATACTATCGAACAATGTCCACAATCGATTGCAAAGTGGTAGGCTCGAACGGTGGGAAATCCTAATCCTATTGCAGAATCTCAACCTAAATCCTAATCGAAACATCCAAATGATTTATATCAAGTCAAGACAAGAAAACATTGTTGTCATAACAAGACGAGGTGTTGCGACTGGACCATACCAAGATACGTAGCATGGACAACCACAGGTGCGACCGACAAAACAAAATAAAGTACCATTCAACGTCCAAAAAGAAAAAGAAGTATTCTTAGACGTGGGACCAAAAATTTTCAGGAAGAATCAAGCGTCGATGTCTGGAAGGCCAATAGTGCGAATTCCTGAGAAATTCGACCAGTTATTACAGAAGAAACCAACGAAAAATGTTAGTAAACTAAAAGAGTTTTTAAGAAGTTTCTTATCATTAATCAACAATAAAGATGTTGTCGCATAATTGACAACGTTGATAGAAGAAACTCGGGAAGAGATCTCACAAGAAAGAAGAGTCAACCATGTGGGAAAAATTTCAAAGACTGGTCGTGAGTTGCGAATGACGAGCCAAATAGGATATTAGGGTATGGATTATATCATTTTAGATCTGGGATCTGATGTTAATATTTTGACAAGACAAACATGAGAAAGCACAGGAAAATCACGATTGGATTGGTATTCCATTCAACTCAATCTAGAAAATTAATTGAAGGTCCTACCTATTGGTCGACTGACTCAAGTATCTGTGAAGGTGGAGGGCTTGAGAACATATGCATGTTTTGAAGTGATCGGTATTGTCGATGATACAAACCCATATCCTACACTTTTAGGGATCGACTAGGAAATAGACAATCGAACCATCATAAATTTCAAGCGACGAATATTGTCATTTGAAGACTCAGAAATCAGAGTATGAACACCAATTGATCCGCTGGAAGGACAGAGATGTTGAACCAGTTCACATTGAAGGACAAGGTGATTACCTAGATCACATATATAACGTCGTGTCTTCGAGAAATGACTTTATAAATCCAACAACTAATGGAAAGCTGAGTTGGCAGAGTGTTAGCTCCTATACATCTAATTCAAGTGAAGCATTAGAAAATTGGCAGAACCAGATGCATGAAGTATCTATGAGAGTATGCTTAAGAATTACACAATATGTGCGAGAGGTAGTAGATGAGGCAATTGAGCTACCTACATCCGAAGGTTTACCTAACCTTGCATCTTTTTTAGCACAATTTGAAGCAAAAGTTACGGAATCGCAGTGATTTTCCGCCTTTGACTTTGTACTGAAATCCACGCCCTCTAGATGGTGGAGTACACATAAACAATCTATATTTGAATGGCCGCAATGTATAAGATTGATAGAGATCATATATGGAGAAGAGATCAGTTATACTACTTGGAAATATACAAGACTGAAAGATCATGTCGAAGATATTGAGTACTGTCATGCGACATGGCAAGCATATCCTCGACAAGACTGGGCTCATCATTTTGAACATACACTGGATATAATACCAAGGAATAGGTATACATAAGTAGAGTTGCGACGAGGAACTCTTAGTTGGGAGGAGTTAGATTCTAGCTTTACACATACAATTGATTTTGCAAATGATCATCTTTCAATTGATACTGCATTGCAAGTGATGAAAACAAATATATTTGAACAAATCCCCGTTGCAGCGACAAACTTCCACCAATGCAGTGCGACAATCCACCATTGGATGCAATGTTACAATGTGATGGGAGAACTAGATGTTGATGAACCACTCGATGTAAATATACCTAAGTCGGAAGGTATGCACGTAGTGGAAGGACTTGGTATTTCTAGCGACAAATTCCTGAGTCCACTGAAAGTCAAGAAATTTAATATTGGCCCAACAGAAAATACAAAGCTCGCCAATATTGGAGATTATTGGGATGATGAGATTGTAAGAAGGATCATTGATTTATTGCATGAGTTCCAGGATATGTTCACTACCAAATTTTCAGAGATGAAAGGGATAGACGGAGATCTGAGAGAAATGAAAATACCTTTGAGGCCTAACGCAAAACCGATCAAGCAGCGATTGTACAATTTGAATCTGTGATATAAATAAATGGTCAAGACAGAGCTAGACCGAATGCTAGATGCAAGTATTATAGAGCCTATCAAGGAATCAAAATGGATCATCCTGGTAGTATTACATGTCAAAAATGATATGGGCGAAGTAAGAGTTTGTGTTGACTTGAGAAAACTGATGCTTGCTTACATGGCCTGTTTTCAAATCCATTTACAGATGAAGTGCTAGAGAGCGTAAGAGGTCAAGAAATGTACTCATTCAATTATGGATTTTCTAGTTACCATCAAATCAAAATTGCAAAGGAATACCAATACTAGACTACCTTTGCGACAAAGTGGGGATGTTTCCAATATACGGTAATGCCCTTTGGACTTAAGAATGCTCCTCCGATTCTTTCTAGAATAGTAGTTGTTGCTTTTAAATATTTCATTCACAAATTTATTGAAGTCTACTTCGATTAATTGACGATATTTGGGCTCATAAAATATGATATTGAGATCCTTAGAATGATGCTGGAACGATGTCTCCAGTATCAAATTTCTTTAAACATGAAGAAATGTATCTTTTGCACCCTGTTTGGAGTCTTGTTGGGTCATGTGGCCTGTCATGATGGAATTTTGGTTGAAACGACTAAATCCACCACCTAATACAATCAAGCAGTTGAGAGCAACATGTAGACACACTGAATACTACGAAAACTTGATTAAGGGATATGCAAAGGTGATTGATCCAGTGGAAAAATTGTTGAAAAAAGATGTCAAGTTCCATTGGATGGAGAGCTTCCAAGAAAGTCTAGATACATGAAGAATTGGATGGCTACATCACCCTTACTTGTATAACCATATTGGAAAGAGGAAGTTCATGTTCATGTAGATGCATTATCTCTCGCGCTTGGCATGGTACTAATGCAACTAGGAGAAGGGTCGATTGACCATCCTATTGCCTTTGCTAGAAGGAAATTATCGACTGAATAAAATAATTATACCATGACATAAAGAGAATGGTTAGCCATGTTATACACTCTATAGAATCTCATACACTACTTATTGGGAGGACATTTCAAGATGTACACAGACCATTCCACATTGAAATACCTAGTCAACAGGCCAGTGTTGGGGCGATATATGTCAGTGACTTCTCCTCTTTCAAGAATTTGATTTTGAAGTAATTGTTAAACCTGATGGATTAAACCTGGGACGAGGCCATCTTTTAAGGATTGAAAGTTGTGAAGAACCTATTAATCTAGAGGACAATCTCTCTGATGCTCAATTGTTTGCAATAACCATGTTTGATGATCAGTAAAAAGATATCATACTTTTTTTAGTATGGGTTATGTGCCAGTTGAATTCACCATTGTGCAGAAGAAGCAATTGGTTGTGCGAGCTATAGATTTCCATTTGATGATTGGACAATTGTATAAGATGGGTCTCGATGATATTCTTAGTCGCTATGTCTTAGAACACAAGTGACTAATGATATTACATGAAGCACATGTTGGTGTTGCAGGAGGTCATTACACTGGAAAATATATAGTGCATAAAATTTTGCAAGCAAGATTGTGGTCGCCCACCATTCATGGAATTGGCTGAGATTATTGTCACAAATGTGATATCTACCAAAAAACTGGAAACCATAGCGATGGGATGAAATTCCATTGGTACCTCAAGTAACGTTGCGGGCATTTGATAAATGGGTCATTGACTTTGTGAGCCCTATCAATCCGATCGGACATCACACAGGTGCACGTTATATTATTACTGCGGTTGATTACTTAACCAGATGGGTTGAAGCAGCGCCAGTAAAGGATTGTACTAGTGTGACGACTACAAATTTTTTGTTTGGAAATATTGTGACAATATTCGGTTTCCCAAAGAATTTAATAAGTGATCAAGGTACACACTTTGGTAATCAGTTGATTGAAGAACTGATGGAATAATTTCATATTCAACATAGAAAAACAACGCCATATCACCCTCAAGCGAATGGTGTTGTCCTGGCCTTTAACAAAATCATGGAAAATGCATTGGCAAAGATTTGTAATGTTTAAAGAGATTTATGGGATCAAAAAATTTCCACAGTATTATGGGCATATCGCACGACTTGTAAGAAATTTATAGGCTACACTCCATTTCCCTTGGTCTATGGGCAGGAAGCTGTGATGTCGATGAAGTGCATTCTACAAAGTCTAAGAATTATTGTGATCACAGAGATTCCATATGTTGATGATGTCGAGGAGAGATTATTACAACTTGTGAAACTGGAAGAATAACATTTTGTCATAGGGTATCTCCAAAACGTTGAGAAATAAAGACAGAGGATATGGCATGATCGACACATTAAGAACAAGTAGTTTCAGGTAGGAGGACGTTTTCTTATGTATGACAACAAATTTTTCAATCATCTAGACAAGTTAAGACCACGTTGGTTAGGACCGTATATTGTCAAAGAGATCACTAAGGAGGATATTTTAAATTGAAAAAGATAGATGGAACGAAAGTTGGAGGACTGATCAATAGAATTTCGTTGAGTCAGTATCACGATAGTAATGACTTGGTCGCACACACACAAAAAAAGAGTTGCAGGATATAGCTGGCACTTCAGAAGAGTGACAAACTGAGACCCAAATGCTAGTTCCACCAATCAGGACACAAATCTGAGGAGAAGCAATTGATATGGGAACCCCGGAATTCATTGATGTAGCCAAAAGTATAGGCCAACTAACAATAGACTTTTTGCAGATGCGCATGTCTGAAGTATATGCAATGCAGAATGTTGCAGTCGTGGAGGTGAAAGTACGAGAAGGTGCCTTGATTAAGAAGGGAAAGTAGTGAATAAAAGTGTCAATAAGATGAAGCAAGCAGTGTAAGAGGTTGATTATAAAACAAAAATGTGGGAGGAAAATAGGAATAGGATCGATAAGGTTGTAGCTTTTGCATGCATAAATTTTGTTGATGAAGGGATAACAGATGAATTGTTTCTAGAAGTTAAGGTCACTCGACTTGGAGAGATAGAAGAATAACTTTGAAAAACGGTCACAGAGCTCGAAGTGCAACTAAACCAAATTAAACCTCTGGATGTGATAGAAGAAATAAGGATAGTAGCGACAGACGCTGCGAAGAGAATCGAAGAAGAAGAGTCATCATGTGCCAAGGTTGTTGACCAAGTGTCTCAGACTTGGGAAGCTTTGATCGACGATGTCGAACTAGAGAAAGTCACTGAGGAGTTGTGCATAGCTGAGACATAAGTCACTTAGCTGAAGAATGAGATGAAAAATTTACCCTTATTAGGGAAGATGGATAAGGAAATCTAAATGAAGAAGCTCCAACAACAAGTGACGGTGTTGCACATGCAACAATAGCAAAGGGAAGATAAAGTCAAAGAGTTGCAGGCTGAAGCAAAGTGGGTTACAGCCATTATTCAACTTGTACATCAAAGGGTACAATGAGTATTGGAAGAAGCAAGGCTCGTACTATTAGAACACCTCAGTCCTAACCTTGTCGAAAACTTGTAGAAAGCAAAAGAAGATATGCGACGAGAGAGAGAAGAGATCCTAAAAATATTCTAAGATTTTCAAGTTAAAGTCATCCCAAGTGCAGAAGTAGAAGAATAGCCTTGCATGGCTTGGGACGAACCATGGGTGAGTGCTGTGGGCCTGCTGTCCCTAGGGGAAGTTAGGCAGAATTCAGTGGCAATTATGGCCAAGTATCAAAAGATTTAGGTCATAGAAAGGAAGAAGGAAGAGGGCATTGCGACGGAAGCAATCGTGGAAGAAAGAGTAGACAGAAAAAGAGATTGCAATACAAAATGATATTGCAACACAAGAGGAATTTGTGACACTAGATAAAGTTGTGATAGAAGGGGAGATCATGATAGGAGGGGAGCTCACGACATAAGAGAAGTCATGATAGAATGAAAATATGTGACAAGAGGAGTGGCGATACAGGAAACCATGTCATAACGCATGCAACAGTGCAATGGATAGAAATCGACAGTTAGAAAGATCATGGGTATCAAGTTGGCTAGATTCAACGAATGCCACATGTATGAAAGCATATTTGTAATTTAGGTCCTTAGTTCCTACTGACAAGTGTTGCTAAAATAGGAATGACATCTTGTTGGCTAATTGTATGAGGTCGGTTGAGAGTGACATGTAAGAGTCTATAAAAAGGATAAACACAAGATGTGTGTGGGTTACTTAATGAGTTTTTTATTTTCTTACTTACTTACTTAGTCAGTTACTCACTTCCAGATCGGTTGTGATCTGTTAGCTTGAGGAGGGATTAGTTTCCTGAGTTGCTTAAGAAATTTTCTATTGTTGCTTATCTAGTCGATCAATAGAGAGTGAATTAGTTGTTTTGGTAAAGAGTTGAAGAAGTTTGTAGTTGAGTGCACGGAGTTGTAGAGAAGATCAGGTTGATCCAGGCTATGTATGGATCAATAGTAGAGTCGAAGAGTCAAGATTCATAGATTTATAAAGAAGTCGAGTTGATCCAGGTTATGTGCGGATCAAACAATAGATTCAAGTAGAGAAGAACTAGCGATGGAAGACCTGAGAGCATGAGAGGAGAGAGAAGTATTTATAGATAACAGCCAAAAATATAGAACAGAGTTTACAGCTCAGTGTGTAGACAAAAAGGTGCCATGTATTTCTCATGCCAGATGAAGAGCGCCTTTCTGGTTTTTCTCGGATGGGTTTCCATGTTAGATACTGTGTCAAATGTTTAAATGATGAATGTATTTGAGTCGCATATATGTTGTTGTGAATGAATGTTTATGTATTTTCTTGCAATTGAGTTATATGCATATGTCGCACTCTATTAGTCGGGATCGTCTATACTCCATGATATTTATTGCTATAGTATATGTTGATCATTGAATAGAGTCGCATCTTAAATTTACATAATCAATATAAGTAACCCACCCTCTCGGCTTCGGTCAAGCGCCTTGGTAAGTTCCAAGGGAAGATAAATCCCCCACCCAACTACGGAAACCTGGTTCTGGAAGTTATCCATAAGAGAGATATCTCAGGTGAGACTGCATCTGCGTCACAGGTGCTTTTGACTAAGCCTTTCTCTGTCGGGCCGATATATTGGGCTTTGTTGCATACAAAGGAGGGACTAAACTTGGGTCAAAGAAAATATAGATAAAAACCAAACGCCAACAATCCCGACCGTATTCACCATCTTTTCTTGATGATTGTTTTCATTCTCCAACTAGAAAGCAAAAAAGTTGATTTTAATATGCCTTAATTAAAGTGTGATATTAAGTTTGAATTATCTATTTACAATGGAGAACTTAATGTTGAAAAATTGGATAATTGGATCCGTCAAATAGAATTTTATTGTAGGATTCAAAAATTCACTGAAGATAGCATAAATATTCAGTTGGCCTCCCTATGACTTGGAGGGGGCGCTCTCATATAGTGACAGAGAAGAACTCAAGTGGATCTTTCTACAAAAGGAAACATCATTTCCTCTTGGTATGAGTTTAGTTCAGCATTAAATAAATTCTATCAGTTGGTCTACGAGCAGGAAGCCATGATGGATTGGCAGGATTTGAGGCAAGGTAAGGGACAAAGTGTGTAGGAGTACACAAAATAGTTCAGGAAAAAAAAAAATTGTTACTTGGTATACCTCTCTACACTCGGGAAACTCTTCTCAAGTTTATATGAGGATTACATTGTTATTTACATCATATGATACTTATGTTTAATCCAACTAATCTTGATGAGGTATGTGTTCAAGAAACTCAGATCTAGTCCAAGGGGAAGAATGCTAATGAAATATTTTCCAAGAAACCTTTCGAACCAGATGGAAACCAATTCAAAGGTAAAGGGAAAGGTCAGCATACAACTATAGTAAATAAAGGAGGAGAAAAACATACTTGCTCACATTGCCAGAAAAAAGGTCATGATGCATCCAAATGTTGGAAAATCCCCTTGGAACTCAATCCTGAGAAGTTTTAGAATAAGGAGGAAAAGAAGACCACTGTTGCAGCCTAAAATTGTTGCTATGGTCATTGTAGATAAAAATCCTTCCACTTATATTTCAAAGCATGAACTTGTCGTTGATGAAAAAAGAGAAGTGGGCTATTTCATATTAGGGTAATCTATAAACATACAACTATTGATACTCTTTTTGATAGTGGATCATAAGCACTATATTTCAAGCACTTGTGTATCTTGTTTTAATGATATGCATTAGGCATTGTAATGTGAGCACAACAGTGTATATTTTGGAAATATGCACATTGCTTTAAATCCCTCTGCTATAACATCTTCCTGCCTTGTTATTTTTAGTTTTAATGAACAACCTTTACAAGATCTTGCAAAAACTCCATTATCAATGGCAGAGGTTTTAGTGGAGTGTTTTTTTAATAATTTTTTTAAAATTTCCCAATCTTGTGTTGAAAATAGTTGTCATTGATGTCAACGGAGTTCAATAATGACAAAGGAATAACCAAAGACATGATGGCAGGGCAAACTCAGTGTAAGGTAAAGGAATAACAAAGGAAGCGATGACATGGAATGCATAATGATGTGGCATATGTGATGAGGCTGGAAAGACACATGAGGTGCTATCATGAAGTCAGTGTTGCAATCTAACATCATTATGTTTGAATTGAAAAGGAATATTTATGCATATCTCTATGTAAATGAATAATTGACTCCTTGTGTGTCTAAATCATGAATGGATTGATAGTTTGAATACATGTACAAATGAATCCACAAAGATAATGTGTAGATCCAACGAGGGGATAAAGTCAGGCAAAGTCCAATTGAGCTTGATTGATCAATCAACACATATTCGTGGAGTTGCAATCAACTTATTAGCAGAAGTTGGATGGCTAAGATCGTATCAAGAAAATAAATCGATGACAAGGAAAGAATCTCCAAAGTAAATGTGTGTGGAAGATAACATTCTGGAGCACCAAAGTCAAGTTGCTTATTTAGCAAAGGTTGGATGACTAAGATCGTATCAAGAAAATAGATCTATGGCAGGGAAAGAATCTGCAAAGTAAATGTGCATGGAAGATAACATTTCAGAGGGCCAAAGTGAAGTTTCGTGTTTAATAACTGATCAACAAACGAAGAGGATTCCGCAAAGCGATCGATGATTCACAGGAGTTGCGGAAAGAGATTTGTGGAAGCCCATTTCAAAAAAATTTGGAGGCACATCAACAATCCTTAATGCGGAAGGTATCCACAATCGACAAAGTGCGGAAGAAGTCGTGTGAAAGACGAATTCCAGAAGCAATTTCGAGAAAAATCGAAACATAGACCCGCAACCTACAATCCGTAATTGCAGAAGAAAGGAGTTTCTAATTACGGAAAGGTCGTTGTAGAAAGATAATTGCGGAAGCAATTTTTGAGAAAAGTCGAAATGTATACCCGCAATCTGCAATTGCAGAAAGAAGAAGTTTTTGACTGCGGAAAGGTCGTTGCGGAAAGATAATTGCGAAAGCAGTTTTTTAGAAAAGTCAAAGTGCACATCCGCAACCCACGATTGCGGAAGGAATGAGTTCCCACAAATTGCATAATTGTCGTTACGGAAAGACAATTACGAAAAGGTAATTGCCCGCAATCCGCAATTTCAAAAAGTTAATTACAGAAAGATGATTATGGAAAGGTAAATGCGAAAAATTCTGTTGCGAAGAGATTATTGTGGAAATGCAACTGCGGGAGGACGTGACTGATAAATATAAATAGAGTTAAAATGATAAAAAGAGAGACACGATTTACTCTTTGGAAGAACGTGATTAACAAAGGGGCACAATTCTGTGAAAAGACACAATGAACTTATGCGATGGTTTGACGAAAGGGAATGATGATGGATAATATTTAAATAGAAGATCAATTTGATAGTAAGGTGTCTATGGAGTTCAGATCGACGTAGCAGCAAGTAAAACATAGACCAAGGGATACATAAGCAGATTTGGAAGTTTGATAAAAACATACTAGGGTGGTAGGGTGGTGCTATGGCAGGCTATATGCCTGTAAGGGGGTCATAACCTCCTTCGTGTGGTAGCTGGTAAATAGGGTGTCACAACATCCTTTCAATAGCAGCTTATAAACCAGGGGGTCATAGCATCCTTTGAGTATTAGCTGGTAAATAGGGTGTAGAAGCATCCTTTCAGCAGCAGCTGATAAAATTGGGGGTCGTTGCCTTCTTCCAGTAGTAACTGGTAAATAGGGTGTAGAAGCATCCTTTCAGCAGCAGTTGATCAAATAGGGGGTTGTAGCCTCCTTCCAGTAGTTGTTGGTAAATAGGGTGTAGTACCATCCTTGTCTATAGTAGTAGGCAGAAACTATTTATAAATATAATTTTGCAGTAATAGGGAGCATTGGTGGTTTTCCCATTTGGGCTTCCACGATAAATTTGTTTTCTGTGTATCTTGTTGATCATGTGTGTTAATCAATAAATTCAAAGTGGTTTAAATTGTTAAAAAGTTATCAATATTGTTTCACCCCCCCCCATCCCGTCTCAGTATTGTCCAATTTTCCAACAATTGGTATCAGAGCATGATCCTTCCACTGGAAGGAAGATCATATTAAAAACCACTATGGACCAACAAGAAGGGATTCCAGCCAATAGAGCTCGAGTACTTAATAAATAATAATATGCATATTGTAGTATAAGAATGAGAGTGTACTTACAATCATTAGGATATGGTGTATGGAATGCAGTAATATCTGATTACATCCCACCAAAGAGAGTACGGACTACATCTCAGAAAGAATCCAAGAAAAATAACTAAATGGAAATAGAGACCATACTTGATGGATTACCTCAACCTATCAAAGAAAATATAGGACCATGTCTCTCAGCTAAGGAACTCTGGGTCAAATTGGAGAAACTTTACTCGGTTGAACACAGAGCAGAAGCAAGCTTTTCTCTTTTCAAGAATAAAAGTGATGATGAAGAATCTTGCAGCCATAAGGAAGATCAAAGGAGTAAAACCATATACAAGAAGAAAAACTTATTTTCCATGGAAGATAGTAAATATGAAGAGATAAGTGAAAATGAAGAAAAAAATTTCATGGAGACAGTAACTTCAGAGGATGATTCAGAAATGGAAGGAGTGGTGGACCTAAACACGGAACTCATGAGTGCTCTTGAAGAATTGAAAAAGAGCAGAATGAAGAATGATTCTTTGGAAGAAAAGTTGTCAAAATGACAAGAAGATTAGAAATCAAAAGATAAAGTGTCAGGTCAAATTATTATGGATTTAAAGAACCAACTTCAAAAGGCCAACAAGATTGAAGAGGACCTAGTAGTGCAGCTCAAGAAGAGAATACAAGATTCTGAAAAACTTGAAAAAGAGATTATTCAACTTAGAAAAGGGGTTCATGAAGAGTCTATAAAATCAAAGTTTGAGAACAGCTCAAGGACTCTATATGAAATCCTAAGTGTCCAAAGACCATCAAGTGATAAATCTGGATTAGGATTTGACAAAGAAAACAAGCCAAGATATTCCTCTTTCACAAAGCAAGATGGAAATAAAAGAAGATGATGTTGCACTCAAGAGCCCAATTAAAAGAGAAGGAAGTAAGAAATTTGCCCCTCTCTTACAAAGAACATATATGGTGCCTAGAAGACCAATGACAAGTAGATATCAGCAAATCTTTTTGGGCCATTGCTACTCTTGTAATAATTTTGGACATAAAGCCCGGAATTGCAAAGCATATGAAAAGTTTCATATCTATAAGAAGAATACACCCAAGCAGCAGAAGAATTACAGGAAGACTAAATCTAGTCATCAAAACTCTGCTCATCCTCCTAATATGAAAAATTTGAGAAGACGTGCAAAGGAAAATAGCCATTACAAAGATCAAAGATTCAATAAAATGGCATTCCTTGGATATTGTCATTGATGTCACAAGTTTGGTCACAAGGCTGTTGATTATAGAACCCAAAAAAAAAGATCAAAGTTTGGAAAGCAAACAAGACACGAACACTTCAAAAGATAGAAGACCCGTAAGCAAGGTGCCTCATGGAAATATGTGGAGAAGGAAGCAATATTACAAAGACTCCGAAGAAACACAAATTTCAAATATCAGTAAAGCTTCCAAAGATGATGATTAGAAAAATAATGCTATAGATAAAAGTGACATCCATTCTGATGGAAAGCAAGATGAATATGTAAATCAATACACGAATGGAGATAAAGATGATAATGGTGGATACCTTTTCTAAAAAGGTTTCTCATGACCTATAAGAGAACCCTAATAGCATTAGAAGGGATCATATAGTCATGGGGAGTTAATATCAGAAAATTGCAATTGGTACTTGAAAAATATCAGTTGGAAAGAAGAAAGGAATTCCTTCAGGTTTCCATCAAAACAAGAAGAAGAAGAGTCATAAGAAATAATTGGTAAAAGTCATCTTTCTCATAAATAAGAAGAAGTGTAGAAGTGACAAATTAAAGACTTTGTTAGAGACCATCCATGTGACAAAGTGAAGCAACATGAAAGTATTAAAGTAAATGATTCATGAATACCATGAAGTTTGTAACTAAGATAGCAGAAGTTGTTTTTATGGCATTAAAGACTCCTTAAAAGAAGAACAAGTTATATAATACGGAAAAATCCGGTATGGAAGGAAAATAAAGGTTGGTTGAAAAATATCAACAGTAAAACTGATGATTATAAACTCTGTCAAAAAAAGAAGGATACTTTATGACAAGTGAAGAAAACTTAATATTTTAAGTCTAAGAAAGATAGAAGCAGAATTGTGATGAAGGTCCCGAAGAAGATACAGGTTAGCTGAATGAACTCAAAAGACAGACTAATTTAAAAAATCAGTCATAGAGCATCTACTAGAACTAATCAAGTTACCTATTGAATGTGATCATTTAGTAATAAAATTGAGATACTATTTATCCATGTTTTATGGGAAGCATGAATAAAGCAAGTACTTGATACAAATGGGAAGACTCGCTATGAGAAGACTGAAGACACAGATTTGGCAGACTTTTGAAGGGAATAATTGGGATTCATGCACATATCAATTGATGAAGTTCTCATAGAAGTGCGTACATGAAATTGTATCAAAGCCTGTTGTTGAAAGTGTATTGGAAAGAATTCTGTTGAAAAGTGGAAGGTGTAACCCGTGGGTTCCAACCATGAACAGTGGTTGCCTTTAAAGTCTCCACATAGGACAAATGTCTTCCAAAGATCCTCAAAAGCTACTTTGATATACATATAGGAAATGTTTGATGAGTGACAAAGATGACATTGTGAGAACTCTTGTAAGTTGATGTGCAAAATAGTGCATAGAAGTCCAACACTACTCACACATAGAAATTTCTCTCTAGACAGTCATCACATTGGTTTAAATTAACGGAAACAAAGAAAGAAAGAAAAACTCATCAATGGGACAGAAGGAAGCACTGTGATAGGGGGGTCTATGAATTTATCATCCAGGTTATCATTCAAAGAACTTGCTGCAAGAAAGAAAATGTTAACCAGATCATAACATAGTGGTTAGCACGAAGTCAAGTTAAAAAAAAGAGAGACTGGAAAGAAATAACAGGTTATCCTTTGTCATTGTTGTCAAAGGGGGAGAATGTTTAGATATTGCTATCAATGCCAAAGGGGGAGAAAGTTGAAAATATTTGTCATTGATGTCAAAGGATTTCAATAATGACAAAGGAATAACCAAAGACATGATGGCAAGGTAAACACAGTGTAAGGTAAAGGAATAAAAAAGGAAGTGATGACATGGCATGCATAATGATGAGGCTGGAAAGACACATGAGGTGCTATCATGAAGTTAGTGTTGCAATCTAACATCATTATGTTTGAATTGAGAAGGATTGTTTATGCATATCTCTATGCAAATGAATAATTGACCCCTTCTGTGTCTAAATCATGAATCGATTGATAGTTTGAATACATGTACAAATGCATCCACAAAGATAATGTGTAGATCCAGTGAGGGGATCAAGTCAGGCAAAGTCCAAATGAGCTTGATTGATAAATCAACGCAGAGTCCTGGAGTTGCAGTCAACTTATTTAGCAGAAGTTGGACGGCTAAGATCGTATCAAGAAAATAGATCGACGACACGAAAAGAATCTGCAAAGTAAATGTGCGTGGAAGATAACATTCTGGAGCACCAAAGTGAAGTGTCTGATAACTGATCAACGGATGAGGAGGATTTCGCAAAGTGATCGACAGTTCACAGGAGTCACAGAAAAAGATTTGCAGACACCCATTTCAAAAAAGTTGGGAGGCACATCCGCAATCCATAATGCGGAAGGTATCTGCAATCTGCAATCCACTGAGTGCAGAAGCAATTTTGAGAAAAATCAAAATACACACCCGCAACCCGCGATCCACAACTGCGGAAGAAAGGAGTTTCTGATTGCGGAAAAGGTCGTTGCGAATAGATAATTGCATAAGCAATTTTCAAGAAAAGTTGAAATGCATACCCGTAATACGCAATTGCAAAAGGAAGAAGTTTTCGATTGCGGAAGCAATTTTCGAGAAAAGTCAAAGTTCACATCCACAACCCGCAATTGCGGAAGGAATGAGTTCCCGCAAATTGTGGAAAGGTCGTTGTGGAAAGACAATTGTCTGCAATCCATAATTCACAATTTTGGAAAGGTAATTATGGAAAGGTAAATACAAAAAAATCAATGTGGAAAGGTCTGTTGCGGAGAGATTATTGTGGAAAGGAAACTGCAAGAGGAAGTGACTGATAAATCTAAACAAATTTAAAATGTAAACAAAGAGACACGATTTACTCTTTAGAAGAACGTGATTAACAAAGGGACATGTTTCTGTGAAAAGACACAATGAACTTGTGCGATGGTTTGATGAAAGGGCATGATGATGGATAATATTTAAACGGAATATCAATATGATAGTAACGTGTCTCTGGAGTTCAAATCGATGTAGGGAGTAAACTATTGAACCGACCATTTGCACCGATCGGACGACCTGGCTCACGTGAGTGGTCACATCCGACGTTGTCGATCGTCGGATTGGTGCAAATGGTCGAGCAAATAGGTCAATCTATCGATGTAGTAGCAAGTAAAACAGAGACCAAGGGAGACATAAGCAGATCTAGAAGTTTGATAAAAACATACTAGGGTGGTAGGGTGGTGTTAGGGCAAACTATATGCCTGCAAAGGGGTCATAACCTCCTTCCAGTGGTAGCTGGTAAATAGGGTGTCACAACATCCCTTCAGTAGTATTTGATAAACCAAGGGGTCATAGCCTCCTTCTAGTAGTAGTTGGTAAATAGGGTGTAGAAACATCCTTTCAGCTGCAGCTCTTAAATCAGGGGGCCGTAGCCTCCTTCCAGCAGTAGCTAGTAAATAGGTTGTGGAAGCATCCTTTTAGCAACAACTGATAAAAAAGGGGTTCGTATCCTCCTTCCAGTAGTTTCTAGTAAATAGGGTGTAGTACCATCCTTGTATGTAGTAGTAGGCATAAACTATTTGTAAATATAATTTTGCAGTAATAGGAAGTATTGGTGGTTTTCCCAATTGGGCTTCCACGATAAATTTGTTTTCTATGTATCTTGTTGATCATGTGTGTTAATGAATAAATTAAAAGTGGTTTAAATTGTTAAAAAGTTATCAATGCCGATCCATCCCCCCCCTCCCTCAGTATTGTCCAAAATTCCAACATCTTGTAACACTAAACCTAAGCTAAAAGGTGTTTTTCTTGTAGTGTGTAAAGTGTTTTGGGGTGAATGATAATGTGGTTTTGATTTTCTATATATTGGAAAATTTGGGAAAATATGAAAAATTATTGCATCTTATACTAAAATCTTGAACTATGCATCAATGGTGAATTGAACTAGCATGTTCCCCTTTGAACCCAAGCACTAAGAGCAAAGGAGCCAAGGAATATAATTTGGGGGATCTTGTCTTTAGTGCTTATGGAATAGATTAAATGATTTGCCATCATATGTGGGACCAACATTCACTTTGAAGTAACTTAATATGTCATAAAGTAGTTAGCATTTCGAAATAGAACCAATAACAAGAGGAATAAGAGGCACTAATACTCAAGTCGTGCCTTGGTAAGGGAAAATATGACACACAACCCCCAAATCAATTAGAGATTTGATTATTTGGCTTAGTTGGGGCTCTTTTAGAAGAAATTTGAGTATTTATATAGGAGGTGATCACAAAGATAGGGTCCCTGATTTTCATTTTAAATTTGCATATTGTTACAGTGATCAATTTCTTAAGTTTAGCGAGAAAGAGTTGTCGAAACTTTTGTGTAATGGAAATTTCTAGAAATTTTAAAAAAGAGAGATTGTAGTTTCGTTGGAACAACATTTTTCTCTAAGGTTTTGAACTCCCTTTGGTAGGGCCCACTCAAGCAGAGAGATGATAACCTTCTTTTATAGTATTTTTTATGTTTTAAAGGTTTGTTTTCTTTTGTGTTCATTATTTCTTTTTAATAAATTATTTTGTCGGTAGTTTTCTTCAATCTAAAAAATTATAGTATATATATTTCATGTTGTTTCATTTCCTTACTTTAAAATAACCAATACCATGAGTTTTGGGTTTTACACTCTTAATCGGTAGCATATTTATTGATTTAGTTATCTCCACACTATGATATACATGCAATAGCCATTGATTTCCCCTGTTTGTATCATCCCCTATGTTTTGCACTCTATTGGGATTGGCATTACAACATGACTTGTAGTGAATAGTAAGAAGAGGTGGTTACCCAAACCAATATCATAGAGAAAGTAGAGTGAAGAATTGGTGTTTTGCTTGTGGCTGGTTATTTGTTATAGCCACAACTTTATGAATAGATTAGACTCATGTAGTTTGCATATATACTGCATATTGCCTATGAAGCACAATAAACCCATATTGATTATTAAGTGTATTCTTAGTATTTTGCGATGTTGAATTCTTATTATAATTCTTTGAACCATCGACTTTCACCAATGAATTATGTAGAGACTTATGCCTAGATTTTGACCTACTGGGAACAAGTCCAAAACAAAATACAGCTTCATCTTAATGGGCACAACAACAAATAACCCTACATATGACACCTTTGCAACAATGAACAAAAGAGGGGGAGATGTCACAGGTAGAGAGAAAGGTAGTTATGAAAAAAGACTTGGCCTACAAAGACAAGACACACGATGAAGCAAAAGCGCTCAGTATTTGTAACAATGCTTAATTTGATTTTACTAAAACACTATTCACATATTTAATGCAAAAATAAGGTACAATGCACAAATAAGCATCACAAGCATTAAAAAAAGTTAAGAAAAACTCAAAAGCAAGTTAACTTATGCCAAACACTTGAGAACATATAATTAAAAAGAATAAGTAATAAATTTTAAAGTGCCTCAACATGTACACCCTAATACATACATAATAACTACAATGCTAATCACTTGCAACCAATGATCAAAGTTGAAGCGTTTTTTTTTTTTTTGCAAGGTCCAGGAAATCATATTACTTCAAACAAAATATACCAAATTCAACAATTTGGGTCTTACCAAAGGTAAAATGTAAAATTATTATTTGTTGTCTAGAGAGTTATACTATGTTTCAAACACAACTGAAAAGACCTGCTATGACTACAATGTAATTGGTACTTTATTTGAAGGTATTTACTATGCCTAGAACATACTTGTGGTAGCTACTAAACCAAAAATCAAACTTAAAAAACCTAAACTAATATTTGGCGATAACATTATGGGGCACCTCCTGCCCTTAAGAGGGCTTGGGAACTATAACATGGCCAGTAGCAAGAGATGAGACAGTGCATGTTGTAGTGAATTCCAATCCAGTGATGGCTTTGATAATTATGATGTACCTATCCATCATTTGCCTTATTTGATCTTGAATTTCATACATTTTGAGTAACCTTTCATTTTGTTCCTCTTGACTTCCAAATAGGACCTTGTCAAGCATTGACTTGATTTGATAGTAAAGCGTGAGGGTTTTATAATATTTAGTCTCCCTAGTCCTAGTGTGGCTATAGTCCATTACCATTGGTTTCATTTCCTCAATAATTTGCTCAACACCAATGTCTTCATTGTCAGTCTTGACCCAAACTTCCTCCTTGGAGATTTGGTCCTTCACTTCACACATAATTTGCTCCATGTAAACAGAGTTGGCTTCCTCCACTTCTTGATGCAACTGAGACTAGGAAGAGTTGTTTCATCCCCTATGCAGCTTACGACTTTTTCCTTCGCTCGCCATCCCTTTTTGGACAATTGAGAACATGGAACTGACACTAGAGAGGAAAGCCCCAATATGACCAAATTGTCATGGAACAAGAACCCTAACATTTCGATAATCAAATAGAGGGATTAAGTTTTGAGAATATTTAGGCTGAGGGAGATCATCCTCTTATTGTTCAAGTTGTCCCCATATCATTAATACCAACCATTGAAGAATAACAAACATTCAGTTTCACTTCTCACCTAAACAAATCTCTAACCCATCCTGTTGTCTTGCATTCTGGTAGTGACTCCATCAAGACCTATCAGTCTTCTCCCTCACACTCAAAATCTACTTGCTAGTATGAGCATATTTACTCCTAACCATCATCAAACAAGCAAGATCTGGAGAGTGGCTACCTTTCATCAAAACTATAGTTTAACATCCATCTCATCCACATTTCTATCTCCACATGCAAAATGTTTGGAGGACTATACTTGACATGATGAATTTGTACTCCCTCTTGGTTGTCACCTGGATCTGGGGGTTCCATCTAGCTAGCATATCAGCAGTTGTTTATCCTCCCTAATACCCCATTTCAGGTATTTGAAGGGTTTGTTTTACTTTTAGTTTGAAATGTAAATATTCATCCAACCCTCCCTTGATGAAAAGCTGCAAAAATATTTGTATTTCAATCGATTATTGATAAATTATAATAAGCACACACTTCATTCAATATCTAGCTAATTATATTAACAAACCAAATTTACATAGAGTTTAAAATTTTGGTCCACCACAAGGGAAACTCGGCCGACAATAGAACATACGGTTCACATTAAGAACTCTACTAAGTCTGTAACATAAGTTTTTAAATAATGTGTTCTTCGTAATCCTATGACTATCTTGAACATGCCCGAGAGAAGTAGTAGTTGGAATTCTAAAGGAAAAACTATGATGACAAAAAAGACAAATTAATAGCCTTAGTACTGAAACTATGGGGAGTGGGCATCGTCATCTAAGGTAGAGAATAAAGGTACCTCTTGAGTGGAGGTGGGAGGTTTTAGATCATTTTTAGTTTCCTTCTCCATGAACTTGAACCCCGTGGTGGCCTTCACAATCAAGTTGATTTTGGAATTCATTTTCCTCATATGAGTTTGAAGTTCATCCATTTGCAAAAGTATTTCTTTTCTTTCTTCCTTGTGGTCCAGCAACACCTTTCCAAGCAGTGACTTCGTATGTCAATATAGAAAGATGATTTGAAGATATTTAGTGTCCTAAGTTTGAGAATTACCCATATTTGGAACCCACGACAACAATTCCCTTATATTTCACTCTCACCTAGTGCTCTTGATCATGTTTCACCCATTGTTATGCCTCCTTAATTTCTCTCTAGATCCCCATTTGAGTGTACTTGGAAAATCTATAGGTTGAGGCCTTGACATCCTACATAATGCAGGGATAATGACTAAATCCTCATCCATTGCAACAACTTTGAGCCTTGGAATCTGCATACTTGCAACCATTTTGACAACAAGGAGCGTGGGATTCATGTTGCAACCAAGAGAAAGGAGAGTTCCCATATTCTTGTTCCTAACAAAAAAACCTTTTCAACCCAACTTCATCCCGAAAAATTCAAGCTCGAAATAGGAATTACCAAGCTCAAATGTTATCGAAGGTGATTTTCTCTAGTTTTTAGCTATGTGGATGCAATCCTAACATCCATTATAGTCGAATAATCATAGAAATACCTTCCTAGATCATCCATTAACTTTGTACTGTCCTTTGTCACCGCACCTGGGAGGAGTGTCATCATACTATGGCATGGGAGGGAAGGGATCAGATTCAAGCATGGTGCCGATGTTTTCAATATCTTCCTATGTGTGTATTCTAGATATGGGATTGACAGTCGAGTGTCCTGGGAGAGGACTAGGTGTCACGTCCTCTTCATTTCCTCTGGGGGCACAGGAGGGGCCTTCATGTCCTCATATTGTGGTCCTATCGTGTCCCTTACATCATTCACCCAAATTGGGGGAAAACCCTAAACTTGCATAAAATAATCTAAATAAAATATAACTCTTCCAATTTTTAATAACGTTAAAACTAACTGATCACTAAATAAATAAATTGTAATTTCAATGAAAACTACTAATCTATATTTCTTGAATTTTGAATATAATAAAACTAATTTTTTTTATAAAAATATATACTTTTTAAAAATAATTTCTAAGTGCTAAAAGTCACAACATTAAGTTCATGACACAATGACCATTTTTATATGGACACCCATATAAGATAAGTTTTTTAATGTATTCATGTGATGATTGATGTTGATGTATTTGTAACTTCGGAATGTATTCACTTGTATATTTTATATATTGTATTTCATTGGTAATCGATGTTCCTATCGGGAGAATCATTAATGTAATCAAGTCACGTAAAGTCATAGAGTTTAACCCTCCTAGTTTATCGGGGGGCAAAGTCCCCACAGTTGTGGGGCACTAGGGTTATTAGACTCTCCTAGATATGTTGGCCCTGGTAAGTGATTATCAAGTTAGAAACCAGTATAAATAGAGAGTGAGACTCTCTATTTCAAACACACACTCACCCAGCTATAGCGCATAGGTGAGAGAGAAGAAGCTCGCTCAAGTGAGAGAGAGAACAGCTATTGGAGATCATCTTTTTGTCTTTGGGTTTTACTGCTACCATTGGTGCTCATTCTATCTCTGAGGAAGTTGCGGGGTTTTCTCCTTTATGGTTTCCCCGAGGAAAATCTTTGTGTCTATTGTCACTTATGATTGATTGCTATGCATGTTATTCTCTCAGATAAGATCCTAAGATCATATTGCTTAAATGATAAAAATCTAACATGGTATCAGAGCTAACCTGAGAAGAAGACATTATGCAGCTGCAGAAGCTAGGGATTCTTACTTGTTGGGTCTCTCTCCACAATCCATCAACAAAAGGAGGCTAGGTTAACTCTCCATTGAAGGGCGCATCTTTTTGTCGAAGCAGAATTTGATTCTGAGCACTTTCAATTTTTGAGCTGCCACTACATCAGGAAATTAGGGCTTTTCACTGAAGAGGAATTTTTTAGTGAGCCCAACACAGGATTGATCTCCTCCTCAAAATCAAAGTTTAGAGACCAAGATCGAAGTTTTTGGTTGAGTAGAACTCTAGGAAAGTCAAACCCTAATTTTCCCTGGAACCAGAAAACCAGAACTGCAGAAGATCAGCTCCATATCCAGTTTTCAGCTTCTCAATTTGGTAAGATCTAAATATTTTGTATTTCCATTTGAGGTTCTCAGTTAAGATGTCTCATCACACCAAGATTGATGAAAATCTTGAGGGGGATGATAACTTCCGAGCATGGAAGTATAGGATCTCACTAGTTCTTGAAGAAAATGAATTGGACTCCTAAATCAGTGGAGAGGTTCCAGTTCTAGAGGGAGATGAGGCTAAGGCATTACACAAGAAGAAATTGATCAAGGCTAAGAGGATTATTGTTGATTCAATCAAGGATCACCTCATACCACGGATATCCTCCCTAAAGACACCTAAAGAGATGTTTGATGCCTTAACCAAACTATTTGAAGGGAAGAACATAAATCAGAAGAAGACTTTGAGAAATCAATTGAAGAATGTGAAGATCCAGAATGCAGAGACCATACAGTTATACTTTACAAGGGTCTCCCAGATCAAAGAACAACTTGAAGCAATAGATGAAGAAGTGGAGAATGCAGAGATTGTGATGACCACTTTGAACGGTCTCCCTAGGTTATGGGACTCCTTCATTCAAGGGATTTGTGCTAGAAGAAATCTAGTCACCTTCAGTATACTGTGGGAGGAATGCTCACAATAAGAAGCTCGAATAGTAGCCCGAGAAGAAAAGATGGGAAGTGAAGATCAAGCTCTCACAATACACTCCAAGAAAAGAAGAAGGGACTATCGTCATCCCAAAGGTAAGCACTCTCACCAGAAAGATAAACCTAGAAGATCTAACAGAGATCTATCTAAACTCAGATGTTTTACTTGTGATGAGAGAGGACATTATGCCAGAGATTATCCTAGAAATAAGAGTAACTCTCACAAGAAGAAGGACAAAATAAAACATCATGCTCACACTGTAGAGGATGATGATCCTCCCAGGAAAAGAGTCAAACAAGAAAGTGAAGATTCTTCAAGTGATGAAGAGTATGTTTTGATTTCTGCCCTCACAGGAACTGTCACACATGGAAGCAATGATTGGATTAAAGACATTGGGGCTTACAAGCATATGACAGGATTCAAATAATCTTTTGTGAAACTATCCGAACATGAGTCACCTCACAAGGTGAAACTTGGGGATGACTACCAGTATCCAATAAAAGGTAGTGGTGAATCCTCCTACAAGCTAGACTCTGGAAAGTCTATGAAGATGAAGAATGTCTTGTTTGTAACAGGACTAAAGAAGAATCTCCTCTCCATATCTACATTGGATGCAAAAGGCATGAGGGTTGTATTTGTAGATGGCCAAGTCCTTATGTGGCCAAAGGGAAAGACTATAGATGATGCAGTAGTGATTGGAGAGAAAGAGGGAGGCTTATACAAGCTAAAGGGCCAACCAGAACAAGCCTTGGTCCATGACTTAGTAGAGCCAAATGAACTATGGCATAGAAGGTTTGCACATGTGCACTATAGGGCACTACCACCTGCAGCAAAGCTGTTGAAGGTCTTCCAAAAATACAGGCAAAACATGAAGGTGTTTGGAAAGGATGTGCGTAAGGAAAGAATACAAAGAAGTAGTGAGAGCAAGGCAAAAGGAATCTTGGAAATCATCCACTCTGATGTATGTGGTTCGATGTCATCCAGTTTATTGAGTGGGTATGTATACTATGTTTCTTTCATTGATGATTTTTCTAGGAAGACATGGATATACTTCTTGCAGAACAAAGATGAATTATTCAGGAAGTTTAAGGAATTCAAAGCCTTGATCGAGAACCACACAGAAAAGAAAATCAAGACCTATAGATCAGACAATGGCGGAGAATTCACATCAAATGAATTCAAGGAATTATGCAGAGATTCAAGGATTAAGAGGGATCTGACCACTCCATATAATCCACATCAAAATGGGGTTGCAGAAAGGAAGAATAGAACGGTTATGGAAGTTGCAAGGGAAATGCTTCATGATCAAGATCTCCATGTGCATCTATGGGCAAAAGCTTCTAGAACAGTTGTGTATGTACAGAACCTTACTCTGCATAGAGTACTTGAGAACAAGACACCTGAAGAAGTCTTCTCCGGCAAGAAACCAGAAGTCGCCATCTCAGAATATTTGGTTGTTCAGTGTACATACACATTCCAAAAGAAAAGAGGACAAAGTTAGATACTTCATGAAATAAGGGTATATTTGTGGGATATAGTGAAAGCTCAAAGGCTTACAGAATATACTTCCCAGTATTCAAGAAGATCGACATCAACAGAGACGTAACATTTGACGAAGACTCAGCTTACAACAAATCGAGAAAGAGACCTATTGAATACCCTGAAGAAGAAGAAGCACCCAGAATTCAAGATACAACTATGAATGATGCAAATCAAGATGAAGATCGAGAAATAGAAGAACCCGAGGAAGCTGTAGATCCACCCCAAGAGGAGAATCCTCACAAGAGGAAACCTGCATGGGCGAGAGGCTATCCAAGGTGCAGAAAGATACGGGGATCTAGAAGAAATGCATAGAGAGAGGAAAAGAACCAGGTCCTACTCCGGTTATGTAGCCCTATTATGTGACATCATTGATAAAGAACCTTCCAACTATGAAGAAGCAGCAAAGAAGAAATAATGGAAGGATGCTATGATCGGGGAGTATCAGTTGATTATGAAGAATAATGTCTGGGATGTTGTCCCAAGACCAGAGGGGAAGTCTGTTATGACTTCCAAGTGGATCTACAAGATCAAGCATGTTGCAGATGGAAACATAGAGAAATATAAAGCAAGATTTGTGGCTTGTGGCTTATCCCAGAAAGAAGGAATAGATTATGAAGAAACTTTTGCACCTGTAGCCTGATACACTTCCATCAGATTAGTACTTTCTCTGGCTGCAGTAATGAAATGCAAGATACACCAGATGGATGTCAAGACTGCTTTCTTGAATGGTGTAGTGGAAGAGGAAGTGTATGTGGAGCAGACACTCGGTTTTGAGACATGTGACAAGGAAACTCATCTGTGTAAATTAAACAAAGCCCTGTACGGTTTGAAACAGGCACCCAGGACATGGCACGGCAGGATTGACAGCTTCCTGCCTCGTTTGGGCTTTACCAAGAGTAAAGCAGATTCCAACCTTTACTTCAAGGTTGAAGAAGGGAACCCAGTGATACTCCTACTGTATGTAGATGACCTGCTTGTAACAGGTGAGGATGGGTTGATTGCTGACACGAAGAGGAAGCTTGCTGCCGAGTTCGAGATGAAGGACTTGGGTATGATGCACTACTTTCTAGGCATGGAGGTGTGGTAGAATACAGATGGAATCTCCCTGGGACAAGGGAAGTATGCAGTAGAGATCCTAAAGAGGTTCGGGATGATGGAATGCAAGGCCATGACCACATCTATGGCATCAAACCTGAAGCTATTGAGTGATGCTTCATCAGACTCGGTTAATGCTACTATGTATTGTCAGATGATTGGGTCCTTGATGTACCTTACGAATACGAGACCAGATATTTGATTTGATGTGAACACATTGAGCCAGTTCCTAACAGATCCAGTACATGTTCACCTAATTGTTGCAAAGCATATTTTGAGGTACCTAAAGGGTACAGTTGATTATGGGCTCAAGTATGAGGCGAATCAGAAGATTAACTTGGAGGGTTATGTGGATTCGGATTGGGTAGGCAGTGCCATTGATAGGAAGAGCACTTCGAGGTGCTGCTTCAGTATGGGATCAAGTGTTATCTCTTGGTTTAGCAGGAAGCAGTCCCGTGTGGCACTGAGTACAGCCGAAGCAGAGTATGTCGCAGCTTGTTCGGCTAGTTGTGAGACAATGTGGCTGAGGAAGCTACTATCTGATTTTTTTGATCTCCAAATGGATGCTACTTGTATATATTGCGAAAACCAAAGTTGTGTGAAATTGTTGAAGAACCCGGTGTTCCATGACAAGTCGAAGCATATCGAGATCAAATATCACTATATCAGGGATATGGTGCAGAGAGGAGTAGTGGAGCTCCAGTATGTTGCGACGAACGAGCAGATAGTTGATGTGTTGACCAAGCCATTAGCCAAAGTGAAGTTTGAGTACTTCAGGGAGAAGCTTGGTGTTCTCCAGATTGATGCTCCTTCTAAGGGGAAGTGATGAGTCTGTGATCCCTTCTGACATGGTGGTAGGTGAGGCCTCCCATGGTCAGATGTAAGTGTAGATCCCTTCTGACATTATGGTAGGCGAGGCCTCCCATGGCCGGATGTAAGTGCAGAGCCCTTCTAACATGGTGGTAGCATTGGATCCTCCCATGGTCAGATGTAAGTGTAGAGCCTTTCCCCGGATGATAGATGGTGTGTACTATCATGCCAGTGGATGCAAGTGCAGAGCCTTTCCATGGATGATATATGGTGTGTCCTATCATGCCGGTGGATGTAAGTGCATATCCTTTCCCTGGATGGTATATGGTGTGTCCTACCATGCCAGTGGATGTAAGTGCAGGGCCTTTCCCTGGATGGTGGATGGTGTGTCCTAACATGCCATTGGATGTAAGTGTTGGGCCTTTCTCTGGATGATAGATGGTGTGTCCTATCATGCCAGTAGATGTAAGTGTTGGGCCTTTATCTGGATGATAGATGGTGTGTCCTATCATGCTAGTAGATGTAAGTGTTGGGCCTTTCCTTGAATGGTAAATGGTGTGTCCTACCATGCCGATGGATATAAGTGTTGAGCCTTTCTTCAAATGGTAGATGGTGTGTCCTACCATTCCGATGGATGTGAGTGTTGAGCGTGCCTTTCTGACATGGATGTTGGATGTGTTCCTCCCATGATCAGATGTAAGTGTGGGGCAGGCCTTTCTAACATGGATGTTGGATGTGTTCCTCCCATGGTCAGATATAAGTGTTGAAGAAGATGAAAACCTACATGGAGGCTAGGCCTACAACCAGCATAAAAAAGGGTTGTCTCTGTAGAACTTCCTATGATGAGAAGAATTGAGAGATAGCACCATTTGATCGAGATAGCGAAAGCAGTGATGATGATGATGATCCAGTGAGGATCAAGGTTTGATGATGATCCAGCTTTGACGACGATCCAGTGATGATCCAACTTTGATGACGATCTAGACTTGGTCCCGTGACGAAGTCTTGTGCTGATGAATTGTGTCAAGAGAATACCTTCCTAGTTAAGAGGGAGTGTTGATGTATTTGTAACTTCGTAAAGTATTCACTTGTATATTTTATATATTGTATTTCATTGGTCCCCACTGCTCCTATCAGGAGAATCATTAATGTAATCAAGTCATGTAAATTCATAGACGTTAACCCTCTTAGCTGATCGGGGGTCAAAGTCCCCACAGTTGTGGGGCACTAGGGTTATTAGACTCTCCTAGAGAAGTCAGCCCTAGTAAGTGATTATCAAGTCGGAAACTAGTATAAATAGAGAGTGAGACTCTGTATTTCAAACACACGCTCACCCAGCTATAGCGCATAGGTGAGAGAGAAGAAGCTCGCTCAAGTGATAGAGAGAAGAGTTGTTGGAGATCATCTTTTTGTCTTTGGGTTTTACTGTTGCCATTGGTGCTCATTCTATCTCTGAGGAAGTTGCGAGGTTTTCTCCTTTATGGTTTCCCCGAGGAAAATCTTTGTGCCTATTGTCTCTTGTGATTGATTGTTATGCATGTTATTCTCTCAGATAAGATCCTAAGATCATATTGCTTAAATGATAAAAATCTAACAATCGAGAATTGCATCTTAGATTCATATCATATAACATGTTCAATTATGGGAGTTAATGCCCTATAAATTCACTATTAATATGGCATATTTGTTGTAGATCACATTAGGAAAGAAGAAATCGCAATAGATCTTGAGCCCTTTGTTAAATGGTGAGAATTCTATCAAAACACTAAAAGATCCTAGAAGAGTGCCTACTTACTTCATGGGCCTCTAAGAATATGTAAATATAACATGATTTCATTCATGGTTGATTAAATTTGGTTAAGAAATATATGATCTGGAGTTTCTTGAGATCCATAGAAATAAGAGCTTAAAGGGATTGATGTTCAACTACCAAGTTTATTAATCTTATTAAGGATACTGAGTGTTCACTTTACATATCAAACCATACAAAAATCCCTAGTAGACTGCATGTTAAAGCACAATCCTTTACATGCCTGGATACTGGTGTCTAGGTGGAGGTCAACGGGGAAGAGAATGAAAGTAGGGCACATGCAACCACAAGAGGAAGTCACCTCCATGCATAAATCATTATTAATGATGTGTACTGAGCTCATCGTCGAAGGGACCTGGTATTTCAAGTCAGGCATGTTTCATTTATATCGCTCCAGAAGTTTGAAGATGCCATGTCTTCTCATGCTTACGGTGATTGTCACGCCCATAGGTTTTTGGCACCACTTTGTTTCAATACCATATTTGAAGGTCATTAATGAAGATTGGATGTGTGTGATCATTAATCATAGGCCCATTCCAAGCACAGACCTATTTCTCACACATGTCATTGCTATCATGGATGAGGAGGAGTATGGATTACAAATTCAGAAGCTCTTTATTAGTGATTGTGTTGACTCTCTGTTCAGTTTGGGTTCTCCCTTGTTATTGTTGAAGCATCAGCGAATTTGCAGCAGGCATGATTTTGGGATTAGTCTTCAAATGAGGGGTATGGACTCCAAGGAGGAGGCAACTCTCGGTGATCCTAAAATAGACTGGAACCAACTTTTCATGGCATAAACTCCTGGTTATATTGTGAATACCATCTCTATGATGGAAAAGGAGATCCACAAAGAATTTAAGCTTAATATCAAGATGGATATTGCAATGGACCCATACTAGAAACTGAAGTTGATTTTGGCTAGAGCTATGCGAGAACGTGAAAGCTTCAAGGACATGGTGAATCTCACTGTGGGAATTCTCAAATAAGATGTGGAGAAGGGATTAGTCCATATGACAAAGATCATCATCCTTACAGAACCACATTTCCATCATCCATTGGGCTCCAATAGTGACCAAGAAAGCGACATGAAGGACGAAAGAATAGCAAGATCAGGTGAGGAGGATGCTGGTAATTCTGTGAAGATGGGGTAATCCTTCTTATTTTCTTTGTATTGTCTAGTTCCTTTGGTTTCCAAGTTTCATTGTTATTTCCTACTTCTGGAACGCCCAAATGTATTATGGGATGGAATGCGGAGACTCTTCATAGGTTAGGACTTTGGTTTTTGTTAAGTAGGGTTTGACCCTGGTTTTCTTGAATGGGCAAGGAATCTTTTGAAGCCAACACTATTAATTTGTTTACCATTTAGAGCAGACTCGATTTTGTATCAGATTTTGTTATTATGAAGTAATAAAAGGTCCCATTTCTTGCTAAAAACACACACACATACAATCCTTTACATGGATATGACAAAAATAGCAATTCTATTACGTTTCCCATAGCTTGTTAAGTGTCACACCTAGGGATCCAAGTCGTCAAGGCTACAAATGAAACTTGCCATGGATCTTGGATTCAGATGAAGATAAGAAAAAAGGGATTTCAAGGCATTCTCAAAATATTTGAGATGGAAAAGCATTGTCAGAAATATATTACTTTTGCTAGCAATATCAAGAAGAAAGTGAGAGCGTGATAGAAAAAAATGCACATAAATGTAAAATGGGTGATGATTACTCTAAAGAACATAGAAGTGGTGATTTGTTGATGTATAAAATTGAATGAACACAATCGCAATGCTCACAATGGAAATTACAATATTAAGTATTGTTATATAGACAAAGTCCATTTTGGGTAGTGTCATATCTGACTTTAATCAATAACATACATGTCAAAAAATTTCACTTAGATTGATAAGATTTTTTTATCCCAAAGAGAAGCATTAGCAAACTCATGTATGAAACAAAAAAAAATCATTAATTATGGTGGAGTGCAAGAGCTAAACACATTAAGTATGGATAGTAAATGACATACCAATTATTAAATTTGCAAGGATCGACAATTTCAATATGGATATTTTCAGAGTAAGTTATCATTATGACAAAGTTTTTGGAGATTACACTATGTTTGTTTCAAAAAATAAAACATAGTGTAATCTTTAGAAACTTTGTCATGATGATTGACAATGCTAGCACATGAATTAAAGCGAGAATTTGAGGAGACAAAGTGTTTTAAGCTTTCATTAGGCGATGTTTAAAATGATAAATATGGCAATACAATGGTAGCAGTATGTGGTCATGAGTTATCCGATGGGTAGATCTTACCAATGAATAGATGATAGCAAATGAGAACTCATATTTATTGAGGGGTAAATACCTAGAATGGTTGGGAGGTGAGTTTTGTACACTCTAACCAAGGTTCAAATCCCCAATAAAGCATTTGCATGTAAATGTTAGATTTTGAATGGTTATACAAGATCTAAAACATTTAGCATCATAACATTGTAATCATAAGCGGGACCGGATTGGAGCTGCTCGTTGGGTCGTTTGTTGAAGGACGACAGAGCTGGGTAGAGGGACGGGCCCATCGTGGGCAGATCCTGCCAGATCCCTAGCTGGAATCGATTGCACTCTTTTCGAAAGGAATATTCGTGGCTGTCCTCATGCCCCATGTACTGAGTGACTGGATTGGATTGCTGGTGGGGCAGTCCGATCAGTTCGCCCCTAGACCTGCGCTCTGAGGCCTTTGACTGGCTAATCACCTATCAGAACAAGAGATCGGGTAAAGGAACTCCCTTGAAGTTTGTCAAACGAATTGAAGATGTACCAAAATTTGCCCTCCCTCTGGAAGAAACCATGCGAGTTGCTCTCTCCCTGGAAGATCGAGCCCTGATCGGGCAATTCATGAGGCCCTGGCCCTCGCCAAAAACTACGGATAGTTGGGTCCAAAGAAACTGGAGCCCTCTAATATCCAAAAATGTTGCATCTTACTCCATCAGAAGGGGCTACTTTTTGTTCGATTTCGAATCCAAGGAAGACAAAGACCTAATTTTCAGGAATGGGCCCTATTTCATGGGGTCGTAGGGCCTCTATCTTAATGGGTGGACCCCGGACTTCGATCCCGAGGCTGACACCCCCAAAGTTGTGCCATTCTGGGTCAGATTACCCAATCTCCCTATGCACTGCTGGAAGCCTAAATCTCTCGAGGCTATAGGGACCGCCCTAGGGAAATACATAGACATGGCTAGCCCAAAGGGCCAATACGCCTACGCCCACGTATGTGTTGAGGTGGATCTCGAAGCAGGATTTCCAGAGGCTTTAAAATTAATAGCGGGGAATCGGTCCCACTTCCAAAATCTTGACTATGAACAACTCCCTTTCAAGTGCAGTGGCTGTTAAGAATACAGGAACTTCATCTGTAATTGCCCTAAAAAGCCAGAAAAACAACAGGACAAAGCAGAAGGATGGAAAAGGGTGAACAGATCTAAAACTGAAAGCCAAGTCAGGGTGGCCTCTAAGAAGGGTTAAGGTTCCAAAGAAGCCATATTTATCCCTCTTGAAGGATCTCAAGAAACCTCCAAGACTAAAGAAACCAATGATGTAAGGGATAAATCCAACAACTTTGAAGAAAAATCCAGTAATGGAGATAGAAAGGAGCTAGAAGTAGCCCTATCAGACCATCAAGGGAAATACCACGATGAAGGTTCAGCACTGACAAAAGAAGGAGAAAGCATGGGGAAGTCGGAGGAAGAAACTGAATCAGAAGAAGAAGAAGAGGAAGAAGGGGAATTAGAACTGACTACCCCAAGAAGGACTAAAACTAAAGGAAGGAAATCCAAGAAAGAAGTAAGGGAATAGGTGAACTATAAGGATAAGCTGCAAGGCTCCCAACTAACCTTGGGAAAACTGCTGAAGAACTCGAGAAACACCCGCCAGCAAGGGCATGCCCAGAAAGGGATGCCTATGGCCTCCAAAAGTAAGTAATGAAGGTCCTCTCCTGGAATTGCAGAGGTCTCGATAGCAAAAGCAAGGAAGAATCTATGCTAGATTTAATCTCTCTTCACCAACCGGACATCTTTCTGATCCAGGAGACCAAGATGGAGGAAGCCGCATTTCTCCATGTAAGTCAGAAATTTTGGAAAAAAAGAGGTAAAGCTGCAATTAGTTCAAGGGGCACATATGGAGGGATTAGAACTCTATGGGATGACAAGAAATTCAAGGCTGTTGAAATCAAATACAGCTCTTGTTGGATCCTCACCCTGATGAGGCAAAAAGACACTAACATCCTGGTAAGAACTTTCAACCTTTATGCACCCAATTCTTCTGCTGAAAAAATAATTTGCTGGAACCTCCTTCGTGAGGAAAGAAGCAATCTGCAAGGTAATGTAATACTTGCGAGGGATCTCAATGTCATTCTCAGGCAAGATGAAAAACGAGGGGGCTCCCTGGTCAGAAACCCCATCAAAGAAATTGTTGATGAGACCATTTTAGAATGGGATTCAATCCATTGTGGGCCAACCAACCTGATTTTCTAAAGATTGTTGCAGATGCTTGGTCTCCCTCAGTTACTGGATCCCCATTCTTTGTTTGGGAGGAGAAACTAAGGAGGCTCAAGAAATTTCTAAAATCATGGGCTAAGTTGATCCCTTCTCCCAATTTCAAAAAATCCCAAGCTGCCCCTACGCTGGAGATCCACCAAGCTAGCATGGAGGACAGAATTATGGTCAACTCTGATATTCAAACTGAGATTAAGCTGCAATCGGACCTCTACGCTGCATGTAGACAAGAATCTGAGTGGTGGAGGCAAAAATCTCATTGCAAATGGCTGAAAGATGGGGACAGGAATACCAGCTTCTTCCACAAGCAGGCTGAGTCTAGGAAAAATTTCAACTATGTGCATGAGATCCAGGCTCACGATAGGCTAATCAACAGTTTCGAGGACATTAAAGCTGAAGCATCTAGGCACTTTAGAGACTTATTCATGGCCCAGCCTGTCAATGAAGACGTCGACCTGCTAAATCTTGTCCCCTGCGCTATAAAAAATAAAGACAATGATATTCTGAAGCAGCTGGTCACGATGGATAAAATCAAGAAGGTTGTTGATGGTATGGAGGACGATAGAGCTCCAGGCCCGAATGGATACAATGCCAATTTCATTAAAATTTGGTGGGACATTATTAAAAATGATTTATTCAAAATGGTTAGTAAATCCCAAAGATGTAGCAAAATTGGAGGCAGCACGAATTCTACCTTTCTGGCTCTGATCCCCAAAGAGAAGGAAGCTAAATCTTTTGACAGGTTCCGCCCTATATCCTTGTGCAATATAGGATATAAAATCATCACTAAGATTATGGTCAGCAGATTAAAATATATCCTCCCTTACCTTATTCCGGAAAACCAAGGTGGTTTCATGAAAGGCAGGAAGATCTGGGACAATATTATATTAGTTCAAGAGGCTATCCACTCTAGTCAGAAGAATGGAGACAAAGGAATGGTGGTGAAACTCGACCTAGGAAATTCTTTCGATAGAGTCAGCCATCCATTTCTCTTTCAGGTTATGAGGAGATTCAGATTCGCTCCAGAATTTATCTCATGGGTCGAGGCCTGTATCAGCCAGCCATGGATAGCTCCGCTAGTCAATGGAAGAGCTTCCCCCTTCTTCCAAGCCTCAAGAGGTCTAAGACAAGGATGCCCGCTATCACCATTGTTGTACGCCATCCAGGCTTTAGTTCTAAGTTTTCAACTGGAATTTGCCAGGCAATATCAGGAGCTTTCAAGAATTAGGATGGCAAGAGATACAAAAGACATCAATCATGCGCAATTCACGGATGATACTATATTACTTGGAGGAGCCAGTCAGATAATAGCTCGCTGCTTCAAGAATGAAATGAACCGTTACTGTCAAGCCTCTGGAAGCAAAATCAACTTCAGGAAAAGTCAGATCTATGGCTGGAACATAAATCCTAGGGAAATGTTAAATATTACTCAGGTTGTTAATATGGATGGTGCTGTCACCTGGGAGTCCTTCAATTATCTAGGGGTGCCTATATTCAAATCCAAACCCCAAGAGTTCAGCCTGGAATTCTATTGTGGAAAAAATCAAAAGGAAAATCAAGGGATGGGGGGCGGTCTGGCTCAACCTGGTTGGGAAGGTATTGCTTATTAAAGTTGTCTTGAACAGCTATCTGCTTTACCAATGCTCCTTACTACTTGCTCCGGTCAAAATTATAAATCAGATTGAAGGTCTGATGAGAACCTTTCTCTGGCAAGGTGGGAATAATGGGGGGGGCAAAAATTTTGCTTTGGTCAGCTAGAAAACCATCAAATTGCCCTGGTCAAAGGGTGGACTACAAATCAGAGACTTAAAAACTCAAAACTTGGCTATGGGATCCAAGCTGCTATGGAATTTGCTCGATTCCAAAACTTCCTGGAGCAGTCGTGTGCTAAAATGCAAATATTTCCCTAGCCCAAGGCTGAGATGCCTCGATGAGGAGCATGAGACAAAGAATGGCTCCTCAATTTTTAATATCTGTAAGAAGGTGATGCCATACTTCAAAACCGAGTTGTATTGGATCCCAGGCAATAGAAAATTGATCAGACTATGGCAAGACGCGATCCTTGGACAGCCTCCTCCTCATCTCCCTTGTTTGCAAAATTGGATGACAGCGTTGGGTCTTAAAATGATATGGGATATATCTGATTGGGAGAATGATGAGCCAAATCAATGGGTAGGCTAGACATTGCCGGAATGCCCTGCCGATTTAAATACTGAAAAAAAACCTGTTGTTATCTCATTTGACCGGGTTGGCTCCATTGAATAAGACCACAAAAGACAAGCGTGGATGGGGAAGGATCTCTGGCAGATACTCAGTGGCTGAAGGCTATCATCGATTTTCTAACAACTATAATGTGCCAGGTAATCCAAAAATCTGGAACTATTTATGGAATTGCAGGACAATGCCAAAAATTGAGATGTTTACTTGGTCTTTGATGCATGGGAGAGTGCTTATAGGTGAGAACTTGAAGAAAAGGGGGATCGATGGGCCATTTTGCTGCCCTCTTTGTGCTGAAGCTGTCAAAAATATCAGTCACCTTTTTTTAAAGTTCCCTTATGCTATCTCTATCTGGATGGAGGTGCTGAAGCGTTGGGGAGATGGAATGCAATTACCGGATCACATCCAGGCCTGTTTTCTCAAATGGGATAAACTTTATCAGGGAGAATTGAATAAAAAAAATGGAGTGAGAGCATGTTGGATGAAACTTTCGAAAATAATATGCTAGTGCATTTGGAATGAAAGAAACCATAGAATATTTCAAGACAAGATTCAGCCATCGTGGAAGATTGCTGCCAAATTAAATGCTTTACTCGGGGAGGTGGTCAGTATCTCAAAGATCCCAAATAATAAATAAAATATGACTAATAATGAAAAAAACTGGATGCAAAGTCTCAACATCATGGCTGCAAACTCTATGGATGCAAAAAAATCAGAAGATTGGGAGATCAGGATGGACAAGTCCTAGTTTGAGAACTGGTTAAGAGAAAGGAAAATTTTCAAACTGTCTTTCGACGAAGCCTCCAAAGGGAACCCTGGTCGAGTAGGAGGAGGAGGAGTTGTTATGGATCCGGGCGGGAGAGTCGAGATAGAATACTACTGGAACATTAGCCACAACTCCAATAATATGGCCGAGGCTTATGGGCTCTGGCAAGGACTCAAGCAGTTACAGAAGAAAGGAGTGGAAGAGGTAATGGTTTTTTATGATTCCAGGTTAATTATTCAGGCATTGAACGGGGGAAGAAAGGGAAAAAATGAATGAACAGTAATACTGATTAAGAGGATTAGGTCCAAGGCCAAAATGTTCAGGAAGGTCAATTTCTTTCACATTCTTAGGGAGCTAAATGTATTGGCAGATCTTGCAGCCAATAAATCTATAGCTGTAGGTCTCAATGAACTTATTGTTAATTCGGTTGTAAGCATTGAAATACCTCCTTAGTCCTATTGTAGGTTGACCGCCCAAAGGAAGTAGAGAATAGGCAAAATTTTGTAACGAGTTTTCTTTTCAACACTTTTCTTGCTGACTCTATCAATATAACATAACCGCTCCTGTTAAAAAAAAAACATTGTAAACATAAGCAAAGGATCATTGAAAGAAATACAAGCAAAACAATACAAGAGAACACAAAGATTTTCCTTGGGGAAACAACAAGGGAGAAAACCCCACAAAACTTCCTCAGTATAGAATTCGACCAAGTACAGTGTAAAATCCCAAGAACAAGAATAGATGCTCCTCTTACACAATTCTCTCTCTCTCTCTCTCTCTCTCTCTCTCTCTCTCTCTCTTGTGCAATGCATGAGTGTAGGGTGTGTCATAATGATAGAGGCGCCTCACTTATTTATATTCATCATGTGAGTGACTCAACTAATTGACTAGGTCATCCATGTTCTCTAATTAGGGCCTACCTACCTAGGAAGATCCACAAAATATATTTTATATATTACTTTTGTGGGTACTATTGGCCCGACTTACAACGAAGGTTTTACCTCATGAATTTCACATGACCAATTACATCAAGGACATCTCTGAATGGAGGAATAACATCTCTGAAGGAGAATACAACAAAAGTACAATGGAATATCTTCCGAAGTTACAATACTTTAACACTCCCCGTTAACTAGGAAGGTATTCTACATCAACAACAACCATCATCACAACTATATGACTGACTAGTGAATCTCTATATGTCATAGTAAGTTTTGGAACAACATCATGCATCTTCATCATCAATCTCAGTATGAGAATACTGGATCATCTTCTGCAACCTCAGTAAGTAAATACTGAATCATCTATGAGTATTGGATCATCTTTTGCAACCTCAGTATGTAAATTTTGAATAATCTATGAGTACTGGATCATCTTCTGCAACCTCAGTATGTAAATATTGAATCATTTATGAGTACTGGATCATCTTCTGCAACATCAGTATGTGGATACTGAATAATCTTTTGCAACATCAATATGTGGATACTGAATCATCTTCTGTGTACTAGATCATCTTCTGTTATATCAGTATGTGAATACCGAATACTCTCCTACAACATTAGTACGTGAATACTGAAACATCATCATCAGCATCATCAGTATGTAAATAGTGAAACAACAATAACATCATTATCATGTTAGTGATAAAGCAACATCATCAATAAATGCTATATCATCATCGTCACAAAGTGTTGTGGCTTCAATCATATCAACATTATCAACACAAGGTGTTGGGACCACAACCGCATCAGCATCACCAACACAAGGTGTTGGGACCACAACTAAATCATCAGCATCATCAACACAAGGTGTTGGGACCACAACTACATCATCAGCATCATCGACACAAGGTGTTGGGACCACAACTACATCATCATCATCATCAACACAAGGTGTTGGGACCACAACTACATCATCAACATCAACATACAAATGTCGAAGCAAAATCATCATAGAAATACTGAAACTATCTCATCGTCATCAGTATAGAAATATCGAAACTAATTTATCAACATCAGTATAGAAATACTGAACCTGTCTTATACACATTAGTATAGAAATATTGAACCTGCCATATCATTAGTATGAAAATACTGAGCTCGCCACATCAACATCCGTATGAAAATACTGAACTTTGCCACATCAACATCAATATGAAAATATTGAAACTGTCATATCATTAGTATGAAAATACTAAACCTACCGCATCAGCATGAAAATACTAAACTTGCCACATCAACGTCAATATGAAAATACTGAACCTGTCACATCAGTATAAGAATACTAAAACTATCTCAACAATCATCTCAACAAAATCATTTGCAGCAACACTTGATCTTTCGATCATCAACAACATCATCTACAACAACACTTGATATTTCGATCAACAACAACATCATATGCAGTAACATAACCTACAACACACATGATCCAATTACAGGATGATCAATCCCTTTCACTTTAGGACATAATTCCAAGGATGATGCAATCCTAACCACATCGTTGAGACAAAAGTCTGAGGATCACTTTAGGACTGATGTCCAGGGACAATACAATCCAAACCACATCATGTAGACAAAAGTATGTGGATCACTTTAGGACTAATGTCCAAGGATGATACAATCCCATCCACATCACGTAGACAAAAGTTTGTGGATCAATTTAGGACTAATTTCTAGGGATGATAAAATTCCACCACATCACGGAGACAAAAGTCTGCAGATCACTTTAGGACTAATGTCCAGGATGATACAATCCCACCACATCACGGAGACACAAGTTTGCAGATCACTTTAGGACTAAAGTCCATGGATGATACAATCCCACCACATCATAGAGACCAAAGTTTGTGGATCACTTTAGGACTAATGTCCAGAGATGATACAATCCCACCATATCACGGAGACAAAATTCTATGTATCACTTTAGGACTAATGTCCAGCGATGATACAATCCCACAACATCACAGAGACAAAAGTTTGTGGATCACTTTATGACTAATGTTCAGGGATGATACAATACCACCACATCATGGAGACAAAAGTACGTGGATCACTTTAGGCCTAATACCCAGGGATGATACAATCCCACCACATCACATAGATAAAAGTATGCATATCACTTTAGGACTAATTTCCAGGGATGATACAATCCCATTGCAACATCATCATCACTGCTCCCCCTTTCGAGGAAGGTCGTTTCGAACTACACCAAGCTTGTCACATAAGTATTCAAACTTTACTTGAGACAGAGGCTTAGTCAGCACGTCCACTGCATGATCCTTTATAGGAACATACTTGAGCTTTACAACTCTCATATGCAACTTGTTCTTTATCATACTTCTTTTGTACATCTGCAACTGCATCGTACATCCACAACTTGCATCATTCTTCTCTTGTACATCTGCAATTGCATCATACAACCACAACTTGCATCATTCTTCTCTTGTACATTTGGTACTGCATCATTTCTTCTCTTGTAGGTGATTGCATACAATCCTTCCTACAAGGAAAATACAATTGTATGATTAGAAACATTTCATAGAATAGAATGAAAAAATCTTATGCATAAAGATATGTGTTGTATAATTATGCAACTACTTCAGCTAATACAAAATTCATCCATATCCCGTATACATACGGTAACTTTCTAGATGCCTTCCATATCTACCAAGACATTATGTCAGCAAATAGGTTTCATTCTAGATAAGTAGCAACATAATGTTGTACAACACCATAAGCCACTTACCCATCATATGCATATTAGCAGTAAACTGTTCATAAATGCAAAACACTATAACATGCTTAATACACTTCCTAAATCTAGCAACATATCTATGTACATAAATGAACAAATAGATATATAGGAAATGACAATTTAAATACTTATGTTTGTTTGTTTGGTAGACTCCATATTGATCTCTGTCTTCTTGAATTACTGGAGTCTCTGCCAATGTGTTCAACTTCATCGTCTCATTCTAAGGACCTCTAATCCCAATAATCATGTCAAGATTTTTGAACTTTGAGATCTACCGTAGTCACTCCCTCTAAGGTGGAGCACCATCCTCCCTCTACATCTTGTACTCTCTACATTAGAACATTGGAGTGACAAGTAGCCTCCTTTGTTACCAATTTTCTTTGTATCCATCTATGTCACCTGTCGAGGTCACTAGATATCAAGATCCTTCATCTCGAACTTTGTTGCAATTTTTCTCTTGCACTCATTTGTGAGATTCTTGTCCTTTGTAGGCTTCTATCTTCAACCTTGTAGTAAATGTTGAGATATCCATCACTCTAGTTGATCCTCAAGCTCCTCATGTAATTGTATGTGCTATCCCATGGGTGCCTACTAAGCTTGTACAAATCCTTTTGTGCATAGGTGGTTCTATGTAAAGAGTCTCAAAACCCATAGGTGCTTGATTTGTTCTTCTACTTTGACTACACCAACTGTCTAGTGTAATATCCAACACTAAATAGGTGTATTTAGGCCTTAGAGCAGTGTCTTTTCATAATCGATTCTTTCTTTTTGATAGAACCATGAACCTTGATTTATATCTCTTGATACTTCGATCTGGTGTATACTTGATCTTGTAGATCTACTTGGAATACTTTACAAAACTTCCCTTCATGTCTCGAACTCATATCCAAACATCATTCTATATGATCGACTAGTACTTCTGGATCATATCATTCTTCCATTCTTCCTACTTGGGACACTCTTTTGCAAAGTGTCCTTTTTCATCACAACTGAATATTTTAGTTGTGAGATGTCCTTCTTCTGAAGTCCTTTTATTCCTTGCGAGAATGTTCTTTCTTATTCTTGGCATGAGTTGTTAGGATTCGTCCATATCTTCTTTTTTTCCACCAATCAATCTTCTTCTTATATGCATTCTTCCATGGGTAATCTTCCTTCTGGAACAACTCCCTTGACTGAAGTTGGGAAACCATTCAAGGCTGTAATCTATGCTTCTACTTCTTTGACATTGTTTCCAATGGCTTTTAATTTCTCCTTGAGATGAGATCTCCTTGTGAAGTAACATTGAATGTTTTCTAACATTTGCACCTTCACATCCTTGAGTTGAGTTCTCAAGGTCATCTTCGTACAAACTGTTCATTACATTGAACATGTCCTTGGGAGTCTTCAAGGATTATACACGTGATAATGGAGACAAAAATACTCATCTTTGTCATCTCCCTCTGGATCTGCAACTTCTTCTTTGACATAGTTCTCCATGTCATGTTTCTTTAAGTATGAGAATCACTATGTACTTCCATGCTTAGAAGTTCTTGAATCTTTCAAGCTTGTCCTCAATCTTGGTATTGTTTTTCATCATGATAAAAATGAGAACCTCAAATGGAAATAGAGAGGATAGAACTTACCAGTGAGATTGCTTCAACTTGATGCTTTCTTAAAGGCTCTTCTGGAAGACTGCTTTTGGTGGACCTAGGGTTAAACAGAGAAAACATAATTTTTCAACTTGGGTATCTTTTAGATCTGATTGGATAGAAAGATGCACCTCCTCAAGGCGAACAGAGCAACATACTTCTTTTCCCAAAATTGTGGACAGAACTGCAAAATATCTGATGCCCTAGTTTTCTCGGCAGCAGTGTTAGGTCAAAAATTGAAATTCCACAAAATGAGAATCTTCTTAGATAGAAATATGTGCCCTCCCAGGGAGATTTTTATGGTCCTCCTTTTTCAACTAATTGGTGGAGGGAAGTGCCTAGAACAAGAAGCCCTAGTTTTTCTCCAGTTTCTTCTGCAGAATTGGTTGATCTTGTTTCTACTATAGCTCCAAAGTTTATACTCCTCAAGGTTTGAAAATTTGTCTTGAAGTAGACCGGTATGTATTCTTTCCAACCCCATAGGTTATAGAATAATTGGATTCACCAAGTGGGACTTATATGAAGTTTCCCAAGGTGACTTATTTAAGGATTCTTCAACATAGAGAACTTGTACGGACTGTCGCGTGTCACTATTTCACCTTTGTGGTCTGAAACTTTGACCATGGAAACTAAAGTCCGTGCCTATCTTTAATATCTTGCGAATTTTCATTTGGACCTTCCTAGACCGAGATATAGCAATTCTCCCTAGATCACATGTTTAAGGATGAATTATAGGAGAGGTTGGAACCCTGAGTTAGAGGAATCATATCTCCTAGAATATAATGAATATGAGGCTGAAACTTTCAAATAAGGTACAACAAGATTTCAACTTCATCCTGTAAAATTTTAAGCTCCTGGTCCTTCACCAAACTTGAGTTATAGAGAAAATTCCAAGATGACTATATTTTTCCTTCTAGGCCTTTTAAGCATGAAACCCTACTCTCCAGTAGTTGTAGCGGTAGCAGTGGTTCAGCTGCACAAAGACTTCTTTTAGGGTGGCTTTGATACCATGTTATATTTTTAAAGGTTATACAAGATCTAAAACATTTTGCATCATAACATCATAACCATAAGTAAAGGATCACTAAAATAAATACAAGTACAATAAGACAAGAGAACACAAAGATTTTCCTCGCAGAAACCACAAGGGAGAAAACCTCGCAAAACTTCCTTAGTATAGAATTCGACCAAGTACAGTGTAAAACCCCAAGAACAAGAATAGTTGCTCCTCTTCCACAATATACTCTGTTTCTCTCTCTCTCCCTTGCGCAATGCTTGAGTGTAAGGTCTGTCATAATGAGAGAGACGCCTCATTTATTTATATTCATAAGGTAAGTGACTCAACTAACTGACTAGGGCGACCATGTTCTCTAATTAGGGTCGACCTACCTAGAAAGACACAAAATACATTTTATATATTACTTTTGTGGTACTATTGCCCTGAATTACAACGAAGGATTTACCTCATGACTTTCACATGACCAATTACATCAAGGACATCTCTGAATGGAGGAATAACATCTCTGAAGGAGAATACAACAAAAGTACAATGGAATATCTTATGAAGTTACAATACTTTAATAGTACATGCTCCAAAAAATGTTGGAAAATTATCTATGTTCAAGCTAGACTAGATCATGAATGGAAGTTGGGTCGGCTGCAATGGCAACAACCTCTAGAGGCCCCCTCCCCTTCCTCTGATGAAGACAAACTCACCTTTCAGGCTTTGATCTCCACCCCCACTCCAATGAAAAAACTCACACTCGAATTTTATTAAAAAGTTAGATGACATCTCGAAGGTCGAACTACCACATGCATCTTTCCATATCTGTGGCACTAGCTCTCACAACCAAAAGTTTAATCGGACAATTCACTAGCCATCTTCTAGTAATATGTCAAAGTTGGTTAAAAAAAACTAGGAAGTATTGATCCAAGGGAATCTATCACATTTCTTTTGCGACAGATGGTTATATGCCTTTCTATTTGAGCTTCGATTTGATAGATATATATTTTTTAGAAGCAAGTCGTATTTCTATGAGAATAGAGGAATGTATCTCAATAGATGGACACTGGACTTTGATCTAGAACTGGACTTGCCTTCATCTATCATGGTGTGGGTCAGGCTCCCTCACTTGTTGCTTCACTGCTGGGAAGACAGATCCCTAAGATAGATTGGAAATAAGCTAGGGAAGTACACCAATAAATCAGATCCCAAAGAAGGAATGTTGGCTTGTGCCAGGAAATACGTTGAAGTAGATCTAGAAAAGGGGATACAAGAAGAAATCCTTATATCCTTGCATAGTTGGAAACACCTCCAAAAATTGGATTACGAACAACTTCCCTTCAAATGTAAAATATATCACAAATGCACACACTTTGCAAAAAATTGCAAGCAAAACCAAAATCCTCCAGAAGTGTCAATCATTCAAAGAAGAACCATAGCAAAAAGTGAAGAAAAAAAATTCAGGGAATCAAGAAATGACCTTTGTACCTCCTTCATTCGATACAGAAGGATCCTCAGTGATCCTTCATAATTACCAAGCTTCCTCCTAATACCCTCCTCGTCACAATGTTATTCAAATTCTATCTTACTCCCATGAGCAACCCCCTTCATTTACGGTAGTATTACAAGGATATCTTGCCCCCAATATCACCTACTTTAGTCCAAATAATTTTGCAGGTCTTCGCCAAGATGACACTCTCATAGAGGATATAACAACCCTTGAGAAAAATTCGCAGCAGATCCCCCCCTTCGCCTTCTCCCTCAATGATGATGCGCATGAGCTTGTAGATATAGAAGAACGGCTAAACATTCATGGTCAATTTGTAAGAATTCTTACAAGGTCAAAAGCCTCTCGAAATAATGAGGAAGAGGAGAGTGATGAACAAAGACGAGAAGAATTAACCCATAAGAAATCAGGAAGGAAAATGACCAAGGAAAAAAGAGAAATAGAATAAAACAAAGAAAAAGCATTGGGGACTCAAGCCATCATCGATAAAAAGTTTCAGAAGCAACAACACATCCAAGACACAAGGAAACAAGGGCCTTTAACATGGTGGGGGGGGGAATTGCGACAGACTAAATGATGCAAATTATCTCTTGGAACTGTCAGGGATGGGAAATACATTTAAATAAGCAGCTCTAAGAGATCTAATAAGAAAAGAGAGTTCGACAATCATCATGATCCAATAGACCAAAATCGACTCAGAAGACATGATAGCCTTACCAAAGAAGAATTGGAAAAATTGTGAATGCAACGTTGTGAGCTCCAGAGGGCCTTCCAGTGGAATATGCACCTTGTGGGATCCTAGTTTTTTTAGCCTTGAAATTCGTCGTCAAACTCAAAATTGGATTCTCAAATCCCTAATCAATCAAATATCAAGTAAAATTCTTAATATGTTCAATGTACATGTTCCTATTCATAACAAAAAAAAACATTTTGTTGGCAGACTTTGCAAAATCTTCACAATGCAACTTCGACAAAGAGAAACATTGTAGCTAGTGATTTCAATGCATTTCTAAACATCAAACATAAATGAGGGGGGAGTATAGTGAGAGTCCCTTTTCGAGAAAATATGGAATACCTCATGGGTGACTGGGATCTGATTGATATCAAACCTATTAATGGGAGCTTCACATGGACAAATCATCGATTGGGCCCGGGCCATATAGCTGTCATGTTAGATAGATTTCTTTTCCACAACAATCTCTTGATTGGTAGTCATTCATGTACCTTGTGCATCATTCCTTCAACGATTTCAGACCACAAACCCATTCTACTTAGCATCCAAGATCATCTTGCCTTTGGCCCCATCCCCTTTCGCTTCAATCCCCTTTGGTTCGAAGATCCTGGAGTCTTAGGCATCATCTCTTATACCTAGGTATGCCCAGCAATTGGATCCCCTTCCTATGTGTGGGAATCAAAATTATAGAATATCAAGATAACGCTAAAGGATTGGGCCAAATCAATGTTTGTAAACCCGTTCAAAAAACTTGAGTTGCTTGCTGCCCATCTGGAATCTGCCCAACAGAAAGTGGAAATGGTGGAGATCACTCATCAAATAAGGATGGAAGAGAAAGAGATAGGGTATCGAATCTTTTAATTACAGAGGGAAGAAGAGGAACAATGGAGGATAAAATCCAGGATCCCGTGGCTCAAAGCAGGGGATAAAAGCACCTCTTTTTTCCATCAACAAGCTAAAATAAGAGAACATAGAAATAAAATCATAGATATCCGAGATAGGGATGGCTCCATCATTTCAGGATTTTTAGAGGTTATGGAGGAGGCTAAAAATCACTGAAGAAATATTTGGCCCAATCAAAACCCATTGTCTTCTACTATGAAATATTCCAACAACAATAAATGAAGTAGAAAATAGAGAGTTGAGTAAGGAGGTTGAAGAAGATTAAATTATTGAAGCTATTTGGTCACTAGCGTCGGACAAAGACCCCGAACCTAAAGACTTCATTGTCCTTTTCTACACGGTATGTTGGAAGATTGTTAAAAAATATCTCAAAATAATATATTCATATATCACGAAAAAGCAAAAACTGAGAGGAGGGACAAATTCGTATTTCTTAGTGCTCATCCCCAAAGAGACAAATCCCACTATCTTCTCGAGATTTCATCTAATCTCTATGTGCAACTCTTTCTATAAAATCTTCACAAAAAATTTGGCAAATAAAATAAAAAAGGATTGCCTTCCATAATCTCTGAGAATCGGCGTGAATTCATGCAAAACTGATAAATAGTGGATAAATAATAATGGTACAAGAAGTGGCGCACTATAGCAAAGAGAGAAAGGAAAGAGGTATGCTCATTAAAATCGACATGCCAAAATCCTTTGACATATTAAGGTTATAAGTTATTTTTAAAGTCATGAAAAGTTTCGGTTTCGATATTTTTTTAATCAACATCATAAGTTTTTGTGTTAGTGGACCATGGATAGCCTCGTTGGTCAACGACAGGCTCGCTACCTTTTTTAAAAGCAACAGAGGCTTATGACAAGGCTACCCAATGTCTCTCTCGCTATAACTTGTAATGACACACGCTTTAAGTAGAAAATTGGAGCAAGAAAGAATTAAAGGGAATCTTCTAGGCATCAAACCCCTTAACCACCCCCAGTTCGTTGATGACACACTGCTTCTTGGAGGAGCATCCACTATAATATCAACAAGATTTAGGTTGGTCTAGGATGCCTTTTTAGAGATAGTTGGAGGAGCAATCAATGAAGACAAAAGAAATATCTATGACCGGAATATCGACACAACAAATATGCAGAACGTTGCTAGAATAATGAGATTTCCATGCACCAATATATGGAAGAATTTTAAATATCTTGGGATGCATGTATCTATGACAAATCCCCAACACAAAATCATGGAATGAGGTAGTAAGGAAAATCAAAAGGAACTTCAAAAAATGGGGTGCAAATGGGCGGAATATTGTTGGGCGTATTGTCCTCATTAAATCAATCCTCTTTACATTACCCATATTCAAATGTTATGCACTTCTAGCCCCCAAAGGGGTGATGTCAAAGATCTCCATGGAAATCCAATGGTTCCATTGGCAGAGAGGAAAGGGTAACTGAAAAAAGTATCATCTTGTCAAATGGAGTACGGTCTTAGCTCCCAAAAATAAGGGATGCTTGGGAATCAAAGACCTTGCCATCATGAATAGAGCATTAGGAGCAAAGATGTTGCGGAGGATGCACACAAGCAAGTTGGAGTGGTGGAATAAATGCTTACATAGAAAATACTCCAAGGGGAAAAGAAAACATTTTTTGCATAGTCCAATTCAGGAGAATGAAGGCTCTCTGATCTAGAGATTGCTCAAATCAACAATTCCATTAATTCAATCAAATATGTCATGGCATATAGGCAATGGAAAAACTATTAAAATATGGAGCGATAGTATCATGGGAAACCCATCATTGACGCTACAACTAAAACTTAGGCCTTTACAACAGTGGATGGAAGGCAATGGAATTAAACGGCTGGCTGATATCTCTAAGTGGAGTGAAAACAAATATAGGTGTAAGGGTTGGAAGTTTCTCAACATCCCTCCAGAATTAAGACACCTAGAAAATGAATTACACAGTGCTTTGATTAGGTGTGACAACGTCTAACTCTCATGGATGGGGAAAATAAGGATATTCAGTCAAAGACATGTATAGGATCAATTTACAAAACCTATGTTAGCCACTAGTATTAAGCATATGGAAACTTGTATGGAATCCAGATGGTCTACAAAAAACCAACACTTTTATTTGGATGATGGTGCATAATTGAATTTTGGTAGCGGATAATATTCAAAAGAGAGGAGTGCAAGGCCCAACCGGATCTGTGTTGTGCAAAGTGGCTGAGGAAATACGTCAACACTTATTTATAGATTGCCCCTACATCATCAAGTTTTTGTAGTTTGATTTTTTGGAAATTACAAATAGATGGACAATGCCAAAAAGTTGTCAGGAAATGCTCATATCTTGGCACAAGTATTATAAAGGAAACTTTAGAAAAAACCTCTTATCAAAAGAATATGGAAGGTAAGCCCTTAATATATTTGTTGGAAGGTGTGGCTTGCAGGGAATGCCCATATTTTAAAGAGCAAAGTGCCCTCCCTTGGAAAACAACCATAAAAGCCCAAGGGTTGTTGAAAGGTTGCCTCATGAGTAAGAGAAGAATAATGCAAAATGTTCAGTATTTAGATCAGAACGAAAAGGATTGGATTAAGGACATGTTGGAATCCCCTTTTGCACAAAAGAGAGTGGATAATGGACAGAAAAACAAAACCTGGAAATTGAAGCTCGCTTTTGAAGAATTCCATAATTGACAAAATTCCCAAAAGACGAGCATTATATTCTTCGATGGAGCCTCAAAGGGAAATCTAGGGGTAGCAGGAGTCAGGGGATCATTCAAGATTTAGAAGGACATGTATACATGTCTTATGAGTGGGGGTTAGGTAAGACCACAAACATTTAGGCAGAAGCAACAAGTCTATATCAAGGCCTCCTTCAAGCACACTTGCTTGGACGAGACAAAATTGTTGTAATTGGAGACTCCAAAATCATGATTAAGATGATGCTAAGTAACTCCACTCCAAAGACATTGATCTATCTAGATAGATAAAAATGATCATGAATGAGGCCAATAAATTTAACAACATTCGATTTTTTCATGTCCTTCGAAACCAAAACTAAGAGGCAAATGCAAGATAAAATAATGCTACAAAGAGAATAGCAGGGAATCTCAATGCAAATGGGCGCAACAATATGGTCCAATTTCCTTAAAGTTTGAACCTACAAATGACTAAGAATTTAGAATCCTCATCGCTTAGATCACTCAGGATAGGTTAAAGTGATTTCCACACTGCTTACATAACTTAAAGTAGGATAGCATCTGCTTTCAAAATGATGAACTCTATGCCACTTCAGAACAATTGCAAGAAGGGAGAAATGCTTCAGGATTGCCTAAGAACGAAGGGTCATGTATCTTTCTTGACTCGTAATGTAGTATGGGTCCATGGCTACAACAACCAGAAAGTTAGCTTGAAGCCAGCTTGACAGGTAGGGGTAATTTCTAGAATTTGTTTGAGGATTTCTTAGTGTTGTAAGGGTGTTTCCAAGCATGAAATCACCAAATTTGTTGGAGGAAATTGCAAAGCTACAACAACCAAGCCTTTGTTTATGAGTAGATGCTCGTACGTCTACCTTAGCTATGTTCAAAATGATAAAAAACAAACCAAGACACAATTGGTTAATACAACAATGGTGTGGGGCCTTTGAGATTGACTCTCGGGCTTAAAAAACTTTACTTATCCATTTTGCATTGGGCCTTTGTTCGAATATTTGGGAAGAATGAAAACAATATTAAGAAAATAAAAAATAGGAGTATAGATAATATTAAGGGAGTAATGACAATGGAACGTCCAAATTGTTCTAAAAATTCGCGTAAGATCGTTGGTCTCTGAAAACTGCTAGTTGCCAAGAAGACCATCTCAAGAGTAATGCAATAACAATTCAATCTCTTATATCTTAGATCCAAAGCTTCAGAACACAAAATGATTATATATAAAATGCCATTAATGTACATCGACAACAATAAAAGCTCTAGAAGAAGAAGTGGACATTATCCACAATACAACCAACATTGAGAGCCACAACTCGGTTATTCCTACCTTGGATCAACAAAGTGCAAATATCAAGATATTCCAAGGAAGGAGACAACAATTCAACAAGTTCAAGAAAATGTCGAAATCATTGAAATTCTTCAAATCCCCTGGAGCTAGTCAACATTCTAATTAACAAGTAGTTTCCTATGCTATGTAAAGGCAGTTTGATTTTAAAACTGTTTTATAAGATTTAAACCAGTACAAATTGTAAAAATAACTAAAAAGAAAAGAACAATTATACTTCAATTTTTTTTTCAAGACCCTAAAAATTAAAACTTTTTGAATTATAATTCTTAATCATGCTAAACAACATATGTATTAATATAATATAATAATAATAATAAAAATTACTGATTTGTGTAAAAAAAAAATCCTTAATAAAACATTTACCTAACCTATCATGTCTTAATTAAAAATGTAAATAATCTCAATTAATCTAGGTCTTAATTAAAAATGTGAATAAACTTAATTAGTGTAGAAATAAATAAATTAAAATTCATTTAATATTTAGATGGCCGATATAAGTATCGGACATTGAATGGACTACATGTGTGAAAGGATGGTTTAAGTCTACATTTTTGTCCATGTATTTATCACCTCCAAGAATATGTTCACATGACCTATTGACAATGCGAATTTAATTTTTTGAACTTTAAAAAAAATAACCTTGAAATTTTATAATAATAAAAAAATAACCTTGATTTTTTGAACTTAAAAAAAACAACCTTGAAATTTTATAATAAAAAAAAAAATTGTCAATAAAATGTTTTTGTATTTTTCAACAAAAATGTTTTTATTAAAAAATTTAATTTTCAATTAAAAGATATACTTTTTAATAAAATGTTTTTATTAAAGAATTTAATTTTCAATTAAAAGATATGTTGATTTTTCAATTAAAACATAATAAACTAGTTTACCTATTTTTTTGTTTTGGTTGATTATGTACTTTAAAAAAGGACATCACTCTATATAGAGTGAAAAAAAAAAACCTACAGTGACATGAAGAAGTCAAAAGTAATTCCAATAAAAGCATTTAGTTTTTCTAAAACCGTTAATGCATTTTATTTTAATTTTATAAAATAAAATACTTCAAACTTATATAATTTGACATAAAAATTTAAATATATAAAAACTTATTTAAATATCTTTGGCAGATTTAAGCTTTGGCAGCAATCTTCCACGCTGGGTGAGTCTTGTTTTGAAATATTCTATGATTTCTCTCATTCCAGATGCACCAGCATATAATTTTAGGGAGTTTCATCTAGCATGCTTTCACTCATTTTTTTGGCTTAGTTCTCCCTGATAAAGTTTGTCCCAATTGAGAAAACATGCATGAATATGGTCCGATAAATTCATCCCATCTCGCCAACGCTTCAGCACCTCCATCCAAATAGAGATAGCATACGGGCATTTTAAGAATAGGTGGCTGATAGTTTCAGAAGCTTCAGCACAGAGAGGGCAGCGAAAAGGCCCAACGATCCACCTTTTCTCCAAATTCTCACCTGTCAGTAGTCTCCCATGCAACATCGACCAATTGAACATCTCAATTTTCGGCATTGTCCAGCAATTCCACAAATTGTTCCAGATTTCTAGATTACCCGGCACATTGTAATTGACAGTGAATCTTTGATAACCTTCAACCGTTGAATATCTGCCAGAGATCATTCCCCAACCACGCTTGTCCTTCGTGGTCTTATCCAACGGAGCCAGACCGGTCAAGTGATTTAGTAGCATATTTTTTTCAATGTTTAAATCTGCAAGACAATTCAGCAAACTCCAGCCTGTCCAACGATTTGATTATGCATTCTCCCAGACTGAAATATCCCATAACATGTTGAGATCCTACTGTGTCATCCAAGCTTGCAAACGAGGGAGATGAGGAGGACGCTAGCCAATAACCGCGTCATGCCACAGTCTGGTTAATTTCCCATTGCTCGGGATCCAATGCATCTCAGCTTTGAAGTAGGGCAGCGCCTTTTTACAGATATTAAAGATTGGGGAGCCATTCTTAATCTCACGATTCTCATCGAGACATCTTAGCCTTGGACCCGGGAAATATTTGCAATTTAGCACCCGACTGCTCCAGGAAGGTTTGGGCCCAAGCAAATTCCAGAGCAGCTTGGCTCCCATAGCTAAGTTTTGGATTCTCAAGTCTTTGATTTGAAGTCCACCCTATGACCTGGGCAATTTGATGGTTTTCCAGCTAACCAATGCAAAAAAATTTACCCCCCCATTGTTCCCACCCTGCCAAAGAAAGGTTCTCATCAGACCTTCAATCTGATTTATTATATTGACCGGAGCAAGTAGTAAGGAGCATTGATAGAGCAGATAGCTGTTCAAAACGGCTTTAATTAGCACCACCTTCCCAGCCAGGTTGAGCCAGATCGCCCCCCATCCCATGATTTTCCTTTTGATTTTTTCAACAATTGGACTCCAGGTTGAGCTCTTAGGTTTGGATTTGAAAATGGGTACCCCTAGATAATTGAAGGACTCCCAGGTGACAGCCCCATCCATATTAAGAACCCTGGTTATTTCTAGCATTTCCCTAGGATTTGTGTTCCAGCCATAGATCTTACTCTTTTTGAAATTGGTTTTGCTATCGGAGACTTGTTGGAGCAGGGTCCCGCAGCTACAGGAAAAGCTGCCATTTTGGCGGATAGACAGTTTGGTGAAGACAAAGAGATAAGGTGAAGCTACGACGCCGTAGAATGTTTCTAGCTGCAGAGCAAAGCCGAAAACCGTGACTGTTGGAACAGAAAAGTCAAGGAAGACAATAGTACCTAAGCGGCTGAGAAGAGAGAGCTCAACCACTGCATTGAAGGCAGCGGCGAAGACAGGAGGGCTCAGCTACCCTCATAAAGGAAAAGGAGCAACGAGGCCGAGGTATTGAAGACGAAGGACAGAAGAAGGGAAGCGGTGCATAGTACCCATGGTCAGCGCCGGGAAGCATGGAAGACTGCAGAGAGCAGTGGTGTGACGGAAAGCGGCTACCCCAAGTACAGATACTCCGACTGTCACTAGTTAAGGTTTGGGTTACTGTTGGGACAGGCCCACAGTGTTGTAATGGCAAGACCTTCGAGCCACCTATAAAGGGATGTAATTTGTATTGTAAGAGGTTGGCATTTTGGGCATTTTAGGCCATCCAGCTAGTCAGATTATCAGTAGTCTATTAGCTTACTGTTATTTTGTATTGTAACAATCCACAGGGATTGATAGACAGAGAGAGAGAGAGAGTGAGAGTATATTGTAAGAAGGCAATATAGAGAAGAGATCTAGGAGAGAAGGGCTCCAGGCTGAGTGCGGAGTTACCTAGAAGATCTCTAGCTGCATATGTGATGCAGCAGAATTGTGTACCTCTCTCAAGTTATAATATAGAAACACAGTTCTGTGGACGTAACTTCCATCCTGGAAGTGAACCACGTAAAACCAGAGTGTTATGTGCTTGATTCATGTGATTGTATTTACTTGTTATATTTGTCATTCGTTACATGAATTTTGCTTACAGTAAATGTATGTGCATGTTATTCAGTTCACGACATATTACAAAGATAAATGCAAGTCGAAGTCTTTAGATATTTTGTATAAGGATTTGTCTAAGTTTCACTTGAGACAGTTAAGAGTCGCAGTATAAAACAGCTTTGCGCATTGCGTCTGGTAAGTAAACACCAGTAAGATAAGTACGCTGAGTCGTAGCAGTAGGATATCGCACTAGCAGAGGAGCTGCGGTGCGCTATACCATGGGCTGAGGAGCAAGTGTAGGATAGATTTAGGTGTTTCGCTGGGTGCGGCGATGCGATAGAGGTTGGAGTCATTGTGAGCAAGAGGAAACTGCGCATAGCGTCGCAGAGAGGAAAGAGCGGTCTCGTGAGCTAAGAAGGGCTGCGAGACGCACATAGGATGCCATACAGAACCTGGTCGAGACACTTGAGTCCTCGACCAACCCATTAGAATCACTTCGGGTGAGACTTCAGGCCGCTCCGCGGTTTGTCGCCGAAAGGGCCGGTGAGCTAGGGGTGTTGTTGGTTCATAATAGTAAACCCGGGTCTGCCCAGATGACCAACAAATGGTTCCGTTGCCGGTTTTGAACAAACTGAGCACAGATGTTCTGTTGGCATCCTACTAGAGACGAACTCAACGAATGGGTTGTGTCTAACCAGAAAGAGTTTGTTGAACGAGAGAACAAGAGTCCTAGACTAAGTACAGAGGACTGGTTACAAAAACATATCGTTACAGACTTGCATGCGATATTTTTTGCGACCTTTGGAAACGAGCTTTACGACTGGTTACCAAAGTTGACTGATAAGAACATATTCAATAAGAAAAGAAACATCATCTGGACACCAGAGCTGATTCAGACCGTGAAGAACCTTGATAATCCCATTACGAGGACAGTAGACTTCTAGCTTGCGAGTGTGCTAGAAGGCTTCATCACAGAGTTTGCAGTTTACCAAAGAAAAAGCTTCAGCGAGGCTGAGCGGTACTTCTTCAAAGGATATCGCGGTAAGTACCTAAAATCTTTAAACTTGTCCATTAAGATGTTATTATATGAAAAAGGAAGAATGGATCTAGTTTCAGATGAATAAGTAAAGATAGTAATGTCACAAGAGTTTGAAAGTGATTTTGATGACATTGGACGTACACGTAGTGGAAAGAAATACAAAGTAGATTTCAGCTCTCCCATATTTGAAGATAGTTCAGATAATACTAGACAACAGAGTCACAGTACCACAGACAGAACAGAAGGGGGTATCCCTTACCACCCTTATACCCCACAGAAACAAATCGGGACTCAGAACAATCCCGTAGGAACTCCATTTAGTAGCTCGCAGACAGTACATACTATCGCTACATCACCTCCACCTACACCGCCGAGTGGTAGTAACACAGCAAATCAACATCCACCACGTACAAATAGAATGGGGGATGATATGAAGCTACCTATCTTTAAGGGTACAGGGGCAGAGAACCCAGAGCAGCATTGGTTTCTATGTGAAGCCGTGTGGACCATTAAAGCAATCAATGATGATAATAGTAAACTTGTACAGTTGGTCACCACACTGAGAGAATGAGCCTTAACATGGTATATGAAGTATACCTCAGCGGTACCCAGAACACTTGTCCAGGTCAGGACTGCCATGATTAAAGAGTTTAAGAAACCTAAGTCTGAGTCACAGTGCATTACAGATCTCAAAGACATCAAACAGTTACCTACAGAGTCAGTGTGGGACTTCGATCAGAAATTTAAAGCCCTTATAGACCAAGTCAGCTTTGAGTTTGCGCCGGAGCAGCATAAGGAATGGTTTATTGCAACGCTGCTCCCTCACATCAGACTACCATTAATGCAGCAGAAAATCCAGACGCAAGACGACGTGTTGGAGATGGCGATGAAACTAGAGGCTTCACCTCTAGCTGAAACCAGCACAGGTATGACAAATCTGCAAAACCAGTTGGCTAATCTCACGATACAGATGCATGAACTTAAGAAAGGGAAAGAGGTTGCGCAAGACATTTGGTGTGTAAAGTGTAAAGCACAAGGCCATACTAAAGATAACTGTCCAGTCTTTGTAGAATATCTAGCAACCGGGGCTCCTAACCCCTTACCAGAGACCCGTGGGCCGTGGTGTGAAATATGCAAAACAAGAGGACATCTACCTCGCCAGTGCCCTCTACTTCAGAAGTACGTGCAGACACCTAAGAACTTATACTGCGTCTTCTGTAAGTCCGTAGGCCATGATGAACACGATTGCTGAACCTATGATCTCATGGTCGGGAGCAAGCAAGACCTGTACAGAGTCCAATCAGAAACACAGGGTCAAGCAGCAGGACCACAGCATGATCCGGTTTATGTTGGCCGTGGAGGAGGATTCAGAGGCTTTGGCCGTGGTCGCGGACCAGTCACTTGTTACAACTGTGGAGTTGTAGGACATTATGCTGGGGACTGTCAGAGCCCTACCACCACATGTAACTATTGCAAATCTTACGATCACACTATCTACCTTGATAGCTAAGATCAGAGAACCTAAGCCAGCAGCACACCAGAACATCCAGTTTATTGCTGCTGAGCAGGAAGAACCAAAACTAAGAGTCAACATTGTGTCTCGCAACGGTGTTTCCACCAATGAGACATCGCAGGTTATTGAAAAGACCACAGGTCAGGAGTGGGTGCGTAAAGCTCCTAACAAAGCAACACCACTTGACCTACAGAATAACAAACAGACATTTCAGGAAGCTAAGACTTTCTTTGATGACCCTATGCAATCAGGATCGCAGGTACCACCGTTTAGGGGCGTACCGCAACAAGCACCTTGTGGCAATAGCCCTGACCAAACATCGCAGGCTACCACATCGGGCACTGGCGATGAAGACGAGTTGGCAGGAAGTGTACAATCCTTCCTGCGGAGTTGTTTAAAACTCCTAAGAAATGAGCAAGCTATTGGAGAACTTCAGCGCATCATAGATCAGTGTCAGCCATCTTCTTCCGTGAGCAGCGCACAGCGTGCTATTCATAGTATTAGGGGACATACAAGAACAGGAAGAGAGATGTGACTCACAGCACAAGTTGGAGAATTTGAAATGGACGAGGTCATCCTAGATCTGGGATCAGAGGTAAATGTTCTGACTAAGCAGACATGGGAACAGATGTATCAGAACCCCAAATTTTCCGAAAAATTTAAAATTTTTCAAATGCATATAATTTTAATAAATGCAGTCACTAAATGTTTGATTAGTTAACTGTTATCGAAATTCATTGATTGCTGGTTATGATTAGTAGTAGAACAGTTCTTTTCAGTTTTACTGATTTTGTTCTTTTTGCGACCATAAGGGGAGACTGTCATGCAAAAACTGGGCTTACTTAGCTTTCGAGCTAATGCAGAGAGTTTCTTCTTTCCTTACAGATTACAGGTAAAAAGATTTGGCTGCTGCAATAAAAATTCTAAAGTCATTAAGTACAAGTTTATTTGCAATTCAAAGTTCAGTGAAACATTAGTGGCTAAACACAAATCACTGCTTACTGAGGTAAATTCCAGTATCTGTATTCTTTTTCCTTGTAGAGGTAGAATTATAGTTCTTTAGATTACTGAACTGTCTGATCTCTATCATATTTGTCAGTGTCAAAAGATCTTTAAAATAAGATTGTAAAATGTTCAAATTCAAAGTAGTCATTCAACCGGATGATCGGTTCATAACCAAGTCTAAGACAAATTAAGTTAAAGGTATTTTCTCAGGAGCACTCTAAAACTCTTTACCTTAGACTTTTCAAGCTTGTAAATAAAGTGGTGTTATTGTATTTACCACTCTAGACATGGGTTGGTTAAATCAAAGGTTGATTAAATACTAAAACTTGTTACAAGGTTTAAGTCTATGGATTACCTATACAATTGCATTCTATCTTCTTTTACCATAATGGCCTCCTTAACTCTTTTGTATGAACAAATATACTTGGTTAAAAGATAAATCTACTTTGGTTGCTCAATTACTAGGATAACCAAGTAGATATTTGTATTAAGAGAAATATCGTTATCCTTCGTCTCTTAAGTTATACTTCATAAGACCTTTGTCATTTTTATGAAAATAATACTTTATGAAAACCTCGTATTATGTAAAGGAAACATATGCAAAGAGTATAAGTTATAAATTAAAGGTGAAGATTATACTTTGTAATATAATCATAAGCATAATCACAAGGGTCGTAAGGTTTCTCATGCCTTCAATGATTACTAACAAGATCTTGTTGTGACATAAAAATGTAGGTTTCATACTACGTGCATAACGAAACTATGGATAAGTTAAATGATTGGGAATCGTTTGGAAGAGCTGGAAAGCCTGGACTATACAAAAATACCCATAATGCATAAAAGATTTACGTGGTAACGTGGCTATTTCTTATCCATGCATTGGATTGTTAAAAGGCTGAGGTCAAACCCTAGCTTGCCATTCTCCCGTCGCCTTCGGGCTTTCCTTTCCCTCTGCTGCAAAAGCTCCCAAGCACTGTCGTTACCCTGTTCTATAGCAACCTCCCCAAATGCTGTTTCTCCTTGGATGTGCGTTCTTTACCTATTAAGAGGTGTTGTGGTCACTCTATCTGGTGTTTACGAGGGTATTGATAATGTCCTCAGGGTTTACTCCTTCGCCAAATTAAAGTCTGAACCCTTTGACTGTAACTGTCTTCCTCCTTCGTGAGTGCTGAGGTATTGTTTTCTCGGGTCAGCATTGGGATAAATGCTACGCTGTTAACTCTTTCTCCCTTCTGCAGACGGTTTTCCTGCTTGCCTTCTTAGTGGATGCACTGTTCGATGATAGTCACGCTTCAACACAAATTTTTGGTAAGAGAACTGTCAAATCTTATCCTATTTCGTTGATTTATTTTTAATGTAAGTAAAAGAAGTCATTTCTAACAGAGTTTAAATGTATTCTTCTTAATACAGGTCGACCCCTTCATCTGCTTGGTTGCGTGAGATTTCAACGGCAGTTCGAGGTTACGGGTAAGCCTGGTTTTTAACCATGGCCCCTCCTCTTTACTTGGTTCATCCGGAACAAAAAGGGTTATGCTGTCATGAACTACTTCCTTTAGGGTTTTTTTGTTTACTTGTTACTTCGTATTGTGGCTTATTTTTAGAGTTTACAAGAGGCCTTTGAGCTGCAAGCAGGCGCTCTAGCTCTGGCCATCATTGTATATTAAAACTGTTCTTTTTTTTTAACTTTGTAGAAGCCGTGGCTTCAGTAGTCTTTCATTTAACTTTTACTGTGTAAATCCCAATGTTGAGAGACAACTTGGAACATGGGCTTGGAAACCCTCGATTCCATACTTCTATTGGTGTTTTGTTCTTACAGAGTTTTTAAACCCTAACTTAATATATGTGTTGTTAACAGCTCTTTTTGTTATCTGGTGCTTACACAGTCTTACTGCATTTTATTTAATTCTTGCTTACTTGCATTATAATAATAATACTCTATGAGCGCGACCGTAAAAGAAATATTTATGTGTCCTTGGAAAATTATCCTAGGTTAATAATATATCTGTAAATTATTTTAGTTAATTTCTATTAAATAGACTGACTTGATAGGGCGAGCAGACTGTAGCTCTATTCGTTTGATTTTTACTTATGGTGAAGTTCTTTGAGTAACTATCAGTTACTTCCTTTTCAAGTACATAAATTATATGTAAGCTAGTAATACTAAAATTATCTATATTACCCATTATTACGGTTCCTGTACTTACTATTTTTAACTTGCATAATATGTCTATTTAATACCTAAATATACAGAATATTGTTGTTCTTGTACTCATAGATACTTAGTTATTTTTAATTGAGAGTGTTGGTATTGTTATTATATAACTATTATCTTGCAACTTATAATAAATTGTATTTTATTACAGAAAGTAATGTATCTGTTATGAACAACCCTTTTGCATAAATTCCATTTACTCGTGATAATATAATATATTACATTGGTTTTATTTAATAATAATCTATAGAGCTGTGCTATAAATGTTATAATTATCAAGTGTATCTTTGATTAGTTACAAACACAAGATAAATTATCATTTATCTACTGTGTATTTACATCTTCTATATTCTATAATATTTCTTCTAAAATAACCAGTTAACAATTTTTAAAATTTGTTTATAAAAGAGCTTATTTTGTTTACTGCACAACTATTATTTTACCTAGTTAATAATTTAAGAATTATAAACTACAGTTACATATATGTTTATAAATAACTAGATAAAACAGAATTTAAGTGAATAATCTATGTACGTTTATATATGTTCTTTTGTAAGAGAATCCTGCTAAGAACTGATATACCTGTAGAATGAAATCGAAATCTAGCTATTCTGTCTTTCCATTTAATTCTTAGATAGAAACAGTCATTAAGATTGAAAGAAAACAAACTGTAATCCTATGAAGCACTTTCGGATACTGACAGTAACTAAGTAACAAGAACTATACAGAAAATACCACTCCCAATACCAGGATAATTCCTCTGCAAAATAACACAGTGAAACTACTCTATAATTTTACTATCATTCTTTTCTATATTATCATCATATTATCCTTCTATAATTCTACCCCTGTGCTGGAGTACGGTCTGGTGAACTCAGATGTGGAAAAACACAGCGGGTCTTTATTTTTCATCAACAAATTAATTACTAATAAACTGAAACATTTACATTACTAAACTAGCTAACTATTCTGTCATATAATATAAACATGACATTCATTCATTCATACTCATTAAAACATAAATAGTTAAGAGACAGAACCTGTTTGAACTGGGACAACAACAGCAATGGGAGGCCATTCCTCCCTACCAACTCCTGGAGAGAGCTCAAACAACGACTCCTCAGGACCCTCGAGCTTGCTCTGGTCTCCCTGGCTGGAACTAGGTGCAGCAAAGTCAGATACCAGTCTTCAAACTCAGTATTAATCCAGAACTTATCAGTAAGCTCTCCCAGCTAACAAGCTGTAATAAACCAAGTTACTGCAGCAATCCTCCCAGACAACTTCCTTACTATTTTTCCCTCTTCCCTCAATGAATTTCCTGAATAACATTCACCTGAATGAATTCTCTCTAGAAAATATCTGAGCAGCCTTAGCTCTCTTCATTGAGTACTTTTAAAATATTGCCTAGGTCTTTTTGGGTTAGTTGTCATTTAATGAGCCACCTGCTATGATCCCACTTTCTTGGGGGATCATAACCCCAAATATAGGGAAATTGCCACCTGCAACTTAGGAAGTGTTTGAGGATGCTGCCACTTGTCTTTTGCCCTCCACCTAGTTCCATCCACCAGTTTGACCAGTAACCGCTTTTTAACAGCTCTCCCATGTTGTTGTCTCCACAATTTATTTATTAATAATAAAATATTCTGAATTACACTCCACTTCTGTTGACTCTGCTGAGTCATCAATTCCTACATAGCATTAAATTTAACATAATGTCTCAGGAATATAATTAAATAATCTACATTATTTTACAAAATTGGGGTATGTGACAAGATGGGTAGCCCTAAGTTAGTCAGATCGCCTATCCATTTGCGATTAGCTAATCAACAGCGAGTATCACCCCTCGGTCGATTGTCACAGGTGCCAGTTGACATTGACGGAGTTCGCAGCTCTATGGACTTTGAAGTTATAGAAATCATTGGCGATAGTAGACCGTATCCAGCACTACTAGGCATTGATTGGGCGATCGGTAACATGGCCATTATCGACTTAAATAGAAGACAAATGACCTTTGAGGACACGCAGATCCGGGTCATTGCACCGTTAGATCCTCTTCAGGGTCCTAGATACATTGAACCTATTCGAGCAGACGAAGAGGTACGTAACATGGACAGTCTCTATCAGATGACTGCGAACCAGAGCGACTACATCAATCCAACCGTAGAAGGGAACATTAGTTGGCAATGCGACAGCTCATGCGCATCGGATTCGGATGTTGGTCTAGAGAACCAGCAGAACAGACTTTACGAAGTCTCAGCGCGCAGATGTGCGTATATGACTAAGCCACTGCGATGGATTGGCGCAGAGATCAATGAGATTTCATCATTTCATGGTATAACAGACATCCAAGACTTTCTCATTCAGTTTGAACAACAAATCCCTCACGAGCAGAGAATTGCAGCTATGGACCTTGCAGTACGAGCTACACCTGCAAGATGGTGGTATGCACATAAAGAGAATATCGCATCATGGGATGATCTTAAGAGATTGATGGTGATTAGATTCTCTACCGACAGAGAGCATATCCAAGAGAGATACACAGGAGAAAGTGACCCCAGGACACACATTTAGACATGTGAACAGAATTGGTCGGACATTCCTGAGGATGAATGGGTTCACTGATTCATTCACACTTTAGACCCAGTTCCACGGAACTGGTACATAGAGACTGAATTGCGCAAGGGAATGATTACATGGCCACTTCTAATATATAGCTTTGTACTCACCTTCGCTTTTGAATCTGAGTATCCAAATGTTGATCAGGCCCTAGAGATAATAAAGGTTAAGATATTTGAGGATTCTACCCTAGCAGTACAAACTCAACCTGAGTGGGCCATCCAGTTAGAAGATGCGCTTGAGTGCTACAATTTTGCATCAGAACCAGAGGAGGAGGATGAGGATCCTCGCAACATCAACATTCCAGAGTCAGAAGGGACTCGTGATGTTGATGGACCGAAGCTACAGACTCCAGAAATCACAGAGCCGCTCAAGATTAAAAAGATCAATATTGGCACAGACACAGAACCAAAGTTTGCCTCTATTGGAGACTACTGGACCGATGAAACAGTTGGACAAATTGCAGACTTGTTACATGACTATCAGGACCTATTTCCCACCAAGTTCACAGAGATGAAGGGAATAGTCGGAGACCTGGGAGTAATGAGGATACCACTGAAAGAGGATGCTAGACCAGTCAAGCAGCGTCCATATAGATTGAATCCGCGCTACAAAGAAAAAGTTAAGGATGAGATCGATAAGATGCTAGCAGCAGGCATCATTGAGCCCGTAGAAGAGAGCGAATGGGTTAGTCCCATGGTCGTGCAAGAGAAGAAAACCAAAGGAGACATCAGGATCTATGTCGACTTACGTAAACTCAATCCTGGGCGACTTACGTAAACTCAATCAGGAGCAGGGTCCCGCAGCTACAGGAAAAGCTGCCATTTTGGCAGATAGACAGTTTGGTGAAGACGAAGAGATAAGGTGAAGCTACGACACCGTAGCATGTTTCTAGCTGCAGAGCAGAGCCGGAAACCGTGACTGTTGGAACAGAAAAGTCAAGGAAGACAACAGTACTTGAGCGGCTGAGAAGAGAGAGCTCAACCACTGCATTGAAGGCAACGGCGAAGATAGGAGGGCTCAGCTACCCTCATAAAGGAAAAGGAGCAACGAGGCCGAGGTATTGAAGACGAAGGACAGAAGAAGGGAAGCGGTGCATAGTACCCATGGTCAGGGCTGGGAAGCATGGAAGACTGCAAAGAGCAGTGGTGTGATGGAAAGTGGCTACCCCAAGTACAGATACGCCGACTGTCACTAGTTAGGGTTTGGGTTACTGTTGGGACAGGCCCACGATGTTATAATGGCGAGACCTTCGGGCCGCCTATAAAGGGATGTAATTTGTATTGTAAAAGGTTGGAATTTTGGGCATTTTAGGCCATCCAGCTAGTTAGATTATTAGTAGTCTGTTAGCTTACTGTTATTTTGTATTGTAACAATCCGCAGGGATTGATAGACAGAGAGAGAGAGAGAGAGTGAGAGTATATTGTAAGAAGGCAATATAGAGAAGAGATCTAGGAGAGAAGGGCTCCAGGCTGAGTGCAGAGTTACCCAGAAGATCTCTAGCTGCATGTGCGGTGCAGCAGAACTGTGTACCTCTCTCAAGTTATAATATAGAAACACAGTTCTGTGGACGTAACTTCCATCCTGGAAGTGAACCACGTAAAACCATAGTGTTATGTGCTTGATTCATGTGATTGTATTTACTTGTTATAATTGTCATTCGTTACATGAACTTTGCTTACAGTAAATGTATGTGCATGTTATTCAGTTCACGGCATATTACAAAGATAAATGCAAGTCGAAGTCTTTAGGTATTATGTATAAGGATTTGTCTAAGTTTCACTTGAGACAGTTAAGAGTCGCAGTATAAAACAGCTTTGCGCATTGCGTCCGGTAAGTAAACACCAGTAAGATAAGTATGCTGAGTCGCAGCGGTAGGATATCGCAGGGAGGCGATATCGCACCAGCAGAGGAGTTGCGGTGTGCTATACCGTGGGCTGAGGAGCAAGTGTAGGATAGAGTTAGGTGTTGCCCCGGGTGCGGCGATGCGATAGAGGTTGGAGTCATTGCGAGCAAGAGGAAACTGCGCATCGCGTCGCAGAGAGGAAAGAGCGGTCTCGTGAGCTAAGAAGGGCTGCGAGACGCACATAGGATGCCATACAGAACCTGGTCGAGACACTTGAGTCCTCGAACAACCCATTAGAATCACTTCGGGTGAGACTTCAAGCCGCTCCGCGGTCTGTCGCCGAAAGGGCCGGTGAGCTAGGGGTGTTGTTGGTTCATAATAGTAAACCCGGGTCTGCCCAGACGACCAACAAGACTTGATAGTATCGGTTCATTTCATTCTTGAAGCGGCGAGCTATTATCTAGCTAGCTCCTCCAAGCAAGATGGTATCATCCGCGAATTGCGCGTGGTTGATGTCTTTTGTACCTCTTGCCATCCTAATTCTTGAAAGCTCTTGATCTTGCCTAGCAAATTCCAATTGAAAGCTTAGAGCTGAAGCTTGGATGGCGTACAACAGAGGGTATAGCGGGAAACCTTGCCTCAAACCTCTTGAAGCTTGGAAGAAGGGGGCAGCTCTTCCCTTTACAAGCGGAGCTATCCAAGGGCTGCTGATATAGGCTTTGACCCAAGAGATAAATTCAGGAGCAAATCCGAATCTCCTCATTACCTGGAGGAGGAAAGGATGGCTGACTCTATCGAAAGCATTTGCTAAATCGAGTTTCACCACCATTCCTTTGTCTCCATTCTTTAGACTAGAGTGAATAGCCTCTTAGACTAAGATAATATTATCCCAGATCTTCTTGCCCTTTACGAAGCCACCTTGGTTCTCCGGGATAAGGTAAGGCAAGATATGTTTTAATCTGCTGGCCATAATCTTAGTAATGATTTTATATCCTATATTACACAGGGATATAGGATGGAACCTATCAAAAGATTTAGCTTCCTTCTCTTTGGGAATCAAAGCCAGGAAGGTAGAATTCGTGCTGCCACCAATTTTGCTACATCTCTGGGATTTTCTAACCATTTTGAATAAATCAGTGTTAATAATGTTCCAACAAAGTTTGAAGAAATTGGCGTTGCATCCATCAGGGCTCGGTGCCCTATCATCCTCCATACCATATACAGCATTCTTGATTTCATCCATCGTGATCAGCTCCTTCAAAAAGTCATTGTCTTTGTTTTTGATAGCGTTGGGAATAAGATTAAGAAGGTCGACATCTTCATTGACAGGCTGGGCTGTGAGTAAATCGCTGAAGTGCCTAGATGCTTTAGCCTTAATGTCCTCGAATTGGTTAATAATCCTGTCATTGGCTTGAATCTCATGCACGTAATTGAAATTTTTTCTGGACTCAGCCTGTTTGTGGAAGAAACCGATGTTTCTATCACCATCTTTCAGCCATTTGCAGCAGGACTTCTGCCTCCACCACTCCGATTATTCTCTTCATGCTACGTGGAGGTCCATTTGCAATTTAGTCTCAATTTGAATATCAGAAATAACCACAGTTCTGTCCTCCATGCTGGCTTGATGGAGCTCAAGCGCGTGGGCAGCTTGGACTTTTTTGGAGTTGGAAGAAGGGATCGATTTGGCCCAAATTTTTAGCACTTTCTTGAGCCTCCTCAGTTTCTCCTCCCAAACGAAGAAAGGGGATCCTGTAACCGAGGGAGACCAAGTATCCACAACGATCTGAAGGAACTCGGGATGAGAAGCCCAGAAAGGATTGAATTTGAAGGGAATTGGGCCCATATTCTTATCCGACACCATCTCAAGGAGGATAGGCTTGTGATCTGATCCTCCAAACAGTAAGATTTTGGAAGACAGATTCAGGCCAAGAAGGAGGAAGGTGTCCTGAACAAGGAAGCGGTCTAGCCTGGCAGCAATGTGCCCGGGCCCGATCCTTTTATTATTCCAAGTATACTTTCTTGAGGAGGGCTTAACATCCATGAGATCCCATTCCAAAATAGTCTCATCAACGATTTGTCTGATGGGATCTCTGACCAGGGAGCCCCCTCTTTTTTCATCTTGGCTGAGAATGACATTTAGATCCCTTGCTAGTATTACATTACCAAGTAGATTGCTTCTTTCCTCACGAAGGAGGTTCCAGCATAAGAATTGGGTGCATAAATGTTGAAGACTCTTACCATGATGTTAGTATCTTTTTGCCTCAGCAGGGTGAGGATCCATCAAGAGCTGTACTTGATGTCAATAGCTTCGTATTTCTTGTCATCCCACAGAGTTCCAATGCCTCCAGAGGCACCTCTTGAACTAATAGCAGCTTTGCCTCCTTTTTTCCAAAATTTCTGACTTACATAGAGGAATGCAACTTCCTCCATCTTGGTCTCCTGGATCAGCAAGATGTCCGGTTGATGAAGAGAGATTAGATCTAACATAGATTCTTCCTTGCTTTTGCTACCAAGACCTCTGCAGTTCCAGGAGAGGACCTTCATTATTTACTTTTAGAGGTCGTAGACATCCCTTTCTGGGAATGCCCTTTCTGGCGGGTATTTCTCGTGTTCTTCAGCAGTTTTTCCAGGGTACCCTGGGAGCCTTGCAGCTTATCCTTACATGTCGCCTATTCCCTTACTTCTTTCTTGGATTTCCTTCCTTTAGTTTTAGTCAATCTTGGGGTAGTCAACTCTATTTCCCCTTCTTCCTCATCTTCTTCTTTAGATTTGGTTTCTTCCTTCGACTTCCCCATGCTTTCTCCTTCTTTGGTCATTGCTGCTCCTTCATCATGATCTGTCCCTTGTTGGTCTGATAGGACTACTTCTGGTTCTTTGCTATCTCCATTACTTGATTTCTCTTCTACATCAAAGGTTTCATTCCCTGCTTCATTAGATTCTTTAGTCTTGGGGGTTTCTTGAGATCCTTCAAGAGGAATAGGTCTAACTTCTTTGGTGCCTTCACCCTTCTTAGAGGCCTCCCCAGCTTGATTTTTAGTTCTTGATCTATTCACCTTTTGCCAACCTTCTGCTTTGTCCTTTTGGGGTTCTGGCTTTTTAGGGCAGTTCCGGATGAAGTGCCCATATTCTTGACAGCCTCTACACTTGAACGGGAGTTGTTCGTAGTTGAGCTTTTGGAAGTGGGATCAGTTCCCCACTGAAAGTTTTATAGCCTCTGGCAATCCAGCTTCAAGATCCACCTCAATGCATATGCGGGCGCAGGCGTATTGGTCCTTTGGGCTAGCCATATCAATGTATTTCCCCAGAGCGGTCCCTATAGCCTGGAGGGATTTAGGGTTCCAACAGTGCATGGGAAGATTGGGTAATCTAACCCAGACTGGCACAGCTTTGGGGTTGTTAGCCTCGGGGTTGAATTCCGGAGTCCACCCATTAAGGTAGAGTCCTTGAGACCCCATGAAATAAGGCCCGTTCCTGAAAATTAAGTCTTTGTCTTCCTTAGATTCGAAGTCGAACAGAAAGAATCCTCTTCCAACAGAGTATGATGCAATGTTTTTGGATATTAAGGGACTCCAGTTTCTTTAGACCCAGCTATCCGTAGTTTTTGGTGAGGGCTAGAGCCTCGTGAATTGTCCGATTAGGGCTCAGTCTGCCAGGGAGAGGGCAACCCGCATAGTTTCTTCCGGAGGGAGGGCAACTTCAGGTACATCTTCAAGTCTTTTAACGAATTTCGAAGGAATTCCTTTACCCAATCTTTTAGACTGAGAGGAAATGAGCCGGTTGAAGGCCTCAAAGCGCAGATCCGGGGGCGAACCCATCGGTCTACCCCACCAGCTATCCAAACTAGCCTATCAGCACATGGGCGAGAGGGCAGCCTCGAGAATCAGCAGCCAGGGCCAGGCAAGCTCAGCCCCCGATGGGTAGGCCCACTGCACAACACCGGCGAAAGCAAGCGATCTACAATCACCAAACCACGCTGCGCACAACCCTCAGACCTCCTTGCTCAGCTTGTCCAAGTGTGATCAACATCATTAAAATTTATTTTTACATTCTTATTAAATTTATAAAAAATAAAAAATAACATCTCACCATAATTTGTAGTGGCATTGAGTGGAGAGCACTCTTAAATATCTAGAAAAATGGGTGTCCATCTTTAAGTAGATACTTCCATAAATTAAAAAGAATGAAAACATGTAATTGTGGGTGCTGAGGGGCGGTTGGGTTAATTCCTTCGATAATAGAGTTTAAAACCAACTTCTCTTTTAAAACGGTATCCACTCCTCTCTTGAAGTTGCACTGTTGGACTTTTGACTTATCCTCTCAAGGAATGGCATAAAGGTCAATGAAAGAGAGTGAAAGAGAGGAAATGGTCCCATATTGAGATCACATTAAGCTAATATAAAAAAGAAAAAAGAAATAGATTGAAAACAAAGACACCCCACTTGAAGGCAAGCTCACACACCTAAAATATTTAATCAAATGGGAAAGCTTAAATCAAGCGGGAAATGGAAGAACAATCTGAGTAATTACATATATAATAACAACCACCTAATTACATGGATTTTGTGGATTCAGGCGGCGGTGGCTCCTCCCTTTGTGATTTTGTGCTGGAAAATGACTCCCATGGATTGAAGAGGAAATCATGCACGATGATCCGTAGAGCTCCACTAGTGGCAGCGATGGAGATGACTGAGATGGTTTGGTTTTGCCCCTGCTTGTGGGCGAGGTTTATTCTGGTTTCTTTGCTGTTGTTATCTGATATGGCATGACGACAACAGTGGCTTTTTGGTGGTGGACTTTCGCCTGTGTGCTTTCTTCATTCTACGAGCGACTTTTGGTGTTGGCTATTTGCGGGATGATGAGTTTTTGTCCATGTGAATGCGACTACCTGTTCTTGAGCCGTTTGGGTGGCTGCGGCGGCGGTGATAGTGGTTCGCTCAACTAGTGGTGCGAGCTTGATGGTGGTTATGTTGGGTTCTTTTTGTTTTTCCTCTTTTGGAGCAGTTTTTTTTCTGCCCAACGTTTTTTTTAGCTGGAGTAGCTTTTACTTTGGCTGGGAGCCTAGTTTTGGTTGCTCAGGTTGTTGAGCACTGCTTGTGGTTTTTTTACTTTGGCTGGTAGCCTGGTTTTGGTTACTCAGGTTGTTGAGCAATGTTTGTGTTATTTCGCTAGATTGGACATGATACTTAGTATCACTGATATGTATATCATTACCTTTGATTCAATGAATATCAAGAAAGAACACTTTTTCTTCTGAAAAAACCACCTAATTACACATATAATAACAACCACTTACAAGAGACCACTCATCTAACCATTACATATTGCTGGGACCTATTTGCCCGACGATATGCTCTGATCGGACGACCGGCCGCGTTGAACATGACCGATCACGCGCGGCCGGTCGTCCGATCGGTGCATATCGTCGGTTCACTAGTTTACTTCTTACATATATAATAACAACCACCTACTAGAGACCACTTATCTAATCATACAGATATCATAATCATTAAAAATACTTTAAGATGGTTTATTGATTTTTTAAAGAGTATTTAACAGAAAAAAAATGCCAACTATTAATAAAAATTAATGACAGTTTGAAAAAACAAATAATGTTTTGAGAAAATAAATAAAAATTAATAACTGTTTGAGAAAATAAATAATTATTAAAAATATTTTAAAACGGTTTGTTAAAATTTTTAAGAATATTTTTTGGGAAAAATGCTAACTATTAACAAAAATTAATGATAGTTTGAAAAAATAAATAACCATTAAAAAAAAGGAGTTGGACCATTTGCAAGTTTTGAGGTACGTTTGGCCTGAATCCGGCAACAGATTTGTTGTTGAAAATGAGATTTTCAGTATTAAAATTGCAATTTTTATTGCAGAAATAGATTCAGCATCCTCTATTACCGGTGGAGCATCGAGTTTATGCAATTCCAATCATTAAAAACTAACTTTGAATATCGCTGAAAACTAACTTTGAACAATTTTCGTTGGATTTTAGCCAAAAATAAACTCACGAAATTTCAGGTGCAGATAGTCTAAAGTTTAGCTTACTAATTAAAAAATACTTTCCACCTAATTTTTTGCTTAAAAAAAATACTTTCAAGCTAAATCTTTGCTAAATCTTTGCATATTCTTTACGGACGGTTTGTTAAAATTTGAAGAGTATTTAACAGAAAAAATGCCCGTCAAATTCCAACACTGCCTCGCAGAAATAAAATTAAAAATACCAAAATAAACGTCAAACCCTAACGCATAATGAATTCTGAAAATTTGAATTTTCCAACCTTCACAAGAAGGCGGAAGCAGAGCTTTTATGAATTTCGATTTTCAGTGGCAACCGGGATAAACGCCAACGAGAGCGAAATGAACTGTAGAAAGCAGGGATTCCCGAATTTTTCTCCACTGATCGCGAACGAAATGGTGTCGAATTTGGTTTAACGAGCATGGCCACCATGCTATCGTCAGAATTGATTTTTTTGGGAGAAATGAGTACTGGAGAAATCTGTTTTCACAGTAGCAGAGACGCCCTGACTTCTCGTCATATTTCCGTCGGGGAATGTGTTCCAAGGGTTAGCAAGGCCGATTATTTTACAGAGCCATGTGCTGCAGATTTAATTACAAGAGAGAATCTACAGGCAGGATATTGTAGTAGAGTGCGCAATTTCACAGTAGGAAGAGTAGGATATGGGCATGTTAGGTTTTTTGGGGAAACGGATGTCAGATGGCTGGTAGTAGAAAAGATTGTTGAGTTTAATAATTGCGAAATAAGGGTTTACAGGGATGAAAGCAACAAGCCTACTGTCGGCAAGGGCCTTAACAAGCCTGCGGAGGTTACTCTTATCATTGAAGAAGCCGGTCTTCTGAAGGGAGCAGAGTTGGACGAGTACAGAGAAAAATTGAAGAGAACGAATGAACGACAAGGTGCTCAGTTTATTTCTTTCGATCCTTGGAACTGTGAATGGAAATTCGTGGTTCAGCATTTTAGCAGGTATGGGCTGGACGACGAAGACGAAGATGAAGAAGAACAAAACGATAGGGAGCCTTCTGCTGATATTCTCATGCTGGAACAGCCCAGACCTTCGGAAGGGGTCGAGGAAGAGATCATGGTGGCAGAGACTCCAGAAGAAAACGGCGAGGATCAAATGGCGTTGGATGAAATTCAAGCTGCCTCGCATCGAAGCGTGCTCTCTCATTCTCTTCCGGAGCATCTGGGGCTTGATCCCGTGAAAATGCAGCAGATGAGAATGCTGTTTTTCCCCACGGACGAAGAAGAAGAAGAAGCCGAAGACATAGCAATGCCGAGAATCAGAGATAGGGCGTCTCGGGGTTTTAGAAACGCTATGCAGAAGACCCCAGCTAAAGAAGCTGCTCGCCAAAGTGGGTCGCATGGAACTGCCCAAAGAGGAGTTTCTGCCAAGCACAAGGCAAGCCCACACAGGACATGGCAACAATCTCCTTATTCAGGTACGCAGTGTTTACTTGAATACAATAGAGATTCTTCGCCCCTCATTCTTATGACACAGCAAAATAGGGGGGAATTGGCCCCATCTAAGAGGACAAAAATAGCGGGTTTCAGGCTTGATGTCAAGACGGAAACTCCCATATCTGCGCAGTCTGGTAATGTCGTTGATGCTGCATTATTTATGGGAAGGACCTTCAGGGTTGGCTGGGGACCTAATGGGCTGCTCGTGCACAGTGGTATGCCTGTCGGGCGGACTGCCAATGTCAATGGTTTGGCATCCTTAATCCACATTCAGAAAGTTGCCCTTGACAGAACGGTGAGAGATGAGCAGGAAGAGGTGAATGATGACCTTATTGATTTACAATTTGTTTCACCACTCAAGCATCACATATCGATGAGTAGAGTTCTTGCTGACTCGGAAAATAGTCCACATAATTTGAAACTGAGGGAAGTTGTCTGCAGCCGCTCCGAGCTTCCGGACGTTTGTCAAGGCTACGGAGAGCTTATCGAGAAGCAACTCAATGTTACAGGGCTGTCGAGATCGAAACACATCATATTGATGCACCAAGTCATGGTTTGGCACCTCTTGAGTGTTCTTTTTTTACAAAGAGATGCAAAATTATCTATTCCCACAGAAAATGACGAAGAGCTTGATGGCATGACAGACATGAAGGAGGGCTCTACAAGAATTGATCCTGAAGCGGAGCCTTTGATTCGCAGGGCAGGGTTTAGTGGCTGGCTGCAGGAGAGCGTTGATCACCGTGTACAGGAAGAAGTTAGATGTTTAAAGGAAGGGAGTGACTTGAAACACGTATTTTCACTTTTGACTGGGAGACAGCTGGATGAAGCTGTCCAACTGGCTGCTTATAGAGGGGATGTGAGAATGGCTTGTCTGATCAGTCAAGCTGGTGGGTCAATGATTAACAGAATAGATATGGCTGCACAACTGGAAGCATGGAGCACTGAAGGGTTGGATTACAGTTTCATAGAGGAGGACAGGTTGAAGCTGTATAAGTTACTTGGAGGGGATATTCAAGGCGCACTTACAGGTATGGAAGTAGATTGGAAACGTTATTTAGGTCTGTTGATGTGGTATCATTTAGCACCAGATACTGCTCTTCCAACCGTTATCAGTATTTTTCAACAACTTGTTGACCAAGGATTAGCTCCACCCCCAGTTCCTATCTACATTGATGAAGGACCTCTAGAAGAGGCATCGAATTTGAATGTGGAGGGCCAGTATGATCTGACTTATTATCTCATGCTCTTGCATGCTAGCGATGGGAAGAATAACGTGAATCTGAGTAAGATGTTCACCTCTTTTTCATCCACTTATGATGCCCTTGATTATCATATGACTTGGCACCAACAGTCCCTTCTGCAAGCAATTGGTTTACTGGATTCAAAAGAGCTGCATGTATTGTATATGAGCTTTGTTTCACAACTGCTTTGTGTGGGAGAGTGTCATTGGGCCATCTATGTTGTTCTTCACATGCCACCTACTTTAGATTATCCAATGCTTCATGAGAAAGTTATCAAAGAAATTTTATGCCAGTATTGTGAGACATGGAGTTCAGTTGAAACACAAAAGCAATTTATTGAAGAATTGGGCATACCGTCCGAGTGGATGCATGAGGCTTTGGTAATTCTTTCTTTTTTATGATTTTTTTTTTCGTTTCATGTTGTTTAGTCTGTAAATCCAAAGAGAGATCATCAAGAACAACACAACAGATTTGGCTAAATGTACTTGGAATCAAACATGGATAATTGTGCCACCCTTGGAAAGTGGAGGTTGTATTGCTTATGCTGTTTTTTCAGTTCTCTATTCTTTGTCTTTTTCTTCTATTGTTAAAGGTGATTCGATGGCTGTAAATGTATAGTGGAAATATGGTAGGCTTTATGTCTCTCTCTCCTCAACTGCAGGCTATTCACTGCCAATATTATGGGAACTCGACGAGAGCCCTGGAGCACCTTCTCAAGAGTTTACAGTGGCAAAGGGCTCACTCTCTTTTCATGACTTCAGTTGCATCTTCTCTCTTTCATTCATGTGAGCATCCTATGCTCTTGGTCTTTTATTGCTTTGAAATTTGTTGTTTGTATTGTATGGAAAGAGACAGTATGGAACAATATAGTTTGACCACACCAAATCTCTTTTATTTAACAGTATGCAGCTTTTTCTTCCTTTCTGTTTGTTGCTGCAGAGAAAAATTATTGTGAACCACAATTTTTTGGAGTCAGTCTCTCAGTTTTTTTACACTAGCTTTAGTCCCAAATTATTTAATGTTCAATACTCTGAGTTTGAGGTAGGAAATGATTTGCATGAAGCAGTAAGGTTATCAGAGAATTGATTCTAACAAACTATAACTTTTCCTAATGATTGGATAAATTCTTCCAAGAATCCTAGGACAGGTTCAGTATATTTGATATAGGTGATGCTATAGAATCATTTTATTGCTATGTTCCCTCAAGTTTCCGGGACGCGGGAGCGGGGAAACACACATTGGGGACATGTGGAGACCGCCCCCTTTTTTAGCGAAATTCGAGGGGGATGGGGGGACGTCGAGGTCATAAAAAATATAAAAATTATAAATCTCGGCAATAACAATTCATCTTGTGTAAATACGGTTTAAGCTGCTCCTTGTAAATACAGTCTAATTCTTCAATGATTCAAGTTTTCAACACACTTCAACATTGTGTGAATCCATGGCATAGATGTTGTAATGGAGAAATGTCACCCGAGGATCCTATTTTTTCATGATTACAGAGTGCATCACATTATTTGAGGCTTTCATGTCCAACATACAATTATGCAAGTGTGAATTATTAATCCTATGCTGGGATCCTATTTATCAATAGCACCCTGTAGTCTGTGCCCCCTTCCTCTAGGCTTTTAACCTTTGCCTCTACCTTGAATCTTGAAGTTGATCCTTGAAGGACATTACTCAACACCCTACAATTTTGATGAATCTTCCTAAACCAAGCATTAAAATAAGGTAGAACTAGAAAAAATTTCCCATGCTTAATAAGTGATTTTGCTTGACTAAAGGGTGCATTTTGATTAAGGTCACGATAGAGGAGTTTGACGATCAACACCACCAACATCAAGGTACATAGAGAGGTTGATGTGCTTGATTAAATGACAATCCTGAAACATTTCCATCCTGAAATCCTGAAAACGGTTAAGTCCGTTGAATTCTGAATGGGATAAAAAATTCTATTTTTTTTTGGCATATGAACTCCGATGAGGTTGGAACCCCTCTCAAACATCCTGAAACAATTAATGGTAATGTTAAAATTTTAAGTAAAGTGATATTTTTCTAATATTACTTTTACTTTAAGAATTTAATATTACCATTACTACTGGAGCGCCTATTAGCCCCCCACTTCACTGGTGCGCACTCCAAAACAGGGGGATGAGCTCCCCTTTGTGTTTCCTCAAGTTTCTCCAAATTGGGGACGAGTAGAAAGTTGAAACGTTTCGCGAGGAGCCCCGAAGTCCCTAGGGCGTGGGGAGTTAGGGGGACGCATCCCTGATCCTGGGGAATGTGTCCCTGTGTAACACTGTTTTATTATGCTAGTGTAAATTTCTCTGGGTAAAATATCATAAATTTAGAAACATGCTGCCTTCTCTAAATACATCATGAGGTTCAGGGATCTAGTCAATCTTTATTTCTTAACAGGGTTCAAAATTTCAAATTCTGCCTTTGTGGTTTTTTAGCTATTATGTTCTTCCCAACAGAGTTTAAACTCTAAATTCAGTAAGATATTTGATTTACAGCTAACCTGTTCAGTGCAAAGAGGTCCCACAAGTCAAAACTGAAAACATTCATTTTCTCATTTTCCATATGCAAATTATATGCCAATTTATCCATCCCTGAAAAAATTCCTAGAATCAGTCATTCGCTGGTTGAAATCAGAAAAGAGAAGCAGCCAAATATGTTACTCTTGAATATCAGTAATAACGTGGGATTTTCACCATATTTATATATCTTAACGGTGTGCCTAGTTGATGCTATTATGTTATTATGGTTTTATATTGGAGTCAACTGTCTTCCATAAGACCTGTAGAGTCATACTCTGAAAATTTGCTCATGAGCCCAAAGAGCACTCATATCACCCTTAGCTGATAAAAAGCATGATACGTTCTAAACTTGTCGAGATGATGAGTCCCTTTAGGATCCAAAAAAGCACGTAAGTCACCTTAGAGATCTGAGAGGTGCATGATAAATTGTTAACTTGCTCAGATTGTATATGAATAATTATAAATAGTTTGTAGAACTTTATTCTGCCTTTCAGTTCATCACTAATAGTTCTTATGATAAGTCATTATTTTCTAATACAAGGCATAATGTGTCTTTTTGAGATGTAGATACTATTGTATGTTTTATGATGGTGATAACATCTTTTATTACAAATCTTTTTATAAGAGATATTTTGCCACTTTTGACATTAGAATCATTTGCTAGATGAGTGTCAACTACAAAGTCTGAATATCAAATGAAACTTTTTGTTACATTCATGATACTTGGTATCCTAATGAATCTAACTATTGCATGCTCGTCGTGGCATAAGCCCATTTGATAAATACTGGAAAACCTCCTTTGAACTTGTCAGTTCCTCTCTATTCTCTTGCACTACAAAACCCTATTAGCTTTGTTCTTGCACAACTTGCTACCAATATCATGTCTCCAACACAACCTATCACTCTGTAAATTTCCCTTTAAAACTCAAACTAGGGCTAAACAACATATAATTCATTTCTATTGATAACCATGCATGAGTTTCTTTTACTTAGTAATGTAGGGAAAGTAAATACTGAGAAACATCAACAACAATCTCATAAATATAGACACAGTGTTTTGGGTATGGAAACCCTCGGATAAAACTCAAGATGGGAAAACCGGTGCAACAATCAGATATGAAATTTTATTAAGAAGATATTGAACAATTACAATCCAACAGATAAATTCACCCAACCTGGTGAAATAGAACCTCTGCAAAATCGCTGAGCAAGCCCAATAAACAGTACGACCACCTTGCGCAGTTGTACGACCTCCAACGTCAACTATACGACCCTCTGCGTCAGCTGTACGGTCCTTACGTCAGCTGTACGGTATCTGTACGACTGATGAATGGCCTCCTCTGTTGTGTACGGTCTCTCCTCTGTGTGATCTTGTACGACCTGGTGCTTAGCCTGGTAACTCGACAAATTTATTGGGTGAGTGCTCCTTCGTCTTCTCAACAAAACTTCTTTGTCTGACTTTTCTCTGTCTTTGTATATGTGTCCTCTCCACCAAATCTTTTTTTAACTCAATGGCTAAGCGAAAATCGTAACCCTTACTATGGATCAATGGATGTGATCCTTCGGTGAGATCAATGGCCAAGATTAGATTAGCCATCACTTAAATTATTTCACTTTTCACTTTATAAAAGTGATTCCATTAAGTCAAAATCAAATTAGAGTAATTAATGTATTTTCCTAAGTCTAAACGTAGGAAAATCACATTAATTCATTTGGCTTCTTGTTTAATGTCTTCTAGTATGCAAGGACACATGCAATGATAGAAGACCTTCCTTGTTGCCACTTTCTAACACTCCCTCTCAACGAGGAAGGGATTCGGTAGCAACCCCAACTTGTCTTTGAACTTCACAAAACTGCGTCTGCAACGTGCCTTGGTGAAAATGTCTGCTACCTGCTCATCTGTCTGAATGTACAACAACCGAATGGTTCCTTTCTGTACACAATCTCTCAGAAAGTGGTACCGAATGTCTATGTGTTTGCTCCAGTCATGGAACACTATATTTTCAGATAGCTTGATGCCACTCTGATTGTCATAGTGAACCATTGTAGCCCTAGCTCACACTCAAACAACCCTGAAAGCAACTTCCTCAACCACATTCCCTCACAAGCAGCCTAACTGGCTGCCATGTACTCAACCTTTGTCGAGCTCAATGCAACTGACTTCTGCTTCCTGCTGAACCAAGAGACAACCCCTGACCCAATGCTGAAACAACAACCTAAAGTGCTCTTCCAGTTTTCTACACATCTTGCCTAGTCAACATCTGTGAAGCTTGCTAATTGTACACTCCCTCTGAACTCATAAACCAACCCATACTCCACTTTACCTCTGATGTAGCGAAGCACGTGCTTTGCAACCGTCCAATGTACTCTTCGAGAGTCCACCATGAATTGGCTCAAAGAGTTGATTGTAAAGCTAATGTATGGCCGTGTATTGACTAGATACATGAGTGATCCGATAAGATGGTGGTACAATGTAGGATCAAATTTGTCTGACCTCGATGCATCAATCTTACTCCAGTTGGAAACTAAAGGTATGGACATAGGCTTGCACTCCACCATCCTAAATCTCTTCAAGATCTCTACTGTGTATTTCCCTTGTCCAATGAAGGAGCACCCATCTCTCTGCCAAACCTCCAAGCCTAGGAAGTAATGCATCAATTCAAGGTCTTTCATCTCAAACTCAACTGCAAGGTTTGACTTGCAGTCGTCAATTAGCCTCTCATCTCTTGTAAGAAAGAGATCATCTTCATACAGTACCAGTATGAGAGGCACCTCACCTGACAAGAAGTACAGGTTGTGGTCTGCCTCACTTCGTTGGAATCCCATTTCCCGTAGATAGTTGTCTATCCTCGAGTACCATGCCTGAGGTGCCTGCTTGAGCCCATAAAGAGCTCTCTGTAACCTGCATACATGCGTCTCCTTGTTCTCCACATCAAACCTCTTGGGCTGCTCAATGAATACCACCTCCTCTATAACTCCGTTGAGGAAGGTCTTGACGTCCATCTGATGAACTCGCCAACCCATCTTTGCTGCTAATGAGATAATAGTCCGCATAGAAGAATATCTGGCGACAAGGGCGAAGGTCTCTTCATAGTCAATACCTTCCTTCTGTGAAAACCCCTTAGCCACGAAGCGCGCCTTGCCCTTCTCCACGCTTCCGTTTATTGCATGCTTCACCTTGTAGATCCATCTGGATCCCACAACCTTTTTACCTTCTGGCCTCAGCACAACCTCCCATACCTGATTCTTCATGATTGAGTCATACTCCTCAACCATGGCTTCTTGCCACACGTCATGTTGTGTAGCCTCCTCGAAACTGGAAGGTTTAGAGTTAATCAACTCCGTCATCAATGCCATATAGCTAAGTCTCTCTCGTGGTTTGCTTCGCCTCATGGAGCTCTATGGAAGAGTCACCTGCCTGGAATCTTGAACTGTGGACCTAAACCACTTAGGCTGTGGCCTAGTGTCTACCTGCTATGGCTGCTCGATATCCGTCTCCTGCTGCAGCTCATCCTCCAAGTCAATGAGTGAAGGATCCTGTCCACCTGACTCCCTTTGACTACCATAACCTGTGCTTTGTGTCTGTACCTGTACATATACCTGTGGCTCCTCCAGCTTGACCCTCGAGTCCTGTGCTGGCTGCTCCCGTGCTGGTAAGTCCATAGATCTTCGCAAGGTCGTGTCCTCATCAAACTAGACATTCCTGCTCACAATGATTCTCTTGCGAGCAGGATTATATACTCTGTATGCCTTCGAAATCTCGCTGTAACCAACAAGTAACCCCTTCTCTCCAGAAGGGTCCAACTTCTTCCTAGTGTCAGAGTGAATGTGACAATAGCAGACACTCCCAAATATGCGCAAGCGACTCACATCTGGCTTAGTGCCTGTGAAGACCTCCTCGTGTGTCTTCCTCCCCAAAGCTTTGCGGGGACACCTGTTTTGAATGCAGACTGCGGTCCTGTATGCCTCGACCCAAAGGAATAGTTGTAAATCCTGATCAAATAGCATGGCCTTGGTTGCTACTACCATTGTCCTGTTCTTTCTCTCTGCCATCCCATTCTGTTGCGGGGTATGAGGCACGCTATGCTCTTTCTTGATCTCGTCCGATGGGCAATACTCCAAGAACTCATTGGAGGTGTACTGACCTCCGTTGTCTGTCCTCAATACTCAGATCTTCCTTCCTATCTGGTTTTCTATGAGAGTCTTGAACTCCTGAAACCGCTCAAAGACCTCTGACTTGGCCTTCAGGAAATAGATCTAGGTCTTCCTAGAATAGTCATCAATGAAAGTGACACAATAGCTGTGACCACTGAACGATTGGACACTCATGGGTCCGCAAACATCCGAATGCATTAAGTCCAAGGTCCCCTTGGACTTGTGCTCACTTTGTGGGAAAGGTTTCCTGATGTTCTTCCCCATCACACAACCCTTGCAGTGGTTATGCTTCTCCTCCTGTACTTGAGGAACTCCAATGATGGCCTCTCTCAAATGCCTCAGTGCTCCATGGTGTAAGTTGCTGATTTTTCTGAGTAGCATCGAGAGCCATTCTCTTAAGAGAATGGGGCCACCTGGTCCAGGACCACGGTGAAGACTCAACCCAGTGTTGAGTGACCATTCTGTTGAATGGTAGATATTTGGTCTGGAACCATGATATAGACCCAACTTTGCCCTGGGTAGACTCAACCCATTGTTGAGTGACCATTTTGTTGAATGTTTGACATCTGGTATGGGACCACGATGTGGACTAGTCTAGTACTGGTAGACTCAATCTAGTTCTGAGTAGCCATTCTCTGGGAGAATGGGGCGCTTGGTCTGTCACCAAGTATTTGACCTAGGGTCAAATTATGCAACCCATGGCTGAGGCACCTGGTCTGTTACCAAGAAAGCACTGTAATCCCTAGACTTGGACTAGGCATGTGTGATACTCTAACCCTTGATCTATGGGCTTTGTGTACCTATCCAAGGCTTAGCTACCCTTGGTTAAGTTACCTTAGTACCAGATCTAGGTGTCACACAGAGTGTGAGATAAAAGCATTAGTAACTCTCTTGGTTTATGATGATGTACTTTTGGAATCAAGAAGACCACAGGTAATGACCACAGGGGCACTTGGAAAAAGGCTAAAGTCAAAAGTCAAAAATACATAAGGACTTTTGGACCACAGGAAAAGGGACCACATGTGAAAGTCAAAGTAAATAAAGACTTTTGGTAAAAGTGAAGAATACATAAAAGACCTTTTTGGTAAGAATGTAAAAGTGAAATGAGGAAAAGGATAAAATATTATTATTTTATCTTTTCTAATTTTGGTCCACTTACAGGTGACTCAAGGCTATAAAAGAAGATCAAGTCTTCTCATTATCACACACACAATTTTGCTCTCACAGGTGAAGCTACTATTACTGAAGATTCGATTGAAGACTGTTTTTATGCTTTTGTTCCAGCCAGGGCATCCATCCTTCTCAGCTAACCCTAGGCTATGGTTTCATCAACAAACTTATCTTTAGCATATTTAGATCTCGGGCAACTGAATATTTTCACGGGCAGACTGACTTCTTTCCTCCATGGCTGCCCTCTATCTTCTTTGGGCAGGGCTCGGGCTGCCCTCTATCTTCTTTGGGCAGGGCTTGGGCTGCCCTACAGACTCATGGGCAGGCCCTAATTTTCTTGGGCTGCCCAATTCAGCCCACGATCACCCACAGTGAGCCCTAGCAGGGCCTTGGGTAGCTTGCTAAGGGCTTTTGGGCACCCTAGCTAAGCCCCTTAGGGCTCGGGCTGGCCCAGATCTGCTATGGCCAACAGACAGAGGGCTTGGCCCTAAGCCTGGGGTGCCCAACAGACTTTGGGCAGTTTGTTTTCCTCTCGGCAGTGAAGATCTTCCATCTGGGCAGTGAGCATAAAACACGGGCAGAGCAGGGCAGTGGAGAATAAAATTCGGGCAGGCTGGTAAACCCTCCAAGCAAGCAAAAATTGATTTTCGGGCAGCCTGTTTAAATTTTGGGCAGCCTGTTTTTTGATTTTTGGGCAGCCTGTTTTATTTGATTTTCGGGCAACCTGTTTTATTTAAATTTCGGGTACCATTTTTCCGAGTAGATCTGATGATTTCTGGGCAGACTGATTTTTAACAGTCTTTGTCATTTTTTCAGGCAGATCTGATGATTTCTGGGCAGACTGATTTTTAACAATCTTTGTCATTTTTCTGGGCAGACTGATTTTTAACAGTCTTTGTCATTTTTCCGGGCAGATTTGATGATTTCTGGGCAGACTGATTTTTAAGGGTCTTTGTCATTTTTTCGGGCAGATCTGATGATTTCTGGGCAGTCTAATTTTTAACAGTCTTTGTCATTTTTCCGTGCAGATCTGATGATTTCTGGGCATACTGATTTTTAACAGTCTTTGTCATTTTTTCGGGCAGATCTAATGATTTATGGGCAGACTGATTTTTAACACTCTTTTGTTATTTTCTGGGCAGACTGATTCTTGGTAGTCTTTGTTATCTCTGAGCAGATCTGGAAATTTAAGGATATAGAGTTTGAGACCCTTGTTTTGATTTTCCCTGAGAAAATTCACTGTAAACTATGGTTAAACCCAGATTGGGGTTTGAAGAACTTTTTGAAGAATTTCTAAGTCATCTCATTTACGAGATGAGCTACTAATGATTTTTGGGGTTTTTGTCCTTTGAAGGTTTCCCCAGTGAAAAACTCTTGTGTCTATTGTGCTGATGTGATGAATGTGTTTTTTACTGCACTTGTCATTTGTTACTTAAGTTGATCTGCAAATTTTAAGTATTTATGCTAATGCTAAAAATTCAACATAAGTGTGCCATCCTCCTATGTCACATATCACCCTGACTGCTGTTGCTGCTGACTAGAGCCTTTGCAAACTCAAAGTGTAGTCTATACACCTTCCCACTCCGGATGCCAATCACCCGATCCAAACACCTATCTGACCCCTTGGGCTTGATATACACCCTATGGTCTCAGAACTTCACCTGAAATCCTTTGTCCTCCAAGGTGGAAACGAATATGAGGTTCTTAGACAACCTCAGAACAGACAATAAGCAACAAAACTGAGGGGTTTGGCAGACTCCCTCTGAAATGAAACAGTGCCAACTCCTTGCGCTTGATACTGCGCATCATCACCCAGCTCAATGTGGAGATTTAATCTACCCTCCTGTAAGCTCTTGAAGAACCTCTTCTGTCCCGTCATATGACAAGATGCTCCATTGTCTACGTACCAAACGCTGCTACCTGTGGTGCTTGCCATGCAAGCTATCAAGCAAAAGTCTTCGTTGAAGTTTTTGCTGAATTCCTCCACCTTTGTAGATCCTGCCATTTGGGTATTGTTCTTTTTCTTTCTGTCTGGGCATTGGGAGGCAAAGTGTCCTTGCTTGTGGCAGATAAAACACTCGACCTTGGACATGTCAAGGTTCTTCTTACCACCCTTCTTTTTCTTTGCCTTACCCTTGCTCTTCCTTGCTAGGGCCAGAGCCTCTTCATCCACAATTTGTGGGGCATTGCTTGATGAACCTGAACCTTGACCCATGCGGGTCTCCTCCTGCACAAAATCATCCCACAACCTCTCAATCAGGTAGCTTCTCCCCAGCCGTCACACCTTTGACAAAGGTGTCCCATGGCTTAGAAAAGCCATTGAGGGCTATCTGAGCTAGCTCTTCATCCTCAGTCTAAGAGTCAACAACTCCAAGCTTGTCTCTGATCTGTGTGAGCCTTGTGAGATAAGGCACTACTCCTTCACCTTTGGCCATCCTAGTACTGCGCATCCTCTCTTGCAACACCATCTTCCGCTTCTTGTTGTTGCTCTGGTAAAGTCCTTCCAAAGCCTTCCACATTTCCAATGCGGTCTTCTACCTGGAAAGGTGAGGGGCTATGTGGTCCTTCACTTCATCCAAGATGATCAACACAACTCTAGAGTCTAACTTCTTCCATATTACCAACTCTGTCGGATCTGTGGGCGCAACCTTCGTGGAGTCAATGTGCTCCTCTGCATCACTGACATCCAGGATCTTTGTGATGCTTTCTTTCCAAGTAGGAAAGTTCTAAGTCCCTTGGAGTTTGTCCTCAACTCTCAATTGTATGGCCATAGTGAAGTGTACCTGTCAAACCCTAGATCTGAACTCTAGGTTTTTTTCTTCAATAGATCTGCCCCCGATCTATCAATACTTTTGCTGTTTCTCAGATTTAGCTCAACAGAGCTCTGATACCATGTAAATTTTCCTTTAAAACTCAAACTAGGGCTAAACAACATATAATTAATTTCTACTGATAACCACACATGATGAGTTTCTTTTACTTAGTAATGCAGTAGAAAGTAAATACTGGGAAACATTAACAACAATCTCATAAATATAGACATAGTGTTTTGGGTATGGAAACCCTTGGATAAAACCCAAGATGGGAAAACTGGTGTAGCAATAAGATATGAAATTTTATTAAGAAGATATGGAACAATTACAATCCAACAGATAAATTCACCCAACTCGGCGAAATAGAACCTCTGCAAAATCATTGAGCAAGCCCAACAAACAGTACGACCACCCTGCGCAGCTGTACGGCCTCCAATGTCAGCTGTACGGATCCGTACGGTCCTGGCGTAACCTGTACGGAACCCGTACGGCTGATGTACGACCTTCTCTGCAGCGTGCGACCTCTCCTCTGCATGATCTTGTACAATCTGGTGCTTAGCTTGGTAACTCGACGAATCTATCGGGTAAGTGCTCCTCCGTCATCTCAGCAAAACTTCTCTATTTGACTTTTCTCTGTCTCTGTATATGTGTCGTCTCCACCAAATCTTCTTTTAACTCAATGGCTAAGCGAAAACTCTAACCCTCACTATGGATCAATGGATGTGATCCTTCGGTGAGATCAATGGCCAAGATNTCTAAACTTAGGAAAATCACTTTAATTCATTTGGCTTCCTGTTTAATGTCTTCTAGCATCCAAGGACATATGCAATGATAGAAGACCTTCTTTGTTGCCACTTTCTAACACCCTCCTCCCCAATCCTCTCTACCACAATGTAGGATCATTAAATTGGGCAGTGTATGTGATGTAGGCTCATGCATCAACCTAGACACAATGTTAGTGGTGCAAACCTGCTCAAGGATGGGATCGATGAATGCTTTGAATGTGGAATTTGGGGACATGCTTCCATGAATTTTTCATTTGAGTGTATAGTTGAAACAATGTGTCTTTTGTGGGATTGGTTATCATGATTCCGTCCATTGCACGAAATCCAAGAATATGCTCTGTATCAATGTGGTGCCCCTTACATCTACCATTGCTCAGCTAGAAAATTTACTTTAAGCACATGTTTGCGTGGAAAACAAGATTAAAGAAGATTTTGAAGCTTTAATAGGGCTTTTGGGAACTTAAGATTATAATTTTGCATCCTAAGTAGGATGTGGGTAGAAGATTGAGTGCCCACTGATATTGATTTTGAGAACAGTCAAGCTAGACTATTGAAGTTGATTCATCAAGTCACGGAAGAACTGACAAGCAACCTCCTTCTCAAACCTTGGCTATTTGTTCATCCACTTTGATGGCATCTTGAGTTTCATTAACATCAAAAGCAATTATCACTTCTATGCCCTACTCCTTAATTAACAAAATGAAGACCATGAGTTACATATCGTTGTTGTCCAGGGCATTATTGCAGTCAAGCTAACTTTGCACTCCAAATATCAACACGCATCTCAGTCTCTCATGTGCTTCCTTTATGCCAACACCCCTGCACATATTTGAAGCATTGTTGTCAGCGCATGCATTGAGTTCTCTACCAGAAGTAAAGTTGCCATACTCTACCAGTAGGACAGTTGCCATGTCAGCATTCATCACATCTTGTATAAGTTTCAACATTTGTGGAACTGCAACAGATCCACTCACACATCGTATAAAGGCATACTACTGTAAAAAATGACTACTGCAAAAATATAGGGCCACTGTAATACCATCACAGACATCTCAAAACTCATAACATAACAAAAACAAGGCCAAAGGTATATTTACAACCAATGAATTCTATAGATATTTTACATGTAATTCCCTTGTGTTATGCAGTGCAGTCCCTGCCCTCATTTCGCAAAGCAACTAAATTTTTATTTACAAGTTCATTCCCTTCGAAAATATCACGAGGACATTCTCATTTTGGTTGAGGAACATAGTCAAAATTAGGTCCAGAAGAAGGCTTTCAATTCTATATTCTCTGGAGTGCATGATAGAAAATGCGTAATTTTACTTCAGTCAGCTTCTAAGGAAGATTGAATTGCTTTCGAGGAGTCTGAGCTGCTCCCTGCACCAAAGGCGCTTGCTACACAAGGGTGACTGAGTTCATGGGAACTGAAATATGTGTTGGATGAGTAATTTCTACTCTTTTTTTTGCACTGGCAAGGAAGAAACACAAGAATATTGTGTAATAACAAAAACAGGTATCCAATTTAGGTATTTATACTGGTGGAAGGGTAACCTAAATTATCCAGCAAAGGAAGGTTGACATGTTATCAGCTGAGGTGATTCTCAACCAACACCCAAGGTGAAGAAACTTTAAAGTGTCATGAATTGAGAAGAAATAAGGAATAATTCAATTTAGCTCTTCCTAGGTTTTTGGCTATATTTTGTTCATCAATATGCCTACATGGTTCAAAGTACAGAATTATTAGAGCACATTCTTTAATCTTTGTTGAAATCATGGCTTAAGGAATTTAACCAGAGATGTTCAGTTTTATTTTTTTAACAGAAATGGTTGCTTTATATTGATCAGAAAAAAGGTTGCGGCAGTGCTGGACAACCTCTGTACACCATACTGTTTCATAATAGCAGTCCAACATAGGCCTTTACAAAATCTATTCCTGGCTCACACCAGTCAGAGCATACAAAACTTCTGTTTTTGACGTCTATTTTACTAAAATAAACTCTATAGTAATGGCCAACAAAAATGACACACTTAAAATTCATAACAAATTTCAAAAAATAGGGCTTGGCCTCTACAGGCCTGCTGCTTTGTATTCATCATCCAAGGGGAGACTCTTTAGATCTTCCATACTTGCTTCAGAATCTTCAACCTCCAAATCTGTAGCCTGCACGGTTTCCCTTGTTGAATCACTTGGTTCTATAAATGGATGGGTTTCCATTGTCTTCATTTTCTGGTGGTTCCTCCAGATACTGGGCCTGCCCTTCAAACTGCAAGTCCCGATCATGCTTGACCCTTTGACTCCTTAGGAATTCAATTTCCGTTTCTGCTTTGATAAGCTTGACTGTCAACTTGGTGAGATGGGCACTTATCACTTCCAATTGATTCTGAGTGATTGACAAATTACGAGCAACAATGCCCTTCAGAGTATTATCCTTATCCTCCATCTTGCTAATGGCTTGCAGAATAGGAGCAAGATTTTCTGCTCTCTGATTCCCCACACCTCTCCCTGTAATTTCGTTAGACTTTGCTGCATTTACCATGTGGAAACAATTCTACTTTCCCCTTCTATAGTGAATTCTGGAGGAGTATTCGATATGTCGAATCAAGCTGCCAACTGTCCAAACTTTTACTATATTCTCCCAGTTATCTCCAGACCCTGATTGCCCCACTGAAAGTTGACAGTTAATAATTGCACAGCTTTCCTGTGCTGGAACTAAGAAATAACTTGTTGCCCAGAACCAAATGACGACAACTCAAAACACAAACCCAGAGTGACGACTGTCGACCTTGTTTTTCACTTTGGTTTTCCACCATAGCAACAGGGAGAATTGCCACTGAAACAGAGTTCTATTCCAACATTGCCAATTCAGGCTACAACCAGTTACATATATAATGGCCGTTGAACTTGTTATCCACTAAGTTGCACTTAGGTGGATTTCCAATGAGCAGTCAAAGACTTGAACAATTCAATTGTTCATCACATGCGTTTTGAGTCCGTCAGGTCAATCAGTCGCCTTTTTTATTTTTTATTTTTTTTACATGTTCATACCTTGTGGGGAATTGTAATAAATCACTTAACATGATGAAATTATGTAAAATGTTTGGATTTGCTAGGACTTAGTCATCAATACTTTACTCTAGGGTGTTTTTGCCTTGAGAATTATATGTTGTTTTTTAATGACTTATAATTTTTGACTTTTTCACTTGCTCCTCCAAAGCTAGAGTAAGTGGCTTGGTGGTTAGGCCTTAGGAGGTTATTAAAACCTAGGTGTCAATGTATATTACCATGCTAATAATTGTTTAAGAGTCATATGAACATGTACTAAGCCCCCCTTAGGTGTTTTTATTATTTCGGAAAATTTTTAATTTACCCGTAAAAAGCATGCTTGTTTTAATTAAAAATATTACTAAGGCATAAAAGTGTGGCTAGAAGGAGGAATTAGGCATGGGGGTGCTCGTTTTCTAACTCAGAGCACCCACTTAACCCCTTAACCCATTTTCCTAAGTTTTCGAGTAATTATTTATCTCCAAAATTAATTATTACTTGAAAATGGTAAAAAACACCAAAATAATGGATACAGTGAGAAATTCGGCAACTCATAAAAATAAAAGAAACATGCCGAAATTGAGATTTTTTTGTGTTGGCAAAGTAAAGCGGCAAGTATTCCGATATTGAGATCTTTGAGTTGGCAAAGTAAAACGACAAGTATTCCAATATTTTCAAATGATGAATCTTGCCAATCTCATCAAAATCAAAGCGTAGATGTTTCCTCATGAAGATGGGGCGCTTTTCTTCAAAGGGGGGGCACATCTTTTGAGAGAAGGGTGGAGTTTTGGAGAGTTGGCATTCTAATTTTTGCTCTTGCCACTATCCAATCCACAAATCATTCTTTCTTAGCTCTTTTCTTCCAAGCAAGGCGTCCCTTGGGCAAGTGCGCCCTCCCTTGAGCATGGTTTTTTCTATTTAAGCGAGACACTTGCTCTTCATTTTCATGAAGCAAGGAACCTATGCTCCTGTAATTTATTGTTGTTCTATATTTTGAATAAAGTCGAGACTTTGGAGGTCCGAACTATGCAAGAGTTTCATGAATGTGAATGTCGTGCTAAATCGAGGTGATATTTAGCTAGTTACTGCTTTCCTTTCTTTCAAGTTTGTAGATCTATCTAGCTTAGAAGGTCATTGTTGGCCCTTAGAGCAAGCAAGCATTTGTAGTTTCCAGTTGTTTGTTTATGTTTTTATTATTAGAGTTCTAGGAGTAGCAGACTGTAGTTAGCAATACTTATGCTCTCTTAATTTCTTTTAGTAAAACATACTGGATTTTGATCTCACTTGTTTTAAGTATTTGTAGCTTGCAGGTCATCTTAGGTGAAGGGGAGAAGTGGGAGTTCAGTTGCATCTCTTTTCTCTTCATACTTTTATTTGGATTTAACGCTTTTTGCAATTCTAGGCATCTCTACATCCTCACAGAAATAAAAGTCGGAGCTTGAGAATCTCTGTTCTTTTAAAAAATTAATTTCTCTTTGGTTACTTTTAAGTTTTAACAAAGCAAGCTTAGATTTCTTTTAAAAGAACAAAGCAAGCTTAGATCTCTTAGCTTGTCTATCTTACTAGATCCAAAAGTGCTTTAAATTTGCAATCTCAAGCTTAGATCTTGTTTATGTTCTTAGTACTTAAAGTGGCATAAATATCTATATTTTTCGCAAGTACTAAGTTGTATTTTTACACTAATTTTCTATTTTACTAACAAATTTTTTGCTGTTTTTTGCATATTGTTGACAGGACAAGAGGAGGTGTTGGCGAAATTTCAAAGTTTTTAGCCTCTCAAAGCACCTCCAAATCCCCCCCTCTTCAATCCCTATTTTCTAGCAAGCTATTGTAAGCCTTTTTGATCAATTTATAAAGTCAAAAGGAAACCCCTTATTAAATTATCAACATTGTAATAATTTAATAGAAGAGCAAGTAGGATTATGGCTCCCACACCCTTCTTCCCCTATTTGGGGGAAGCCTGTAACTGTCCTTGAAGTGGTTTGATTTTTTAAGATTAGATTTGATTACTATAATAATTCTAGATCAATCAAGTTTATTTCAAGTTTACAATTTCATTCAAAGCAATCAAATACTAACCCGACATTTCATCGTAGTAATTAGTCTAAAAATTCTTTGATTTTCTATTTACACAAGCACACAATCCATCCTAAAAGGGTTGTATCTTTTTGTACTTTGCTTTACAAAATTGGAACAAACATTTGCCTCTTTCGTGTATGCTTTACCCCTCGCAGCCTTGTCTAAGTCTTGGGGATATCAAAAGGGGGAGTGTGGTCTAATTAATTTTTCAACATTTAATTAAACTACTCATTTTAATAAAATTAACAACCCAAAACATTACGAAAATCCAGCGTAACAAATTTGAAAATAGTGGGCAAATTCTTCAGGGAAAGCGGGAACAACTAGAAAGTGACCGTGGGATCCCGTTGGGCTACATCCTTGTTGGTGTAGTGTTGAACACCCCCCACGACTCCATCTAGCTCACATTTTCTCGTGCGAAGCCACTTTTCTCAAAATCCGGACATATTCCCAGTAACACTTGGTATATTCGGAATCCCCTCTCCCCATTAATCAATTCATTTTTTTAATAATAAAACCAACCAAGAACACAATCGCAAAACATTTACTTTGCAACATCATTTGCCTTGACTCCACAACACTAGTTTATATATGTTATTTGCTTTATTCAATTTCATTAATTGTCGTGACTATTTCATGCTGTTTAAGTTAAGTTTGCTTTATAGTGACCTTGATCAGTAATTAACCTTTAAACTCCCAAACAATAATCATTTATCCAAAACAACTAAGTACCTAAAGCCTTAGTAACATTAATAGGGTCTACCCCCCTTTAGGAGTTAATCCTAAACGGAGGAGTCAAGATCCAGAGACAATACTTGACTCAAGACTTGCCCCTAAGGAAGCATTGAGTAGCTTGAAGATTTCTGCCACGTTAACCCCAGATGCGTAAGAGGAGACAACATTTTTGGCGCCGTTGCCAGGGATAAATATTCTCGGAGTTCGACTTACCCTTAGTTTCTTTTTGTTTTTACCTTTTTGATTGATATAGTCTAACAATTCTGAAGATTGAACTCGGTCCATCTGGTGACTACACTGTTTATAAACCTATCGAGGTATTTCACAAGAAGAAACCCCACAGGTTTCTTTGATTTCATTCATGAACCCGAAAAGGTTTATCGAAGGAGAGCAAGTAAGCTAGCTTCTCGTAGGATCCGAGTCTCTCTCAGACATCCATTTCTTTTTTGAAGAAAGTAGTGAGATTAATAATATGGCTTCAATTGATGCCCATTTTAAACCCCTTGACTTCACTCAGATAACAAGTCAACCGCACACTCTACTCGACAAAGCTATCGAAAAGATTCCGACTTTCCAAGGGAACAATGTTGTCAGTGCTGAGGTTCAACTAGGAAAGATTTCAAAGTGCTTCCTCAATTGGGTTAGAGATCCTACTCAAACACATGATGATGTCTATATGAAGCTGTTTGCAAATTGCTCCATCCTTAGAAGAAGATGCATGTGAATGGTATCTTGGCCTTGATGATAATTCCTATGCAACCTATAATGATTTCTTGAAAGGTTTCAAGGCATGATGGGGAGTTAAAAAAAAAGCCTCGCCATTAATTAGCTGCTCTCCATACTATAAAGAGAAATGAAAACGAAACTATGGAGGAGTTTAACAAGAAGTTCAAAGATTTGGTGGCGAGTATTCATGCTGATTTCAAGCCATCAGACAAGCCCATCCTTGTTTACTATATGGAAGCCCTTAGTAGAGAAATAAGATATCAATTAAGGGACAAAGAACCTGACACTCTAAAAAAGGCTCAAGAGTTGGCTATTTAAATTGATTTAAATATGCAATCTTCAAGAAAATCAAATATTCTTGGATTCACGAGGGTTGTTATCAAGCCACATGAATCAAAAGATAAAACACCTAGCCATGATGCTCATGAGAAGAAGATCAAGGACTTAACTGAGAAAATGGAGGCTAATTATGTTGATCAATTGAAAATAATGCAAAATAGAATGATAAACATGGAAAGAGCCCATCCTAATCAAAAGAATTTTTTGCATAAAGGAGGTTGAGTTCAAAAGAAAACTTATTATCAAGATAATAGGCCTCCAAACCAACTTGAGTAAGCTAATATGGTTGAAGAAGTCATGCCTTATTGTAGACCTTGTGATGCACTTCATGAAGAGTCGTCTTGTTACATAGCACGACGAATCCTAGAGTAAAGTATACTTGAGACGAGTCAAAGTAATAGTTTTTCAAGCAAGCCTGAGTTTGTCAACAATGTAGGCCATGTTCATCCCGTTCCCAAAGATGCTTGGAAGGAAGCAAAATAATATAGCCAAAGGATAGATAATCTAACCAAGAACTTTGGGGTCATGCCTTCATCAGATCAAGGGCCTAACTTTTCAAAGAAGAGACAATGATGGGGCCTCAAAGAATCATCGGTATGCACCTAAGGTAAATACTTCCCAAGATTCAAATGACTTAGATTTGGGTGTTTGGTTCAAAAGGATAAAGTATTGGTATCCGCAAATGAAATAATTTAAACTTCGAACCAGAAAGAAAAGTTATTGAATGTTCTAAATCCTTCCCCTCCTAAGGCCTATAGAAGATCCCCCTCCAAGTCAAATAGATGTCATTGGAGATCTTCCAGTCATTCTGCATACTATGTATTCAAGAAAAGAAGATCATTTGCCCTTTTATGTATCGTTGATGATAGGTGATCTTCTTCTATATAATTGTATGTTAGATTCTGGTTCTTCATTAAACGTAATGACTAAGAAAGTTATGGATCAGTTAAAGCTAAGACCAACCACACCTTACCAAAATACATGTGATGTAGTGGGCCTGATTCAAAATCTTCCAGTAAAATTGGCTAAGTATCATGATATCCATATAACCATGGACATTCTAACAATAGATGTGCCAGACAAANACCCCAATTAAAGAAAAGATCAAAGTTGAAAAGGTAGATGAAATCTGTAAAATGAATTTTGATAGGGCACATTCTAGAGCAGGAAAAGGGGCAGGCATTGTTATCATTTCACCTAGAGGTCAAATTTTCAACTTTGTTTTCAGATTGGAATTTGAAGCAACTAACAATGTGGCTGAGTATGAGGCGCAATTACTTGGTTTAGAGATTGCTAAGGATATGGGGATAAAAATGTTAAGTATAACAGGAGATTCAGACTTAGTAATCTTGCAAGTAAAAAATAAGTATGCATCCAAGTGTAAAAGGTTAAAAAAGTATAGAAATGTTGTCTGGGATAACAATGGAATTCTTTGATGCCCTAAACCTAATTGCAATCCCTAGAGATTAGAATAGCATGGCAGACGAGTTAGTAGTGGAAGCCTCAACACTTGAGCCCTTAGAGGAAACAGTGAGTTAGAAATTAATTTTATACCATCCGTTCTAGATAACATGGAGCATTTGCAAGTATTTCAAAATGATGAACAAATCTTAAGATTCATTCACAATGTTGAAGAGTTCTCCAATTTCGAAGTCAACTTTCAGGAAGAGGGTAAAGAGTATCGGGGAAAAGGTAATAAGTTTGATAATCCGGTGCCTCGTGGGCTTGTGTCCTTAGAACGTATGTTTGATAAACAAGATCAGTATAAGGTCAAGAAAGATTCTCTAAATCTTGGGGATTATATAGAAATAAATATTGGAAATGATAAAGATGCCAAGCTAATTAAAATTGGAAAGGGCACAAAAGAAAAAGAAAAATAAGACCTAATAAATCTTGTTAGGGAGTATAAAGATTTGTTCGCATTTACATATGATGAGCTTAAAGTATATCGGAAGGATGTCTTCCAACACACTATACCCCTAAAACAAGAAATAAAAGAAGTAAAGACTTTTTGACAGAAACTTAGGCAAATAAATCCTAAGGTGGCGCTTATAGTGAAAACAGATACAGAAAAGATGTTGGCTGCTGGGATCATTGTGCCAACAAGGCATTCTTCTTGGTGCTCCAACTTGGTTGTGGTTCGAAAAAAGAATGGTCAAATAAGGATATGTGTAGATTTCTGAAATCTTAATATGTCATGCCAAAAAGATAACTATCCGTTGCCCAATATGGAAACTTTTGCTGCAAAGAATAACATGTTACCAAATGGTGTCTTTCTTAGATGAATTTTTCGGTTATAATCAAGTTGTAATTCAGAAAGAAGATATGCATAAAACTACCTTCACTACCCCATGGGGTACTTTTGAGTTTTTGAGAATGCCTTTTGGTTTGCTGAATGCTGGTGCCACCTTTCAAAGGGCCATGGACTTTGCATTCAAGGAGTTGATTGGGAAAATCATTGAGATTTACCATGATGACCTAACAATTTTCTCCAAAGAAAGATCAAGTCACATATGTCAGCTTAAGCAAGTATTTGAAAAATGTAGAAAGTATGGTATTTCTCTAAATCTAGCCATGTCAGTTTTAGGGGTTGATGATGGAAAACTTTTGGGGCATATCATCTCAAAAGATGGTTTTAAAATAGATCCGGAGAGAATTGAAGCTATTTAAAAGGTGCCCATCCCTAAGAATGTAAAATCCCTTCACTCTTTTAATGGACAGATTAATTTCATAAGGAGGTTCATTCCAAACTTAACAGAAGTAATGAAACCAATGCAAAAGTTATTAAAGAAATCTGCTAAGTTTGAATGGACAAATGAAGGAAGAGAGGCTTTTAAAAATCTAAAAGAGACTATTTCTAAATCTCCAGTCTTAATCAGCCCAGATTATTCCAAAGATTTCCAAATCTTTTCTTTTACCTCGGAAGATACCATTACGGGGGTGTTGCTCCAAAAAATAATTAAGGTTTTGAGCAACCCATTGCATTCATGAGCAGAGCCTTGCAAGAGTAAGAGTTGAAGTTCACTGTTACTGGATGAACTAGCAGGGCGAGTCACCGATAAGCATATGAAGGAGAAAGTGACCACTGTCACCTTAGCCACTTCTCCAAACTTCTTTGGAAGTTGGAACCTCCTGGGGGAGAGCCCTAAATGTACGTCTGTAAGGACATGTAAACACCAAATTATGTCTTCCTTTGGAAAGGTTAGTGATCAGTGCCTTAATGGAGTCATTTTATGGAATGAAGAAGACATACTATATAACCAATATAAGTCTCGTGAGTGCAATTAATATATCTACTCCAGAAGTACATTCAGTTTGATAAGTAAATGATCAACTTATAGATCATGCCTATATTATGCAACAAGTATGAAAAGTCATACATCTAAGCACAACACAAGTATAACAACCTAATTACAACAGTATAACAGAGGCAAAATAAGCAATAAGTACATGTATTCAATGTGTCTATTTTAACCGAGCTAGGAATATTTATCTCCTAACAAATAGATCATTCACCAAGCCAATTCATTGTGCTATAGGAACAAGTTTCAGACTGTATTAAAAAACATTAGCAGCAGTAGATGATATTGGACAGTTTTACATATAATGAAAATGTGTAACAATAAATGGTATTCACATGGTAGTCATATCACATTTATTCATAGTTTGATATATGTCCCTTCATACCATATAAACACCAGTTAGGGTCATCTTTGATAATGTCTTGCCACTAACAGTAGCTTGAAATCAATAAGTGCTAACCTCTACCTTGTTTTGTATTGTATTGTGGCAGGGCAAGACTGTTAAGAAGTGGAGGAGGGGTCCGCAAATAATTTACAGACCACATATACAGGTGAAGGAAAGGCTGTTACAGTCTGTAATGTGCAAGGAAAAGTGGGCCGAGACAGACTGCTAGTGAGAGGCCGAAGGTGGAAGGGAGTCCCAAAGGGCAGAATTTAGGTTTTCAGGACTGTTTTTATGGGTCTTTTTGGAATTTTTTGATTTTTTAAAGGAATTTTAGGGATCCTAAAATTTCACCCTAGGGTTCCTAGGGACAAAAAGGGCATACCGAATTTATAGGAAGGGGGCCGAAATTGTAGGGATGCCTAAATTTGATTAAATTTTTTTTCTTCTAGGGTTTCAAAAGTAAAATTGCAGACCTAATTGTAACCCTAATACTACAATGAAAATGTCAATTTACAAATGCAAATGCAAATGCAAATGCAAGAGATTTGAAGGAAAAGAGGTTTGGGGACAAGGGTTTTATGTTGTACCCTAACCTTAGGGCATCTAAGGAGGTGACTAACCTTCCTTTTGAGAAGACTATCCTAGGTTTGACAACAACACCAAAGAGCCAAAGGTTCTAACCCTAGAAGGACTCCTATGAGGGACGTACTTCTACAAACCAAGGTGTGACTAAAGGTTGAAAAAATGACCTAGCCAAGACAAAATGCAGCTCTAATGGTTACCGTTCAATCCATAAACATACATCATTCATCAACATTTAACAAAGAGAGATCAAGAAAAACCCTAGATACCTCCTTGTGCAAGTGTTTAGCCAACAAATCAATGCATCACCTTTAGCAAGAGCATAGAACCAAAGAAACTTAAAGAAATTGCCATCAAACCCAGAAAATCATCTTCCTTAAGAGGGGTGCATCACTTCCAAAGAGCCCTAGTAGGGTAAAATAAGTGCATATTGTTTTATTCCACTTGTCTTATGTTCAAATGAAGTGAGGAGAGGTGTATTTATAGCTTCTCACACTCACTTTACAAAAGTATCCAGGCCAACATGTATTAAAATGTAAATTTAGAATTATAAAATGTCAACTTAAAATCCTAACATAAAATAATATAAAATAACTCAAAAATATCATAAAATAGGCTTAAAGTAAGCTACCTGGGTTATTTTTCCCCAGGTGCCTAAAATTGCTAAAAATAAGCAAATCACTCTGAACGAAAGGTTGGAGTGATTTGGAGGGAGGGCGTCATGCCTCATCTAACCCCGAAAATGCTGGTATGCAAAAGTTGGTGGCCTTGCCTCTTCAACTAGTAGTGTTCCAAGCCCCTTTCCAACAGTGGGGATGATTTCATCGGTAAGTTTAAGGATAATTCAAGCAATGGATATTCTTGGATCCTTACTGCAATCGATTATTTTACCAAGTGGGTAGAAGCAATACCCACCAAGAAGGCAACCAATAAAGTTATGGATTTCTTAGAAGACAAAATCATCACAAGATTTGGTGTGCCTAGTAAAATAACAACTGATAATGCCAAAGCCTTCAGTTCAACATAAATGTCTTCATTTTGTTTCAAATATGGTATTATCCTATCCCATTCATCCAATTATTATCCCTAAGGAAATGGTCTAGTAGAATCAAGTAATAAAAATATAATCACCATAATAAAGAAAACAATTGGGGACAATAAAAAGTCATGGGATAGTAAGATAAAGTTTGCACTTTGGGCTAACAAAATAACTAAGAAAAGTGCAACAAGGAAAAGTCCTTTCGAATTGGTATATGGCCTAGATGACACCCTTCCTGATCCATCTCAAGCTTCCAATGTATTAGTTGCTTCAGGCTTTCAGTTCAAATCAAGATGGGGTTCAAAACGGAGTTAATCAATTGGTTGAATTGGATGAAAATAGAAGAAAAACATTGGATAAAAGCATCATAAATCAAGAAAAAGTGAAGAGGTAATTCGATAAGTCTGCCAAGCCAATGCCTTTTCAGATAGGAGATATAATTCTTCTTTGGGATAAGTGAAGAGAGAAGCCGTGCAAGCATGGAAAGTTTGACAACTTATGGACGGGTCCATTATGACTTGGTTGGTGCCAATTCATTTCTCCTCAACAATATGGATGGAGAAAAGCTGCTCTTACCAGTGAATTGGCAGTTCTTGAAATTGTTTTTCAGCGACAATATCTGAAGGCCATTGGGGGAATTTGGTGTATTAGGGCTTTTCTAAACCTTGTCCCTTTTTTTCTTTTCAGTATTTAATTTTGTATATTAGTTCTATATAGTATATTATTAATTGTTGCACTTTATTGTATAGTATGCTGCAACTTGTTGTTTCATTTGGAAAATTTATTCATGTGACTTACACACTTTTGGTGTTATGCAGAAACCAAAAGATTCTAAGGATCTTGCATGACTTCTTGCTTTAGAAGGATCAGATCAGTCACATGTCCCGCAATTGGAGCCATAATGTTATCCACTATGCTGCACTTCGGTGGATTTCCAATAAGCAGTCAAAGACTTGAACGATTCAATTGTTCTTCACACGTGTTTTGAAGTTCATCAGGCTAATCAGTGGCCCTTTTTATTTTTATTTTTTTACATGTCCATACCATGTGGGGAATTGTAATAAATGACTTAGCATGATGAAATTATGTAAATGGTTGGCTTTCCTAGGACTTAGTCATCAATACTTTACTCTAGAGTGTTTTTCCTTGAGAATTATATGTTGTTTTTTAATGACTTATAATTTTCGAGTTTTTCACCCGCTCCTCCAAAGCTAGAATAAGTGGTTTGGTGGTTAGGCCTAAGGAGGTTATTAAAACCTAGGTGTCAATGCATATTACCATCCTAATCATTGTTTTAGAGTCATATAAACATGTACCAAGCCCCCCTAGGTGTTTTTATTATTTCACAAAATTTTTAATTTCTCGTAAAAAGCATGCATGTTTTAATTAAAAATATTCACTAAGGCATAAAAGTGTGGTTAGGAGGAAGAATTAGGCACGAGGGTGCTTGCTTTCTAACTTAGAGCACCCACTTAATCTCGAAACCCACTTTCCTAAGTTTTCGAGTAATTATTTATCTCCAAAATTAATTATTACTTGAAAATGGTAAAAAAGACAAAAAAAATGGATAAAGTGAGAAATTCGACAACTCATAAAAATAAAAGAAACATGCCAAAATTGAGATTTTTTGAGTTGGCAAAGTAATGCGGCAAGTATTCCAATATTTCCAAATGATGAATCTTGCCAATCTCATCAAAATCAAAGTGTAGATGTTTCTTCAAGAAGATGGGGCGCTTTTCTTCGAAAGGGGGGGTGCATTCTCCAAAGGGGGGCACATCTTTTGAGAGAAGGGTGGAGTTTTGGAGAGTTGGCATTCGAATTTTTGCTCTTGCCACTATCCAATCCACAAATCATTCTCTATTAGCTCTTTCCTTTCAAGCAAGGTGTTTCTTGGACAAGTGCGCCCTCCCTTGAGCATGGGTTTTTCTATTTAAGCGAGGCCCTTGCTCTTCATTTTCATGAAGCAAGGAACCTCTGCTCTTGTAATCTATTGTTTTTTTATATTTTGAATAAAGTTGAGACTTTGGAGGTCTGACCTAAGCAAGAGTTTCATGAATGTGAATGTCGTGCTAAATCGAGGTGATATTTAGCTAGTTATTGCTTTCCTTTCTTTCAAGTTTGTAGATCTATCTAGCTTAGAAGGTCATTGTTGGCCTATAGAGCAAGCATTTGTAGTTTCAAGTTGCTTGTTTATGCTTTATTATTAGAGATCTAAGAGTAGCATACTGCAGTTAGTAATACTTATGCTCTCTTAGCTTCTTCTAGTAAAACATACTGGATTTTGATCTCACCTGTTTTAAGGATTTGTAGCTTGCAGATCATCTTAGGTCAAGGAGAAGTAGCTTAGTTGCATCCCTTTTCTCTTCATACATTTATTTGGATTTAATGCTTCTTGCAATTTCAAGCATCTCTACATCCTCACAGAAATTCAACCTAGAGCTTGAAAGCCTCTTTTCTTCTTTTAAAAATTAATTTCTCTTTGGTTACTTTTAACAAAGCAAGCTTAGATGTCTTTTAAAGGAACTTATCATAAATCTCTTAGCTGTTTATCTTACTAGATTTAAAATGCTTTAATTTTGCAATCTCAAGCTTAGATCTAGTTTATGTTCTAAGTACTTAAAGTGGCATAAATATCTATATTTTTCGTAAGTACTAAGTTGTATTTTTTTATTATATTTTTACACTATTCTACTAATTTACAAACAATTAGTTTGCTGTTTTTTTGCATATTGTTGACATGACAAGAGGAAGTGTTCACGAAATTTCAAAGTTTCTTGCCTCCCAAAGCACCTCCAAATCCCCCCTCTTCAATCCCCTTCTTCCAACAAGCTATTGTAAGCCTTTTTGATCAATTTATAAGGTCAAAAGGCAACCCCTTATAATAATTTAATAAAAGAGCAAGTGGGATTAAGGCTTCCACACCCTTCTTCCTCTATTTGGGGGAAGAATGTATCTGTCCTTGAAGTGGTTTAATTTTTTTAGAATAGATTTGATTACTATAATAATTCTAGATCAATCAAGTTTATTTCAAGTTTACAATTTCATTCAAAGTAATCAAATACTAACCCGACATGTCATTGCCGTAGTAAGTACTCTCACAAATTTATTTGATTTTCTATTTACACAAGCACACAATCCCTCCTAAAAGGGCTGTATCTTTTTGTACTTTGCTTTACAAAATTGGAACAAACATTAGCATCTTTTGTGTATGCTCTACCCCTCGTGGCCTTGTCTGAAACTTGGGGATATCAAAAGCGGGAGTGTGCTCTAATTAATTCTTCAACATTTAATGAAACAACTCATTTTAATAAAATTAATAACCCATAACATTACAAAAGTCTGGCGTAATGAATTTGAGAATTAGTGGGCAAATCTTTCAGGGAAAGCAGGAACAACTAGAATGTGACCGTGGGGTTCCGTTAGGCTACATCCTTTTTGGTGTAGTGTTGAACACCCCCCACGATTCCATCCAACCCACATTTTTTCGTGCGGAGCCACTTTTCCCAAAATCCGGACATAATCCCAGTACCACTCGGTATATCGGGAATCTCCTCTCCTCGTTAATCAATTCATTTTTTTAATAATAAAACTGACCAAGAACATAATCACAAAACATTTACTTTACAACAACATTTGCTTTGAGTCCATGCCACTGGTTTATATCTGTTATTTGCTTTATTCAATTTCATTAATTGTTGTGACTATTTCATGCTCTTTAAGTTAAGTTTGCTTTATAGTTATATTGATTAGTAATTAACCTTCAAACTCCAAAACAACTAAGTACTTAAAGCCTTAGTAACATTAATAGGGTCCACCCCCCTTGGGCTTCGTTAGGAGTTAAGCCTAAATGGAGGAGTCAAGATCAAGTGATAGTACTTGACTTGAGACTTGCCCCCAAGGACGCACTGAGCAGCTTGAAGATTTCTGCTACGTTAACCCCAGTTGCGTAAGAGGCGGCAACAAAACTATCCACAAATTTCAATCCAGACAGAACTACAAACCACACTGATAATCTATGATGAAATTCAGAGGTTTCCAAACCTAAGGCACTGTAATCTGTATGCTGAATTCTAGGAGATTCACTATTTGGTCTGTTCAGATAGCATTTGGCTTCACAAATGAAAGGATTGAATATAAACACCCGGTTAATGTTCAACTTGTCGTCAGTAAATCTTACTGATCTTATCGACCACCTCTTCAAACCGTGATTCTTATGGCGGTCTTCACCAATCCAGCAAACTACAGGGAAAAAAAATAATCGACGGACTTTCCTCTGGCATGTAGATTGAAGCCACCTTTTGCAGTGTACCAAATCAACAATAGCCAACCTCAATTCCGTATATGTTAAAACTTTCCAGAAACTTACTCTTTTACTACTACCATCTCCCTAAATTCTGATTGGATAAATGGCGCTGTTTCTCATTATTATCATGCAATGATTCAGGACCAGTGTACACAGGGAAGCCATTAAATTAGATCTGTTCTCATGAGACAGACCTATATGTTAAAACTTTCCAGAAACTTACTCTTTTACTACTGCCATCTCCCTCCATTCTGATTGGATAAATGGCGCTGTTTCTCATTATTACCATGCAATGATTCAGGACCAGTGTACACAGGGAAGCCATTAAATCAGATCTGTTCTCATGAGACAGACCTTGCTCCAACTAATTTGTAATTAAAGTTATTGAAACTTCAGATCTGGAATGTTGGATTGAAACTGCTTGCAGGTACGAAATCTGCCACCTGTAGGTACTAGAACTTCTTCCAAAAATTGGTTTAATGTACATTTGATTCAAAACAATTGCCAGTAACGGAGTGTGAATCCTGCTATCCATGATAATGATGTTAGGGAATGTCATGATATTTAGTTTCTGCACCATGAATTTTTAATATACCTTGTTCTAGATTACAGGCCAGGTTTGCCTGTTTATCAGCTTGGGTGTTCGATTCTCTTAGTACATGGAAAGGATACAAACTTCTAAATTTTGTCACCAATTGTTGAATTCTCCTCATAGTGACTTATGGCTCCTTCTTTAGGTGAAGTTTTGGAGGCCAAATATTGATTCATTAGCGATGAGTCCCCAACTTTAACAATGTTTTTGATATTCCGTTGTGAGGCTCAAAGAAAACCTTGCCATAGTACCAAAGCTTCTGCTTGGTCATTAGACGCCACTCCCATTCCCCAAGAGTAGGTTCTCCTTGATTGCCCTCCGGGGTCAAAGAGAACCCCCCCTGCACCTGCAAACCCTGAGAGATGTTCAGGTTATAACTCTAACCATCAAAGTGTAAAACTGGCTCTGAAGATATTAAAACCAATTACAGTTACATTTTCAATAGCTATTACAACATGGACTCAGCTAAGGGGAATTTACATATGGATAAGACAATTTAATTGTGTAGAAATGCTATTTGCTGGTTTAGAGAAGTTTTTTTTTTGGTCACTTAATATGAATACTTACAAGATTCTGTACATATTTGGATATTTTATTATTTACTCATGGTTTTGGCATTTATATTTAGGCTTCCTTTGTGTTTTTGGGACTAGATTTTTGGATTGATATTTGTTCTTTACACAGCTCAACACTCAGAAGTCTGGAGGCTTGCTAGTATCATGGAAGAGCACAAGTCAGAGATTGCTGATTGGGATTTAGGTGCTGGCATCTATATTGACTTTTATACCTTACGCAATGCATTCCAAGATAATCAGATGACGGAAGAACTGGTAGGTCTAGGATATCAGGTTGTTTATAATTATCTACCATGTTACTTCGTGTTAAATACTTAGGTTGTTAATCATTTGTTTATTTAGTTCTCTAAAGGCCTGATGTTATGTGAAAGCAAATAATATATTATTGTTAAAATTTAGGGATATATATCTTCACAAATAAAAAACACTAGTATAATTCCAGAGACAGAAAATAAATATGGAATTCCTTTGTACAAAACCAAATTTATAGAGCATTTTCTTGATTCTTGTGTTTCTTTTTCTGTTAGCAACACCCCTCGTATGAAACTTGGAGTAGTGCATTTGCAATTTTGCTGCATTATTTAGCAGAGATATGTATTTATTGGGTTATTTTGTAGAGATATGTATTAATCAGGTTATTTAGTTGATATATGCATTTATTGTATTATTTAGTAGAAATTCAAATACGCCTCTCATTTTCAGTCAGTGAGCTGTAAAAATTAATTAGCAGCACTTTATCTATTTTGTTAATAGTGTTTGGCTATCATTTAATATGTAAGTATTGTCAGGAGGAAAACAACCTGTCAACATAAGCTCTATAAGTGTGATGTTTCCTTAGGACTTAGTAAATTTCAATTTAATTATAAGTTCCATCTCATAGCATTTTTTTTCATTTCTTTTGATTTTAATGTTTTCAATGTTTCTAGGGACCAAAGCAAAATTGCTAGAATGAGAATAGATATCTATAAGATAAGATAATGTTATTAATGTCCACAAAAACCAAGCATTTCAATGTATCATGTTTTTTTAAGGTGAAGCATATTTCTTGTCTATAAGTTTTTCAATTGTGAGTGGTAGAGCTTAGACTATAATATATGTTAGAATTAATGAGGTAGAGGACCTACAATGAATACTTCAACAAACCCTAATCCAATAAACAAGCTGAAAATAACAATACCA
>LPNX010944740.1:266993-415887 GCA_001517045.1 Pseudotsuga menziesii
CAGAAGACTTCAAAAGAGCGCAACACAAATATATCAAATTGATGTAGGTTCCCTTAGGGAAAGAATGATTAAACACACTTGAATGTGATGATTGTACAAATGAGGGATGTGGTGTATTTTATACAACTCTACTTAGGTTAAGGCGCGATTAACAATGAGGTGGATAAGTTGACCTTACCCTTAATTACAAGAAAATAAATGAAGTGTAATAAATTATAATGGGGTAATTTCTCACTTCTATTGAAAGGTTGACTTGGTAAGAGCCTCAACTGCCCACAAATTGGGTTGGCATGTGGCCATAAGTGAAGATTAGCCAAAATATCTCAACACCCCCTTGAAGCTCAAGAAGGGGTTAGAAACACAACATTACATCCACAGATTATAAAAAAATATCTCCATACCACCACCACATAAAGTTGAGCCGGGGTCATAAAAAACCATTCCACTCACGAAGTAAGTCTTCACGGTCAATAGTGTGATTGTTTGTGCCAAGAAGAGTCTTTGGTGGCTCAAACTCATATTTTTTAGTTAAAGGAGGTCTAGTTACGATAAGGGACTATGTTGGGGGTGACTTTGACTGCTAAGAAGGTTGAGCAAGAAAGTTAGTAGGCTCATTGCTGTTGTCATTGTCGTCATTAAACACTAGCAACTTTGAGTAGAATTTATCATCATTGAATTGGATATCACTATGCTTCACATTTGGAGAGGGTCCATCACTAGGCAACGCATTTGAGGATAGTTCATTACCGAATTATTCATCAGAATAGGGCTTAACACCAAATTCCTCATCGTTATAAAATTCATCACTGGTTTGCATATCCTCGTCAATAGAGTGAAGGATGGAGGAGACCTTTGAAATAAAAAGAGTGTTTGGTTTAGCAAGTAGGCCTAGAAGTTCTTGACGATTGTCTAGGAGAAGAGCTTGAAAAGATGCCCATGGGTGCACCAAGACTCGATAAAGATGTGGTAAGATCCACTACAACAAACTACATGTCATCAACAAGTAACTCTGTTGAAGAAAATGAGACATGTTGATAATTTTCACTAGAAAGAAGTGATGGAAGAGATCTTGACGACCAAGAGAACCTCATCAAAGAGTCTCCCTCTCCAACAACGTAGATTTGGATACAAATGATATGATCTGACCATTTGATAAAGAAGTTTTAAAAGGAGGCATAACTACATGAGAGAGTAGACATAAAGGGTGTGTCATACATAACTAAAAGGATAGTTTGTTGTAGCTACAATGACTCAATCAATACAAAATTGGACCCAATAAGTTGAAAGAACGTTGCCACCAACTCATATACTGGAGAAAACTATTATTGTCTTGCTCCATTTGATGTAGCTACAATGACCCAATTCAATACAAAATTGGATCCAATAAGCTGAAAGAACGTTGCCACCAACTCATATACTGAAGAAAACTATTATTGTCTTACTCATTTAATGGAGTTGGGTAGGAAAATATATCCCTGTCATACGATGCACCTAATGGGAGAATGGTACTAGTGAATTGCTCATTTGATGGAGGACTGGAGGAAACACCTTGTGGTATAAATGAAGAATGTAGCCACTGGTTTACTTAATTGTTATAAAAGATTGTCATTGCCTTCCTCATCCATGGAGGCAGGGAAGACATATCGGTTTAATACTCCTCATCAACCAGGAGTGTGGTTATTGAACCATCCATAGTTGCCAGAATCAGAATTGACAATAAATGATAAATCGGCGAGGCAAAAGAGCAAAGAGTTTGAATTGGATCAGGAAAATATGGGGAAATACAAAAAATAAATATATACACATATTTTGAATTAAAAAAACATTTTTATTATATATTCAAATAGCCATGTCCATATATTGCAAGTTATCAATAGATGTCCAATAGATATCAATAGATGTCCAAAATATATCAATTCTCTGTCAATTTCAGAGCAACATCGAGAGCCATTCTCCGGAAGAATGGAGGACTTGGTCAGGGACCAGGGAGTTGATCAACTTAATTCAATCGGGGACTGAAGCTCAGCATGGGGCTGAGAGGCATTCTTTAAGAATGGAGGCACTTGGTCAGTTACCAAGATGTTTGCAGCTGCGAGACCCATTCTCAGGGAAGATGGTAACCTAGTTAGTTAACGAGGGAAGAGTAAGACCCTAGAAGGTACCCTAGGGCCCCCAACAGTCTTCTGGGGTTCTTGGTCTGGGATCAAGCAGGTTGATGCCATGGCAAAGTCCCTAATGTGTGGTTAGGGCCCCTATATGTCTCTAGGGTATTATGGTCTAGGACCAGACAATTTCTTGGACACGATGTCCAAACAGATTTTGTAGGATGAGACAAAGACTTCCTGGTCTGAGACCAGGCAGATTCTTCGTCTGGGACCAAGTAGTTCCTGCAGGAGTACCCCTGGTCAGTTAACTAGGTGAATCTTGGTCAATTTGACCAAGATGATGTCCTCTCTCCTAATCGGTTATTGCTAGGTTGTTTCTCAAGGGATTGGCCACCCCTTGATGATGTCACTAACACCTAACCCTTAGGGGCAGTATTGAGGACCAAAGGATTGTACCATCCGGTTTGGATCTTCCCCTTATACAGTGATGATAAAATATATGAAACAATGTACCTTGAGAGAGAAAAGATTAAAGTCCTTGGTCTTGTTGGTCCTATAGGTAAATGTTTGTCCACCCTTATGGTTCACCTTGATCTTGTGGGTTTGTGGGTTGTTTTATTGTGACCCCCTTGGTTGACTCATGGTCCTCTATCTTACTTGGTCGTAGCACTCTTATTGTGTGTGTACCTTTGTTATTGATGACTCTTACCTTATGGGTTTTATCTTAAGTCATATTTACTTTATGGTTTTATTAATAAAGCCTTTGGACCATTTTACCTTGTGGTTTATTTAATGACCTTTGGACCATTTGTAGTTTTATTGAACCACTTACTTTACGTTTTAATTTTTGTACCTTTAGTTACCACTTAAGGTTTCTCAAACTTATAAATTCTAAGGTCTTGATTTAACGAGGCATCCGGATCTGATTCATCCGCTGATTCCTCCAGCGTGACTGCTCTTCCTCATCTACTGACTCCTCCAGCGTGACTGCTCAGCATGTCTTGACTCTTAGCAGCTGCTCCCGCGCGACCGTGACCCTTCTGCACCTGTGTGACTATGCGTCTTGACCCTAGCGTGACTGTGTATCATCACTTAGTGTGACCGTGATTCCTTTGCTGCTTCACGCGACCCCTCTGCTGCTCCAGCGCGACTGTATGCGACTCATCCCCGTGACTGTGTCTCCCCCCTAGCGTGACTGTGCGTCATCACTCAGCGTGACCGTGATCTCTGCTGCCTCACGCAACCACTCTGCTTCTCCAGCGTGACTGTATGACACTAATCCCTGTGACTGTGTCTTCACCCTAGCGTGACAGTGCGTCATCACTCAGTGTGACCGTGATTTCTTTGCTATCTCACGCGACCACTCCGCTTGACTGCGTGACTGTATGTCATTGCTCCGCTTGACTGCGTGACTGTATTCTACTGCTCTGCGTGATCCGCGTGACTGCATCTTCCTTTGCAGCGTGACTGATATTGGCAGCGTGACCGTGTCTCTCCTCCGCCAGCTTGACCATGTGCCTCTTCTCTGCTGTGTGTTTCTATGCTGAGCTTGATTGAGGGTTTCTCTGCTAGCATGACTTGTGAAAGCATGACCGTGTAAAAGTATGACCATGTGTCTCTGCATAACGTGACTGTATCCTTACCCAGTGTAACTTTATGTCCTTTGTCAGTGTGACTGTACTGGGTATGACTGTGCTGCTAAACTCTGAGTATTTGATTGAAGTCCCTCTTCTTGTTGACTAAGAGTCTGGGGTCAGTATGCTTCTGCTTTAAACCTCTCTCAAGGTACGTCAATTGTTCACCTAGTTGACTTGTCCCTTCGGTGACAAGATCAAACCTACATGTATCTGAGTATAAGGCTGATTCAAATAATTGTTACGATTCTTTACTGCTGATATCTCTTGTACATTAGTTTATCATTTTGTTACTGTACATGGCATTTGATGAATCATCTTGAGGACCAACTTTAATGCAGTGATCAATGGAGTGTTAAAGTTGAAAGAGATGAAAATTATGTGTGATTTTATTGAAGTTTAAATTGACTGGAGCAGTACTATTCTGAATCTTGTTTTATACTTCTGTCCATGCAGTAAAGTATATTATTTATGTTAAAAATCTGAACTAACCTTAAAACTTTAACATTTTCATCCACAAGACGAGTCCAAAATGTAGATAGATGTCCAAATATCTCAATCTCATCCATAAGATGAGTCCAAAGTTCAAACTCCAAAATATATAAAAGTAAGGATCCAGATATTAAACTCTGGCCACGCAAAACTCTGTCGAGTCTGTCTTGTTGAGCAGCCGAGTAAACTGTAAAGTGTAAACCCCGTGAGTGAAGTGTTGAGTTGTTCACTCCTGCGGCTTTCCAAATTCGTTACCCGTTCACAGTTCATAGTTCACAGTTCACACTCAGGAGTCAAATTTCAGTTAGACTTTGTCTCCTTGTTGAGCTGCCCCTTCAAACTGGAATGGAAATCTGCTTGTCTGGACTCTGAGTTAACCTATTCGCTCTCAGCTGACCCTTCACACTGTTGGCACACACACTGCACAGTCAATAATCACAAGTCACATGCAGCCTGCAATCACGTGTAGGCAGCCACAAAGTCACGACTTCCACTGTCCATGCACAATCACGTGCAGGTAGCCACCGCAGTCACACCTCACGACTCCCACCGTCCACTCACAGTTCTGCATAGGTAGCTACCGCAGTCACAGCTCGTTACTCTCACAGCAGCAGCATTGTCACAGCTCGCTCACGACAGCAATATAGATGGTCTGGGTCACTGCTCGTTCACAGCAGCAACGTGCGAATGGTCACTGCTTGAAGAAAACATGCAGGATGCCCAAATACACCCACAGTGATTGCAACAATGAAAAAACATAGGGAAAATCGAGGTTTTACCAAATTTCAGGGCCAACAAATCGCGATTTCAACTCGGACTTGGTTTAACTCGCGAGTCAAAGTCTCGTTGACCGGATAAAAATCTGTCAACCCAATTTAAAATCAGCAAGGTTTGGATTGGATTGTTTCAGGCCTGATTCTGATTTAAATTTTATAATCACAATTTAAAACACGATTCTGGTAACATGGGAACCATCCATTTGAAGAGTTGTTGGAAGAGATCTTGGATGGGTATGTACTATGATGAATGGTTTAACTCAACTACTGGGAGAGTGGCATTACTGAACCATCCATTTGAAGAGGTGTCAGAAACAGTGTTGCAAACATCGGCCAAGAAATCGGTATTTTTGCTGCTCGTCGATTTTTTTTCTCAAAAAGTCGCCTAAAAAATTGGGCCGATTTTTTCTTGAGATATTGCTGATTTTTTCCCAAAATTTTATAAAGTTGATTTTGACTTCGTGAAGGGTGTAGCGTGAGGAACCTATTATGAAATCCGTTCTTTCAGAGCATTCTTACAACACTAATTAATTAATTTCAGTGCATTCTTACGGCACTAATTAATTAATTTCAGAGCATTCTTACATCATTAATTAATCTGCCCCTGCAGAGCATTCAGTATCTTAGTTGAACTAATTAATTTCATTTATTATTACTATTATTGTCTCATGATGACCATGAGATACATTTGTTAAACTTTTTGATGACTCGGAAGTTAGGATTTAGGACACAATTCATTTTTGATGTGTGATGTATCACTAAAAATCTTATATATCAGATCTCTTTCCATGTTTAAGTGGCAATGTGTTTATTTGATGTTATTGTTGCTTTAGATGTTTAAAAAATTGAAAAAAATGAGGATTTTATATTTTTTAAGTTTGCCGATTTATTGGTGATGTTTGCTGATGTGCTGCTGAGATATCCCGAAAAGATGTTTCCTGGAGGCTGCCGATTTTTTTGCCACACCGATGTTGGCGACATTGGTTAGAAGAGATCTTGGATAGGTATGATGAACGCAACCACTAATTGGCTCATCTGCTGGAAACAACCATTGTTGACATGCTCATCCAATGGAGGGCGAGAAGATATATCCTTGCCATATTGTGCATCTACTAGGAGAGTGGTACTTAACTGTCCATCTGAAGAGGTGTCAGAAGAATTAAGCTCTAATGGAAGTGGGATGAGTACCCACCTCATTTAAGATCAGCTGTAATTGAAGTGTGAGTGGGGTGATCCAACTCTGTATTTTTGAAAGAGCTTGATTACGACCAAGCATGCTCAAATACATTAGGTATGTTGGTTTGTGGACACCTAATGCAAGTGCACCAGAGAGCAAAGCTCAGAAAGAAGTTTGAATATAAAATGAGAGTGCATTTATAAATACTCAGCCAATCATAAAGAGTGGCCATGGCCAATATATAGAATATAGGTGGCTGAAATGCAAGTGAGAGTTGGTGTGTTGATAACCAACATGAAAATATTGTAATCTGTAGTCAAAATAAAGAAGCAAGAGGGTTAATTAATAATGAGTACTGATTTCAACATAGGATTGGTCCTATGCATAACATCCTCCATGAAGATGGACGAGTCTAGGAAGATAAAGTGTTAGATATTACCTCCCCCTCGTAATGCTGAACACGAGATGTCTTAATATAGATCCTCCCCAAAACATCATTAGACCAATACTGACATGGTTCCACGACTGGGTCAATGGGGTCAATGGCGAAGATCTGAAGTAAGGAGACACTAAAGTGTGCTGTATATAGGATGTCCCATAAGGACAAATATCTTAGTGTGAAGGATAGAGATCCACACTATAAAACTCATCCCCTGTACTAAGTTGAGAATCATTTGTAAAATGATCAGTTAAGTAGAGTGGAGAAATCCTACAAACATGTGAGTGGGGGTCTATGTCAAAGGAGGAGGTCAAAGTGGTATCCGTTCACAAACAAATGGTCGCATGCTTGTTAGAATCACTGTGAATTGCTGCCAAAAGTCGAGCAGGTCTCACGTCACCAATTGCAATATCCAATATAAAATAATATTCTTTGCTATCCTGTATAGCCTCATTTGCAAAGTACATTGCCAAGTGTGTGTCAAGGAAACAATCCATCTGGTCAATGAAAGAAAGTATATGTGAAGATGTTAAGAGAACCCCGCTAAAGGGGCCAAGAAAGGGTTTGAAATGCTACAATAGAAATGATCTAGAAACCTTAGTTTCATTGCCCACAAATGCCACTAGTCTAGACTCTATACTTATAGCATCTAGATTCATTTAATATTCTGGAAAATTCTGCCACCAAGCAATCCAAGAGATCAAATATGATAGGTGGGCCCTCTAGAGGCTGTAAAATAGGAATTTTAAACCCTTGGGGTTTGTATTGATAATGCCACCAGTAAAGATCTTCAAAAAGCCCTAAAAAATATGAAAAACCACATAATGCCAATGCTGTTCCAGAAAAAACAGTAGTGAATATTGGCTGAAACAGAGAGAAAGATAGGGTGTGTTACCTTAGAAAGTTAGAAGAGCACTGAACTGCAAAAATAATTGCTCAATTTCACTGGAAAAGCTAAAAATTACAAAGAGGAGGGCGCCGATGGTGAAGAGGGTAAAAGACCCTAAAAAAACGGCTGCTGTTCTGAAACTGGTCCAAAACCCCTAGTTTCAAACCTACACTGTCCTGAAGAATGCAGATTTGAGCTGAATAAAGCTAAAAAGAGGAGAGTGCTGTTCTAAAAAGGGCACAAATATGCAATAAAATGCGATTAACTCTTCTGAAAAGGCCAAAAATCTGCCAAAGTAGGAGGGCGCTGGTGAAGAAAAAGCTCTAGAAATTTGCTGCTGTCCTGAAAATGTGCTGAAAACTCTAGTTTCAGCCTTGTAACAGCCCAAAAACATCTTTGGATAGGGAAGGCAGAGTCACACTTGTAGAAGATTCCAGAGAGTTGGCAATTAATACAAAACATAAATTTCACCTCTAAACTAAAGGTTTCCTGGATTTTAACCCTTCGAATTTTCATGCTTGGGACTATTATGAAAATGATAAAAACAGCAGCAGCAACAAACAATATCTCAACTCTTAACAACCCCAATTCACGAGGCAATTCAAGAGGTAGGGTAACAAAGCGCGCCGATAAGTTTCAGCCCTCTAGGGGAATCTTATCATGCATATAACAGATCTGAAAATCACTTATGACAGCGGTAAATACAGCAGCAAATCTGCCTTTCTTCAGTATAAATGTTAAATCACTTGAGAATTCATCCGGAACTTATATCAAATCAGGAAGACATTCAAGTGCTGTAAATAACAAACCATGAAGAAATAGATCTCTGAAAATCAAATTTGCGGTTACACAAGTTTTGGACATCTGGAAACTTCATTAATATGAAAAAAGTTGAAGTTCATGTACATACCACGACCTTATCACAGGGCTAGTACAATCCTCTAGCTCTCCAAAACCTTAGCTAGAGAAAATAATGAAAACCTAAACTCACACCAAGAAGCTTGTACAAGCCAGCATCGCACAAGCATGTCCTCCAAGGCAAGATGTCTCCTCTTCTTCTTCTTCACTTCAATGAGTACAAACTAGGATTTCATCTTAAAATCCTTGGGTTGAAACCCTAACCCTAGTATTCAAGATGCTTTAAAAGCACCAAGAAACCCTAGCAACTTTGAGAGAGAGGGTATAAATGAAGATCTTAGATAAGAGAGGAAGATTAGATAGTTTCTTTGGTCACATCTCTAATCCAAGTGTGAACAAAAATAAATGAATGGGAAAGGACTATGTCCTTCCTCAGTATATTTGAGAGGTAAGAAAGGCTATTACGATACCATATTACAAAACCAAAGTAGTGAGAAACCCTAGATAGGATTACATCACCTAACATATGAGAGTTGAATAACACAAACACAATATTATTATGAGACAATATGGTGCACATTACAATGAGGGTCCTCGCCCTTATAAAGAGTATGAGTGACCAAAACCCTAACCCTACTACGTAAACCCTAAGATGCCTAAGAAACTAACTTTTAACCTAAGTCATTGAAGTGACTTTATTACATGTGTAGCCTTATATCTTAACACCCCTCCGTAATAGGCACATTGCTGAAAGATAACAAACTGAAATCAAATACATACACTTGAATGAAAACACATAAACTGAAAATGAAAGCTAAACATTAGAGGACATCTGTTGGAAGTTTATTCTTTGAACACAGTTCCTGGACTAGGTTGAGCTCCATCAACCTGCCTGGTAACTCTCGGAAAGTTGTGGCTCCTGAGTTGAATTCCAAAGTTCCTGAATTTCCCTTCCTCGAACTCTTGGATCACAGATCACCCGAACTCAATTACTGGACAGCAATCCACATGCATGTCTCAACCAATGAGGGATCTTTCCCTAGATCCACAACTATTGAACACTCTGGGAAACCATCCACTACAAAAGCTTTTAATTGATTCTTTCCCATCTTCAAAGTATGGGCCTCTTAAAACATGAAAGATTCATCTGTGTAATGTCCTACAACATAAACAAATTTTGCTGCACCACTCTGGTCTTAACCTCAAATATGTTGTTAGTGGGCATGGAAGGCCTGATGCTTTTCTATATAGCTAGATTTGTTCATACATGATTCATTTTTGCCACAAATTGATAGAACATAGCGAGAACAACCAAGAAATGCAAACCTCTGCTAATAATTTGTCAAAGATCTTGTTGACTAAATAGCATACTTACCAGACTCGGAATCGGCAATAAATCGCCGAGGCAAAAGAGCGAAGAGTTTGAATCGGATCGGAAAAAAATCGGGAAAAAATCGCAAATACAAAAAAATTAAATATATACATTTTTATTTATTAAAAAAACATTTTTCATAGATATTAAGAATAGACATGTCCATATAAATCAAGATATCAATAAATGTACAAAAGATATCAATAGATACCCAAAATATATCAGTTCTATTCCAATTAAAAATTTATCATGAGATTCCACCTAAACTCTTAATTAGTTAATATTAATATTATTAAAATAAATATTAAAAATTATATTTTATTATATATTAACATATATGTATTATAGAAAAAAGTTATATTTAATATATTTTACATATAATAAAAAAATTAATACTTAATAAATAACATTTAATACTGCAGATTTACCATTGTATTTCTAATGCCATAATGCACGACTATCAGAAAAGTGTGAGCTTCTCTCATCAACTGAATTGTTCTATCCTGTGGTATGCCTGACTTGTCTAGCTTGTACAGAAGCCCATTCTGAAGATGGCATTCGTTCCCTTCCAATTCTACAACTGATATTTCTTCCAAATGCTGGTATATGCCTTTGAAATCCTTATATCTTTAATAATCTTCACTCAGCAAATCATTAGTGACGGGCTCAAGTTGCATTAGCATGCAGTCTTATTCAATGGGGGTCGTGAAAGCATGCCAGCAAGCTTGTTTGTAGCCCCTTTATTATACTTTATAAATAAATAAATATATTTTTTAATCCCATCCATTTGTTATTAATAAATAATATAATATAATTTGTAAGTTTATAACAAAAACAAAACAAAACCATAACATTCATTAACTTAAATTAAATGTTGGCTCGCGGACTGAAATAATGCTTTTTGAAATCCACCGATGGTCACGTTAATCTATCCGCCTATAGCCGTCATCGAAATCAGTACTGTCTCGTCCCGCGGATAGAGGAGATGAGGAGGATCTAGAGAGGAGAATCCAGTTCGAAGCATCCCACCCGTGACCCGACAACAGTCAATCTGAAGTCGCGCGGATAGACGAGAGAAGTGCAGGCGCAGATGTGTCTGTCGTGGTTGGCCGGAATAGAGGAGAGAACCCTCGAAAATGACTAGCATGCAACCGACAGCAGTCCAACCCGAAAGATTGAAAACGAGGCCCGAGTTAAACTCGCCCCGAGCCGGCTCGAATCGTTTTGCCACCGAGCCGATTCAAACTCGCGATTTTCCCGGTTTGAATCGCGAGTCCTGTGACTATGCTAAATAGTATTCTACCCTAAGAAGATAAAAATAGCTAATGGATCTTGGAATCTGTGCAACGAGTAATTTCACAAAAAGAAAACTAAAACTTCTAGAATTACACTGTTATAAATGCCTACTGGAAATCTCTGTTTATTCTTCAATAAAGTCCATACCACAAGCAGTGTCTGGTGGTTCTTCCTTGATAAGCCCGACAACATGGGTCATGTGTCCCGTTTTCGGTCTCAAAATTTCTTTTCCATTAAACAATCCAGGACAATTATCAAGCACATTGGGATTTAGGTTTGCGTACTTAGGCTTTGAAAAAGGCTCCATTATTTCACATGACATCTTCATGGCTTTTAACAGACTTGATCTCTCACTGCTAAAAGAATGATACTGCTAGCAAAATTTCTGAAAGAAAAAAAAACAAAAAAATACCTAAAAATTAAAACTCCCAGGCTTATTATAACAGACTGTACGACTGCAGGGACTCCTTGATTGAGTAGCTCAATCTCGTGGCAACTCAGAAATCCATCGTGGTTAATCGAGATTATTAGATTACTTTTGGTTTTGGCGGCTCAACAAAAGTTGAGCAACTACAGAATTTTGTGGTACAACGACTTTAATATGCAAGTAGATTTGCATGGTGGCATGATCCCTTCTATATACAACATGTCAAGGTATAATCAGTGAAGAATAATGGATGCAACCCTTACACCATTAAATTGTGACGATAGTGTCTTACCTAGACAATGACTTGTTTGAAAAAAACAGCAGCTGAGAAAACAATCGTGCACAAAAAAACGACGACTGAAGAAGCAAAAATGTGTAGGCGGGTGACGACAACTGAGGCTTGAAACAACGACTGTATAGATGGTAGTGATTTCAGCAACTAGATTATGTGGCAACAACTATGGCTCCTGTAGAAAAAAATGGTGGCTCATACTAATTTATTGAAGCGGGACTACAACTGTATTATTGCTGGCATGGAAGACAACAGATCGTGGATTTTGTGTTGAGGTCGATCAATGGCAGCTTGTAACGAAATCTGTGGGTGGCTGTAAGATGCTTAATCATCTTTGAGCATCCCTGCTCTGATACCTTATTACAATACCAAAGCAATGAGAAAGCCTAGATAGGATTACATCACCTAACACATGAGCGCTAAATAACACAACGCAATATTATTATGAGATGATATGATGCACATAACAATGAGGGTCCTCGCTCTTATAAAGAGTCTAAGTGACCAAATCCCTAACACTACTACGTAAACACTAAGACACCTAAATAACTTTTAAGCTAAGTCACTTGAGTTGCTTTATTACATGTGTAGCCTTATATCCTAACAAAGGCCAACAATAAGTATGCGGGCCTATGCCCCTACAAGCACCTACAAAGACACATGGATCACTACACTCCAAGGGTGTACACCTGTCAAGCTCCAAGGTGATGTTATTCATAAGTAAGGCACCAAATGCAAGGGTGGTGCACGAGGTGTGTCCAATGCTCCTCTTATAGGTTTCCTTTGACTCTAATGAACGTCTTAAGCCATGCACGCCACTAGGTCCACTCCCCTTGAGCGAACATTATCGCAACCTAGTCATCCCCAAATCAACTCCAGGTTTCCATGTAAACATCCAAGCTACCTCATGCTGTCTAAAGGCCTAATGATGTCCTCCAAGATGGAAAATGCTTCTCCAATGTAGGTTGTTCTCCAAGCAAGTAACCATCTTTATCTGGCCATCATGTAGAACGTAACCAAGTTATCTAAATATCTCCAATATCTTAGGGAAGAATATCATGCAAGCACCCAACCGAGGTCAAGCAACCATTGAGTAATCTATATCCAATGTGCAAATCCATTATTGACCATCCAGGGGCTGATCATACACCTTGTACCCCAAATCTCATGAAGCACCCCTAAACATGGTGTAAACACTATCGAAATAACCTTGAAAGCAACACTAGCTCTAAATATCATGTAGAAATCATATATTTTACATTGAAAGCTTTGGCAAACTTTAATCTCGCCAAGTTAGAACACTTCAGATTTATAACAACACTATTCAAGAGTAGATCACATCAATAGGATCGCGTGAGAGAGAGAGAGAGAGAGAGAGAGAACCTATGAACAAGAGAGATATGGTCCTCGCAGGATAAAGAATCAATCACAAGATCAATACAAGGTGATGATACATATGAGGCATGAGTTGTGTATTTATACACATCTCATGCAGTGGGGTGTCTCCCTCCATTAGGGTGTTTTATGGGCCCACATAAATGCTTAAGTTGACCTCAATCACCCAAAATAATGCAAAATAATCTTGACTAGGTATGCTCTTAAGCCATAACCTAATGATACAATTAATGAGGACACTTAGCTATAATTGATCACATGTGAATATTATATATGTTTCAACATATGTTGTAGAAAACACCTATTTTGGCCCTGTTCCAATACCTAAAACATTTGGACATGTGGAAATAGAGATGAAACCTCACTTCTTGTACTATACGAGGTTTCTTGATTTGGAAACGTCTTACAATACGGTCGAAGACATTTTTGTGCCATTTCAATGAGTTAGGTTGTGTTTCAAGTGTTTTTTGTTTGTTTATTGGATTCTCCAAGCGTCCACGAGGGGCATGGGACCCTTAGATAGCCTAAACGCACTTAATAATGACCAATGAAGACATCTAATCACTTTCAAAACATAATTAATTGGTTTTTACATTTCATTGCAAAAAAACTAAAATTAGAATTATCTAGAAACCTTAACAACCTCTCTTTTTCTATAAGACACCACTTGATTGCACTTATTTTTGATACTTTCTTTAGCAAGAAGAGCTTCTTACAACAACAAGAAGCATTTTAATTGTGTTTTTGGAGCATTTTGAGCAAGCGTTGTTGCATTTTTAACAAGAGGATGGTTGTGGGCAACAAGATGAAGATTGAGTGCAAACTTATTTACCTTTTTGCAATCTTCATGGCTCCTCAAAGTGTCATTTCTAATGCCTTAAGGCTCCTCAAGCAAGAAGACTCTTGACTCTCCTCTTTGGAACTATGTTACTAAGCTGAAGCAAATGAGTGGATGGGGATTATGTGAACGGAAGTGTAATTTATGTCATAAGGGAAAGATCTACAAGGGTCTTACACAAGAGTCAAGACTCTCATTTTGGATGAAGGGGTAAAGGTTGTTGATATTTGTGCACATACCTGCAATCGTGAGGTGAGGGCCAAATTTGACAAAGAACATAATGTTGCTCAAAAGTTGAAAGAGCAAAGAAGCAATATTGGTGATTTCAAAGAATCCGTTATAAGGTACATAATGGATGTAGAAAACCTCTTATATAGTTTATAACAGTGTTGAAAAACTCTTCGAAAAATCACCGACTTTTAAAAAAGTAGCGAATTTTTCCCAAAGTCGAAAAATCGGCTGGAAAAAATCGCGACTGTTTTCGAAAAAGTCCCAACGACTTTTCTTGACTTTTTCCAGAAAATCTCCATTTTTGCTAAAATGGCTAATTTTCCAAAAATTTGCCATTTTAGCCATTTTGTTGTATACTAACACCTTTCCTCTACCGTATAAATATTTCAAAACTTTGTTTTATTTGAATATCAAACTGTGCAAGGATAATCTTCACAAAATATGTATCCGTTTGTCAAAGATCACAATGGTAATTGAATTACTTTTTTCACTATTAGGGGATTTTTTGAGCAAACATATTTTGAGTGATCATCATCGCACATTGTAGGAAAAAGAGAGCAGTGTTTCAAGTGGTAGATGAATTAGGGCTAAATGTGAGGCTCATGTCGGAAATTCAATTGGGAGGAGTGAAAAATACGTCTATGATTTATCACCAATACAAAACAAGAAATACGTTTAATGGCTGACAACCAAATCAATAAAATATACCTTTCAAAAATTAGGTTTAAGTCATAAGATGGAGGGACAAATAAAAACATTTATGAAAACCTTGTATAAACCTAATCACTGGAGTAGGGAAAAATATGAAGTATGAATGGAAAACTCGGGAAGAGAGCATTGATATTAGATAGCTAGATGCTAGTTTTCCTCGAATACATTTATATATAATATATGTGATGTCATGTTGTATTGGTTATCCACTTTTGAGTCCTTGACTGGACAACTATGATGTTTCATGATACAGTATCGACTTTGATGTATCATTTTACATTTGGCATGACTGCATGATGATGATATATATCAATGCTTTCTCCATATTTATGTACCAATGTGTTTATCTAATGTTATTGTTGCTTTAAATGTTTAAAATTATGAAAAAATGAATGTATTTTGTATTTTTTAATGTTTGCCGACTTTTTCCGATTTTTCCTGATTTTTTCGCTGATGTTGCCGAGAAGTTGTATTCGGAACCCTTGCTGACTTTTTGCTGATGTCGACTTTTTCAACATTGGTTTATAATACTCAATATTTTAGACTTCATTGAATTGGGTCATCTTTAGGGGATCACAATGCAAAGATTGAGACTTCATTGAATTGGTACTAGTAGCAATACTTGCTTTGTTGCTAGTAGTGAGTCAAGGATTGTCCACAAATCAATGAAGAGGAGGGTGGTACAACTTGAACAAGAGATATCAAACCTCTAATTACAAGTAAAGATAATAGATTGGTGAAAATGCTCAACAATAAAGAGAGAGAAGAAACCAAAACAAGTGTGGCAAGGGCCATCTGTGATTTCATTATCCCTTTTAATGTGTGTTTGTTTCCCTATTGGCAAGATTTGATGAGGGCAATTAACACATTCGCTCAAGATTTCATGGGGCTAAATTATGAAAAAAATTAGAACACTTTTGCTCAAGAAAGAGAGGCAACTTCTTGAGGATGTTTTATGACCAATTCATAGCTCACGAAGTAGCATGGGGGTTTCCCTTATTTCAAATGGATGGACTAATATAAAGTGTAGGCCATTGATCGATGCCATTGCATCATCACCAAAAGGAGCAATGTTCTTGAGAGAGGAAGATTATTTAGGTGAGGTAAAAGATACATTACAAGAAATTTGTGGATAAAATTGGTCAAATAAGAAAAATCGTGCTTGTTGACTTTGAAATTCAACAACCAACATAATTTCACAAAATTAAGTCAACGATAATTGTTGAGGTGGACATATAAAAGTCAAGGATGCTTATATGTCGTGTTTCTATTTGGCAACTTTTAACCACTATATACACCTCACCTTGATTAACATTTTGGTAATATCATCTCGATATGATAAATATCTATGAATGCAAAATATAGAATATTTTATATTAGTTGTACTTGTTTGATTTATTGTATGATATCTATTGTCATTTATTTATGAGACTTCCATTATTATTATATATTGGCAATAATTTGTACTTCCGTTATTTATTATGTATTAAATAGTTATTATATTATTATTTTATATGTATTATATTGTAAGTATTAAAATAAGAAATTACCAAGCTCAATATGCATCCTAAATTTAAAAAATGAATCCTTTCATATTTTCGCTATAACTTTTGATCTCGAACTCCGATTTGGACATTCTTATACTAGTAGAAATCTGTTGAAAAAACGTACAACTTTACTTTGTAAATTTTCCTTTAATATTCAAACTAGGGCTAAACAATGCATGCAAATCTCTTCTGATAACCACACATGAATATCTTTTATAGTATGCAGCGGAATATAAAACTGAGAACCATTTACAACATCAATCACATCAATAGAAATGACACAATCTTTTTGGGTAGAAACCCCTGGACAAAACCCAAGATGGGAAAATCGGTGCAGCAAGATGGGAAAATCGGTGCAGCAGTATGAGATGATATTTTTATTAAGAAAATATAGAGCTTTTACAATATCAGAAAATCGATTTATGCCCTAGAATGAAAAATTGAAACACCCAAAAATCACTGAGAAAAACCTATGAGATGGCACGGTTCCCAAGGCAGCTTGCTGCTGTACGACGTTGCTGCTGTCGCTGGCACGGTTCACACTCGAACAACCCTGAAAGTAACTTCCTCAGCCACATTCCTTCACAAGTAGCCATGTTGGCTGCCATGTACCCAACCTTTGCCTAGCTCAATGCAACTGATTTCTGCTTCCTGCTGAACCAAGAGACAACTCCTGATCCAATGCTGAAACAACAACCTGAACCTGTCCTCTACACATCCTGCCCAGTCAACATCCGTGAATCCTGCTAACTGTACACTCCCCTTGCGCTCATAAACCAATCCATACTCCACTGTACCTTTGATGTAGTGAAGTATGTGCTTCGCAGCCGTCCAATGCACTCTCCGAGGGTCCACCGTGAACTGACTCAAAGAGTTGACTGCAAAGCTGATGTTTTGTCGAATGTTGACCAGATACATAAGCGATCTGATAAGTCGACGATGCAATGTAGGATCAAATCCGTTTGACCCTAATGCATCAATCTTCCTCCAGTTGGAAACTAGATGTATGGCCATAGGCTTGCAGTCCTCCATCCTGAATCTCTTCAAGATCTCTACTGCATACTTCCCTTGTCCAATGAAGAAGCATCCATCTCTCTAGAAAACCACCAAGCCCAGAAAGTAATGCATCAGACCAAGGTCTTTCATCTCAAACTCCACTGCAAGGTTGGACTTGCAGTCTCCAATCAGCCTCTCATCTCTTGTAAGAAAGAGATCATCCACATATAGGACCAGTATGAGAGGCACCTCACCTGTCAAGAAGTACAGGTTGTGGTCAGCCTCACTCCGCTGCAATCCCATCTCCTATAGCTAGCTGTCTATCCTCGAGTACCATGCTCGAGGTGCCTGGTTGAGCCCATACAAAGCTCTATGCAGTCTACATACATGCGTCTTCCTGTCCTCCACATCAAACCCCTCTGGCTGCTCAATATATTATCCATTATCATTTATTGTGTGCACACAAAAATCTAAACTTACCATTATTATATTTAACTCACTTCATAATTTTAGATTAAGCTCACTTACATGGTAGTGTGATGTGACATACATGGCTTTGATGTGGCGTATATAGCTTATTATTTTATAATTTCCTTGGGAGGTGTATTTTTGGACCAAATTTTCTTTAATAGTAATTTCGTTGCTACCATTGAGCAAGTAGGCCCATAAAATGTGGTGCAAGTCATCTTGAATAATGCATTTGATTGCAAAGCTGCAAACTTGATTATTGAGGGTAGATATAATCACATTTTTTGGAATGTTGCATTGTCCATAATTTAAATATGATTTTAGAAGAGATTTAAGATAAAAATGCATGGATTAAGTAGGTCATAGGCAGTGTTCCATAGGGACGCGCCTCCCAAGGTCGGGGGCTCGCCCCCTACGCTTCCCACGCCCCGGGGGCTGGGGGGCTCCATGGGAAACGTTTCCCAGCGCCCCCCTTTCTGCGAAACTTGGGGAAACGCGGGTCTAGGAGTTTCCTGGATTGGGGGGCTCCCACACGCCCCCTCCTAAAAATGGGGGGTTCCGACAGGCCCCCATTGCCCTCGATTTAAAAAAAAAATTACTTAAAAAATAAATGGTTCATCTTAAATTTTAGGCTTTTACACTAAATGGTCATTTTAAAACGAAATAGAAACAAATAAAAAGAAACAAACATCGATATGATATGCTTGGCTATAATGATTACATTAAATTACACTAAATTCTTCGAGAACATAAGCATGCTAGTTTGCAAATGGTGATGAGATGAGGAATTGATATGTTTATATGTTGGGGTTCATATTTTTATTATTTTTCTTTTTTCTTTTTTATAATTTTAGAGACCGACCCCCCTATGTTAGGGACCCTGATGCCTCCCCGCCCCCCCGTCCCCCAAAACACCCCAAAATTTTGGGGTGTCTCTACACGTCCCCAATGTGCGTTTCACCGCTCTCACGCCTCCCCGTCCCGGAAATTTGGTGGAACACTGGTCATAGGGTAGGTTAGGGAGGTCATTCACTTCATCACTAACCACCACTAGCCTCAAGCAATATATTGAGAATACTCCAAGTTGGAGTTGCTCAAAGTTGTTGAGACAAGATATGCCTGGACTTCATCATGTTGCACCGCATTGTTGAGTTCAAATATGCATTAATGAGTATGGTGGTGGGTGTGACTTGGGTAGAGTGGAGACATGCAAATTTAGAGATGGAAAGTATGGCGCAGAGGGTATTGATTGATGAGGATTGAAGGAATATATTTCGTACTTAAGTTCACATTGTTTGGATTTGAGCTTCTCCAAGATGCAGATATAGAGTTACAGACAAACCTTTGGGAGAGATTTATGATGGCATGGATACCATGGTTGAGAAAACTGGGGAAATTATTACATAGCAGGTTCCCACTCTTCTTTTGTTGATTCTGGTTTTGTAGACTGTGTGAGTTCCATCATTTTTGTGAGGTGGAATGGCTTAAACACTCCAATTTACACTTTGGCATGTGCTTTGAATCCTGAATTTTATGATGAAGAACTCATTGCTCAAAGAAATATGAAGAGGAATTCCTTGCATAAGGACAAGGAGGTGGCCAATGGACTGAAGACAGCCTTGTAGTGGTTATTTCCAACTTCTATACAAATTGAATCGAGGGAAGAATTTGCTTGTTTTGCTGCTTGATTCGAGGATTTTGCAGATATATCATCTTTGGATGAAAGGAGGAGCATGAACCCAGTTAAATGATGGACTTGTCATGGGGAAGATGATGTATATTAGCAAAACCTTGCCACTTGTATTCTATCACATAATCACAAGCGGCAAGCTCTTCATCATTGGGAAGGAATTGGAGCATCTATAGTTTAATTCATTCCATGAAGCACAATAGGTTGGGATTGCAGAAGGTTGAGGATCTTGTAAATGTGCATTCAAACCTATGCCTTGTATCTCGTATGGGTGAAGAATATACAAGTGGCCTTCACAAAGACTTGGATGTGGAACCAGAATGACCAGACTTGAAACTCTTGGATGTGGAACCAGAATGACCAGACTTGAAACTCTCTTTTAATGCCCTGATATCGGTGGTAATGCGAGCAGAAATGAAATTGCATCTTCTTCCAATCCATAGTCCAGTTCTATTGAACAAGCATCTTGTCCTATTTTTGTTGATGAGGATGAGATGGATATGTAATTGTAGTTATCTTCAGCTCATGTTTCATTTTATTTTCCGCACATATAGCCTCGTGCATAAAAGGTTTGATTTTGGATATATAGGCTCATCTATAAAAGCTAATAATGGATTTTTCATCATGTGATCATCTATGGGAGTTAAAATAGACATGATTTTATAGCGTTCCCCCCTGTATACCCATTTTGGTGTGGTCAAATTTCTAGGTGTTTCCCTTTTGGAAACTTGTACACATTTCCACAGCTTGTGCAATTTGTGTTTCAACCTTTTTTCTTCTTCTTGATATTTATTAGAGCAAATTATGGAATATTTATTTTTTCAGTGAAGAGGATATTCTCCGAAGGAATTTCTTGGAGGTATTACTTATGTTTTGATGCATATGGCTTTAGACCCTTTTTAAGTTTATTTGGTATTGAATTCTTACACTAATAGCTAAAGGTTGAGTATTTCCATGTTTGTTCATGGTTGACAATAGGCGAAAATATGAGGGTTGCATGTGTAGTTTTCTAAAGGGAGGCTTAGCATTACAAGGCAATAAAGAAGATTTCTTTGTTATTCATTTGATCATCTTTGTGATGATTTTATACCCTAGATAAGATGCTCTCATTCATTTTGAAGAAGAGATTTTAAGTACCTGCAAGTCTTAAGAGGCATGTTCTGTCAACATGGTTTTGTCGAAGATAAAAGATCATAACATTACGACATTGTTGAAAATGAATAAAAAGTCCCAGAGGACCCTTCACGGAAGAAAAAAGACCATGAGAATATGAGGGAATACTTGGCGCATGATGCTAGAACACAACATCTGTGGTCTGCAAATCTGCCTGCTTGGACATAGTGTTTATTTTGCTTGGACATAGTGTTTATTTATTAATCTGCACCATCTTGATCTGTTAAGTCTCACACTCAGTGTTTTTTTATTAACAAGTAAAATATGAGGATGAATGAGGAAATGTGTTGGAGCCTGCTGAAATCTATTTTATAGGCCAGCATGATACTCTATCAAAATAATGTGTAATGGAAGCTATATATAATATATATATAAGCTAATTTAATTACAGATACACTTCATGGTGGTAATTCTCCATTCATTTAAACATTGACCAAGCTGTTTTTATTGCTTTGAAAAGATTTTACTTCTACCTTTCTTTGTGGGATCCAATGACTAGGAAAAATCCTCATCTATCTCCCTTTGTAGGATAACATGAGTATTTTGATATTTTGACGTTGGTGTGCAAATTCTGGAAGAATTGACTTCTGGTGAACTTGACTGCCTCGGATATTTTTTGATGTTATTGATTTTTGGGTTTGCAGGATTCTTTGGAGAAGAAAAGTACTGCATGTCGAAATTTCTATGTACATCTCAATCAGTCATTACGCTTGTGGAGAAGTAAATTTCCATTAAATGCAAGGTAAATTCCACTTTATTTATTTTCTTATAGGTACGGTCTTGTGTTATCAGGCTAGCAAGTATTCTTTGGATTTCCTTTGAGCACAGCTTAGTTTTTCAATCCATGTAACGACTTGTAATTTTTTGTACCATAGGGTCACATTCTCAAAAATGGCAGATGAGGTGGCCTCCCGACTTATGTCAGAGAATAAAGAAGGCGCCCATACTCTATCCTTGCAAATGAGTTGTTTTGATACTATAACTGATGCCCCAATACCAGAGGACCTTCGGCTCTGTCGTCTCCAGGACGCAGTTTCAGTTTTCACATCATGGCTTTCTGAACTAACATCCTAAAGGTTGTTAATGGCTAGTAATTGTTGTGCTCTACTTTTATTTTGGAGGAAGATTATTAAGTTTCAAATAAATTCTATATTTTTATCCATCTGTTTCATCAACTTTCATGCCATTTTGACAAATTCCATGCACAGTTTCGTCAATGGAGAGTCTAAACTTGAAAGAGCACGCATTGTTTAATCTTGCACACTTCACTGGTGGTTCGGGATACCACTCTTTCTCATGATCATCTTTATAATTGCAAATTGGCTTGAACACAAGTGATTTCCTCCTCATTAGAAGGTATTCTGGCTAGGGTTTGGAGCTAAGATCTTGACTGAATTTGAATCAGTTTTATCATTAGTTTTTTGACATGATTTATATTTAAGGGGTCAGAAATGAAAACATTTTCAATTTCTTAAAGCCAGCAGTCAAGGATTTCACACTCAGTTGCAGCAATACAATTTCCTTTAGATTCAAAAGAGGGGAGGAGATTTCACTCATGAAACATCATCAGAGTGAAGATTACTTCCATGCTTACAAACAATGTGTAGCCATCAACTGTGGGTGAATTGCGGTAGGAAAGAAATGTTAGCATGTTTTGAATTGGCCAAACTTCAGTTTGGATCTGTAATACATGATAATGGATAGGTTGGGTATGGATGGAGATGTATCTACAGATATTACCTGAGGTCTGGGTAAATGGAATCTCTCCTGTTCTAATTGTTGGAGTGATTTTTCAGGTGCCTTCAGAGTTTTTTGGTCCTCGTGTATTTAGTTGATAATTGTATTGTCAAGCTATGATGGATGATTATTGGATGGCAAACCACATCCGTTACTGTTGGCAATATCCCTGGATATATTTGCAACCTGAGTAATATTTGGCAACATCCTTGCATTGTATGTTCCCGCCAGTTTTTCCCTGCAAAAGGAGTATTCTTTTTGTAAAACCCATATAGTCTTCAAAGAATTTCAAAAGAAAAATGTTTCTTAATGTTTACACCCAGTTATTCATACACAATGTCTCAGATGTTCATCTAATGTTAATTCATTTGAAGTGTTCCTCGATGTTTTTAATTGGTTAATCATGTGTAATATTTGCTAGTGAACTGGCATTTTTGAGGAAATTTAACAGTACACAATTATTTTTGTCCTTAACTATAAGTGCCAGCTAAGTTGTCTTAACTTAACCTAAATATGATTGGAATTGTGATAGTCAACCCCTAAATCTTAATACCTTTTATTCATAAAGTGCCACTTAAATTGTTGTAATGTGCTTTTTTGGTCCTTGCCTAAAATTGCCACTTAAATTGTCTTAACTTAGCTTAAATAGGATTGAAAATTGTGATCGTTAACCCCTAAATTCCAATATATTTCATTCATAATGTGTAAAATATGTTGAATTTGTTGAGATTTTACTTAAGCAGTTATAGAATTCTTTAGACTTTAATTCAACTTATATCATATCATAATAATTGCATGCATAAGGATCACTGAAAGAGAGACATTCACAACATACGCAAAAAATTATCCTGGGAAACCCTCTTGGGGTAGGAAACCCAGCAGAGTTGAATTTGTTGAGATTTTACTTAAGCAGTTATGTTATTCAGAATTCTTTAGACTTTAATTCAATTTATATCATATCATAATAATTGCATGCATAAGGATCACTGAAAGAGAGACATTCACAACATACGCAAAAAATTATCTTGGGAAACCCTCTTGGGCTAGAAAACCCAGCAAAACTTTTTTTAGTATAGATTCATCAACAAAGCACAATGTCAATACAATGAAGAGTTAAAGCTCTCTCATGAAAGATACCCCAGATACAAAGATAAGATAAGATAAAACCCGAGATATTAGTCTTCCTCCAGCTGTTGCTTCTCTCTCTTGTGCACTTGTCTTACTGACTTGATGTGAACTTGCTTGATGTTACAATTCAGGTAGGTGCCCTTCTTTTTTATACCTCATTTTTTATTTCCATGCTTTTCGAGGCTTTCTAAAACTTTCCGGGGGTGGGGTGGGGGGGGAGGGTCATGGCCGACATAAGAATATCTTCTGAAGCTACATAAAATATCAGCAGAATTATGTAGCTCAGATAGGTACTTTTGTAGCCTAGTGTCTACCTATATAAGTTGTCCTAGGGGGCCTTCTCTAGACATTAAATTTATTAATGTTAAAGTTAAAATGACTTTATTATTATAAAATCAAAGTGACTTTATTAATTATGCAGTTAAAGTGACTTATATTGAATGATGAAGTGACCTACGTTGTTTCAACATGAGATTACAACTATAGATCTCAAATAATAAAGATTTAATCTTAGCCCTTAATCATATTGAGATCTTGTTTTAGGGTATTTATCATTAAAATAATTATAAAATGAGTTCTAAGGAGGAGATTAGACAAATTTGTCTCATTGTGAATGAGAGAGAAAGGGAGAATAAAACTTGAGAGGAGAAAGAGAAGAAACTGAGGGAGTCTCAATGATGAGGAAGGGCATATTCTTGAAGAAGATTTGTAGACTGTACAAGTGAGAAAACAGGCTGTACAACAGCCTATACACAGGTTATACAACGGGTTCACACATGTGAGGACATGCTGATATTCATAGGATGTTGTGGGCAGATTTGTAGGCCATACACATGTTGTACATTAGAGAAACGAAGGGCTATATAGGGCTGTACAAATTTTCGGGGATTGGACACGATTCCCAAGGCAATTAACAGGTTCTTTAATGTTGTAAAATTTTCTGTGTATTTTCTAGATTTTTGTGTAAAGAAAATCAAGAAATTCTCTCTTTGTTGGTTTTCTCCGTTGGAGTTTCTAGGTAATTTCTATAATAACCCTTGCTAATTCTGACTGATTTTTTTTTGGCTGGACTGTTGATGGAGTGTGGTTTGGGAGTTTCGTAAAACACTTTGATGAAGTTGTCTTGAATCTGATATCTTTTACTGTGTCATGGATTGTTTGGTGTGGAATGTAGTTTACTCCTCAATCAACATATACCATGAAATTGTGCAAACCCAGACTTGATTCTATTTATATTTAATTGCCAAGCAAAGGATGTTGTTGAAAACTTATATTATTATTATTGTACTTTTGTTATTCCTTCTTTTAGAGATGTTTTTCCTTTGATCGAAGATGTCTTTGATATACTTGGTCATGTAATAATATCGAGGTAAAACCTTCGTTGTAAGTCGGGGCAATAGTCCCCAAAAGAATAAGTGTAAAATGTATTTTTGAGTCTCCGTAAGAGAAGTCGGCCCAGTTAGGTTTTAGGGTCACCCGCATGAAGTGTAAATGAGGGAGGCGTCCTCCCTCATTTAGACACACTGTAAGCTCAAGCAAGTTCGCTCCAAGGAAGAGAAATACAAGTTCACTGGGGTAGAAGAAGAAGAAGTTGCGAAAGTTATTTTAAGGTTTTCTATCTTTGTTTGGCATTTTACTAAGTGACGAATCTATACTAAAGAAGTTGTTGGGTTTTTCTTGAGAGAGGGTTTTCCCAGGATAAAATCTTCGTGTTTCTTTTATGCCGTGCTTGTCTATCTTTCAGTGATCCTATTACATTAGATTATAGATATAACATATTTGAATTAAAGTGCAAACTCTAACATGGTATCAGAGCCACCCTGAAAGAAGGCACTATTCAGCTGCGAAATCTAGGGATTCCACGATCCGACACTTTTCTCCACAGATCCTCTAGAAAGAGGGCTAAGTCAACTTTGCCTCCAGGAGGTGCATATTTTGGTGGAAGTAGATTCCAGTTTGGAGAAGTTTCATTTTTTGACTGCGGGAAGGAACTAAGGCATCAAAATTTTGAAGTTTCCTTCCATAGTTTTTGAAAAAGGACACCACTAGACAACTCGCCTTGAGGAGGCACTTCTTTCTAGCCAAGTAGAAGTTCAAGATTCTCACTTTGGAAAATTAGGGTTTCTATGTCAAACCCTAGGTCAACCAGTTCAAGAAACAGTTTGTGCATCTCAAATTGGTAAGATCTATTTCTTTGTTATTTCCATTTGAGGTTCTCATATCAAAATGATGAATCACACCAAGCTTGAGGATAAGCTTGAATGAGTTGACAACTTCCAAGCGTGGAAGTATAGAATTTCTCTTATGTTAGAAGAGAATGACTTGGACAAGTGTCACTAAGTAGGTTCCAGAACCAGAGGGAGAAGAGGCCAAGGCAACACACAAGAAGAACACGATTAAAGCCACAAGGATTATTGCGGACTCTATCAAGGATCATCTCATCCCTCATGTCTCATTCTTGAAGACTCCTAAGAAGATGTTTGATGCGTTGACCATACTATATGAAGGAAAGAACATCAACATGAAGATGACCTTGAGGAATCAACTCAAGAACATGAAGATCCAAGACTTAGAGACCATCCAATCTTATTTCTCAAGGTCTCTCAAATCAATGAGCAACATGAAACCATTGAAGAAAACGTTGGAGGAGAGATAGTAATGACCACATTGAATGGTCTTTTAAAATCATGGGACATTCTTTTGAGGAATATGTGCCAGGAAGAAGCTTATCAAGTTCAGTTGATTGTGGAAGGAACGCACTCAAGAAGAAGCTCAATTGGTGGCAAGAGAAGAGAAGATGGGAGCAAATGATGATCAAGCCCTAACAATTCATGCAAAGAATGATAGAAGCAAGAGGAAGGATCAACCTCACAAAAGGCTTGAAAGATTCCAAAAGAATCATAGATCTAAAAGGGACTACTGTAGTTTCAGATGTTACACATGTGATGAGAAATGCCACTTTGCAAGAGATTGCCCCAGAAACAAAGGACCCACCATAACGAACAACAACATACATCATGCTGACATCACTGAAGAGGATGAACCTGAAAGGAAAAGAACAAGAGAAGATTCTTCAAGTGATGAAGAATATGTTTTGATCTCAGCTCTCACATGCACCATCACTCATGGAAGTGATGATTGGCTTGTGGATAGTGGAGCGTCCAAGCACATGACTGGGTACTAAGATTCTCTCATCAACTTGTCAAAACAGGAGTCACCTCACAAGGTGAAACTTGGAGATGACTACTGATATCCCATAAAAGGGATTGGACAAGCTTCCTACAAATTGGATTCAGGCAAACCCATCAAGATGAAGGCTGTCCTATACATACCAGGTTTGAAGAAAAATCTCCTTTCCATCTCAACTTTAGATGCTAAGGGATTTCCTATTGCATTCGTTGATGGCCAAGTGCTTATGTGGCCAAGAGGCAAGACAATAGATGATGCAACAATAATTGGGGAGCAAGAGGGAGGGCTGTACAAGTTGAAGGGACAACCAGAACAAGCATTGGCTCATGACTCCATGGAATCGAGTGAACTGTGGCATTGAAGGCTTGCGCATGTACACTACAGAGCACTTCAATTGAAAGCAAAACAGTAATAGGTCTGCTCGAAATTCAAACAAAGCATGAAGACATTTGCAAAGGGTGTGCGCAAGGGAAGAACGTGAAGAAGCCATTCCCTAGCAATGAAAGCAAGGAAAAAGAGATTTTGGAGATAATACACTCAGATGTATGTGGCCTCATGTCATCCAACTCACTAAGCGGATATGCATACCATGTTTCTTTTATAGATGATTATTCTCGTAAAACTTGGATTTATTTTTTGAAAAGCAAAGATGAAGTATTCAACAAATTCAAGGAATTCAAAGCATTGGTAGAAAATCATACGAAAAAGAAGATCAAGACTTTAAGATCAGACAATGGCGGTGAGTTCACTTTAGAAGATTTCAAAGACCTATGTAGAGAATCTGTGATTAAGAGTGAGATGAACACTCCCTACAATCCTCAATAGAATGGCATTGTAGAAAGAAAGAGCAGAATGATAATGGAAGCAATGAAGGCAATGCTTCATGACCAAGACCTTCCAATGCACTTATGGGCAGAAGCAGCAAGAACATCCGTGTATGTACAAAACAAAATACCTCATTGTGTCTTAAACAACAAGACCCCAGAAGAAACATTCTCATGAGAGAACATGAAGTCATCCATCTCAAAGTATTTGGTTGTCCACTGTACATACATATTCCAAAAGAAAAGAGGACAAAGCTAGACCCTTCAGGGAAGAAGGGCATATTCGTTGGGTATAGTGACACATCAAAATCATATAGAATATACTTTCCAAGATTCAAGAAGATCAAGACCAACATAGACGTTACTTTTGATGAACTCTCAACTTACAACAAATCAAGAAAAACCCACACCGAAGAACATGAAGAAACTGAAGTTCCCAGAGCCAAAGATACTATTATGGAAGAGATGACTCAAGAAGACCACGAATACCATGACATTACAAAACCACAGGAACTTGTAGATCCACCTTGTGATAAGAAATCTTACAAGAGAAGCCCAACATGGGCATGAGAAGCAATCCAAGATGCAGAGAGCTATGGTGCTACAGACGAGACTTTCAGAGAGAGTAAGAGACCAAGACCTTACTCCAACAATGTAGCACTACTTTGTCACATTATTGATGAAGAACCTTCCAACTATGAGAAAGAAACATAAAAGAAGGAATGAAAGGATTCCATGATTGAAGAATATTAGTCAATAATGAAGAATGATGTCTGGGAGGTAGTCTCGAGACCAAAATGAAAGTCTGTAGTGCCTTCCAAATGGATCTACAAGATCAAGCATGCAACAGATGGAAGCATCGAAAAATACAAGGCAATATTTGTAGCACGTGGTTTTTCCTAGAAAGAAGACATATATTATGAGGAGACATTTGCACTTGTAGCAAGATACACTTCCTTCAAATCTGTACTTGCCTTAATTGTAGTAATGAAATGGAAGATACACCAAATGGATGTTAAGACAACTTTCTTGAATGATGTTGTTGAAGAGGAAGTGTATGTGGAGAAGCCACTGGGATTTGAGACACATGACAGACAGACTCATGTGTGAAATCTAAACAAGGCCTTGTATGGATTGAAGCAGGCATCTAGGGCATGGTATGACAAGATGAATAATTTTCTGATGAGCTGAGGCTTTACCAAGAGTAAAGCAGATTCCAACCTCTACTTCAAATTTAGGGTGGAAAACTGGTGATACTAATATTGTACGTAGATGACTTGTTCCTAACAAGTGAGGATGAGCTCATTGAAGATACAAAGATGAGGCTTGCCACAGAGTTCGAGATGAAGGACCTAGAGATGATGCACTACTTCTTAGGTTTGGAGGTGTGGCAGAATTAAGATGGGATATTCCTTGGTCAATGGAAATATGCAGTAGAGATTCTGAAGAGATTCAGAATGATGGATTGTAAGGCCATCGCCACACCCATGGCATCTAATTTAAAGTTGTTATGTGATCCTACTTTAGAGACAATTGATGTCACGATGTATACAAATGATTGGTTTGTTGATGTACTTGACAAACACGAGGCCAAACATATGCTTTGCCATGAACACATTGAGCCAGTTTATGACAGATCCCAGATGTGTTCACTTGATTGTTGTAAAGTGTGTATTGAGGTACCTGAATGGTACAATTGAGTGTGGGCTCAAGTATGCGACAGATCATAAGATTAACCTGCATTGTTATGTGGATTCGTATTAGGCAGGAAGTGCCATAGACATGAATAACACTTCAGGATGCTGCTTTAGTTTGGGATCCGGTATGATCTCCTAGTTTAGTAGGAAGTAGTTGAGCGTGGCACTGAGTACAACCAAGGCAGAATACATTGCAACCTGTTCGACCAGTTGTGAGGTAGTATGGATTCAGAAGCTATTGCCATATTTATTTAATCTCGAGTTAGAGGCGACTTGTATCGTATGTGATAACCAAAGTTGTGTGAAGTCATCCGAGAACCCAATGTTCCATGACAAGTCGAAGCATATTGAGATCAAGCATCATTATATTTGGGATATGGTGCAAAGAGGAGTAGTGAAGCTTCAGTATGTGGCGACAAACGAGCATACAACCGATGTGTTGACCAAGCCGTTAGAAAGAGTGAAGTTTGAGTACTTTAGGGAGAAGCTTGGAGTTATCTAGATCGATGTTCCTTGAAAGAGGGAGTAATGTGACATGTCTGGAAGACGTAGGTGCAGTTGGGATGCTCTCTACATGTCAGGAAGACACAAGAGACGTGGGTTTCTCTCCACTGGGTGGAAGGCGTAGATGTTCCTGGGATGCTCTCCACATGTCAAGAAGACATAAGCGGTATGAGGGTTGTAATACATCTGGGCTGCTCTCCACTAGGTGGAAGCCACATATGTTCCTGGGTTTCTCTCTACATGGAAGGAAGACGTAGGTGTGTGATCTTGGGCTGCTCTCCGCATGTCAAGAATATGTAGGTTGACCGAGGGACATAATACCTCTTGGGATTCTCTGTACATGTTAGGAAGACACATGTGTGTGATCCTGGGCTGCTCTCCACATGTCAAGAAGATGCATATGTTCCTTGGATTCTCTATATGTTAGGAAGACGTAGGTGTGTGATCCTTAGCTGCTCTCCACATGTTAAGAAGACGTAGGTTGTTTTAGGGATATGATATAGGCACCTGGGATGCTTTCCACATGAGATGATCTAGATACATTGAGATGACAGTTGGAGACACAAGTGATTGCTTTGGAAATGCAATATGTGGTCTTGGCCTGACCTACTTGATGGCTTGCTCGTAGAGATGATGAAGTCCTAGGTGGGATCTAGGTTTACTTCCAACATGAAAAATGACTGTCTCTGTATAACTTCTCATGATGTATAGATTCAAGAGATCTCACTTGTCAATGGTCGACGAGATGAGAGTTGTTGCAGCAGTGATGATGATGTCCAACGATGATGATGATGTCCAGAGATTGTGTCCAGTCATGGTGATGACCGTTTCAGAAGAATAATTTCCTTGTTAAGAGGGAGTTTTGTTGAAAATGTAACTTCAGAAAATATTCTTATATTATTATTATTATTATTGTACTTTTGTTATTCATTATTTTGGAGATGTTTTTCCTTCGATCGAATATGTTTTTCATGTACTTGTTCATGTAATAATATCGAGGTAAAATCTCCAAGTCAGGGAAATAGTCCCAAAAAGAATAAATGTAAAATGCATTTTTGAGTCTCCGTAAGAGAAGTCGATCTAGTAAGACTAAGAAGTCTGCCCAGATAGGTTTTTACGTCACCCACATGAAGTGTATAAATAGGGAGGCACCCTCCCTCATTTGGACACATTGCAAGCTCAAGCAAGTTCGCTCCAAGGGAGATAAAGACAAGTTTGCTGAGGTAGAAGAAAAAGAAGCTGCAAACGTTATCTTATCTATTGGATTTTCTATCTTTGTTTGGCATTGTACTAAGTGACGAATCTATACTGAAGAAGTTGCTGGATTTTTCTTGAGAGAGGGCTTTCCTAGGATAATATCTTTGTGTTTCTTTTATGTTGTGCTTGTCTATCTTTCAGTGTTCCTATTACATTAGATTATATATCTAACATATTTGAATTAAAATGCAAACTCTAATAAAGGAAGCAATCCATAATACACATGAAGTAATAAAAGCACTAAATTTGTAGCAGCAATGATACTAATTTCAACTCAACTATAACATTAAATAACTGTTAGTGTTTGAGAAAATATGAAGAAACTTGAACATTAAAAATTTAATCCACAATTATAGTGAAAATAGATCTCATCAATAATCCAAAGACAAATAAATCAAACCATAGAACATATGATATACCCTGGGAAAACCCTCCACTGATTCAGAGGATAAAAATCCCAACAAACAATCTTAGAGTATGATTGATAATCGTCAGAGAATGATTATAACACAGTAACATATTGCTTTTTCAAGAGAATATGAGAGGAGAGATCAAATGGAACACTGTGATGATCTTTCCAAGTGCATAGCAATTTAATAACAAGTCAAACTAGGTCATATGAGGAAGGTAGCAAGTATTTGCATGCTTTATTAAGTAGTTAACATTGAGAACACTGTCTCATCTTCAAACATGTGCCCCCACACACTTGGTGCCAATTAGGCACTTCATAATTATCTCCCACACAGAAGATATACACCCTCTATTAATCACTCACTTTAACTGCCTCTAACTGAGTTGTTAATTGATTGAACTGAGCTGAACTGAATGGAATTGAATGTAACTAAACAGAACTGAATGTAACCGAACAGAACTAGACAAAACTGAATGTAACTAAACATAACTGAACATAACTAAATGTAACTAGTGCTTCTCCATCAATGTCATCTTCAACAATCACTTGCATAAATTAAAGAGTTGATTCCTTAATTAACTGAACTTGTTTTATCACAATTAAGACTCAATTGATGTATTATTAATTCGAGTTCACTTGAAGGCATACATGGACAATTCGAATTCTCTCTCTATCTTTGTGCTCATATTAATTTTCTCTGCATGGTCCATATGTGTTTTCATTATTTATATATCATATCATACTCATAAGAATTGGTCCGAACCTATGATCATATGTATTACCCCAGGTCATATAGTCACTTGCTAAATTAAATCACTCTAGGGGTAGCTAGTCCCTAAATGAGACTTGTAGCACATGTTGACCATGACTAGCCATACATCACATAGTATATCCTTGAGACTCAATACAACATAAGTCATGTGAACTTAATACACCATAAGTTTTGGACTTGATACAACACAAGTCTCATACCTTAACATAAGGTCATGATCTTAACCATAAGATCCTAGTACAAACATCTCTCCCGAATAGGACTTGATCAAGGTCCTAGCTTGATACAACACAAGCTCTTTAACTTAACACAATAAGTTAGTGAACTTAATACGACATAAGTTATGGACTTGACACAACAAGTCTCATGGAGAGGATCTGAACTTAATACAACATAAGTTCCGGACTTGACACAACAAGTCTCATGGAAGATGAATCCCGAAGCTGTACATCCACCACTCCCTCTCAGCGAGGGAGACATTCTCTTCCATACCGGGAATTTCCTGCCACACTAAGGTTATTTCAGAAGTGTAAGAACTTCATCACAGATAGAGGCTTGTCACAAATTTGGAATCTTCTCATCAATAGCTATGTACTGGAATTCATTTTACATGACCATGACTTCAATGAAGTAAAACTTCATCTGAAATCTGTTTTTATCACAACACACATATAGGGTATTTCAGAAAGCTTGACTATTAACACCTAATAACTATAGGCTCAATTATTTCACCCTAGTAGGTAGCTTCCCAAGATACACTACTCCTCAGTATGTAGTATTATGTGCAAAACATATTTTGCTTCTAAAGTAGTCGTAGACATACATCTTGCTTTTGTAGTACTAGCCGCAACACACTTAGCTCTTGTAGTACTAGCCGAAAATTAGAACACTTATCTCAGGCTAAAACAATAGCTGGATAACACAATCATATAATAGGTCTGCCATGTAATAAAGATCCTATTCTAATGTACCTCAGAAGGTACTCAAACATATGCTTAGCAGCAAGCATAAAATACAACAGGTTTGCTCAAAGACCAACTAGCTGCTTTACACATAGTAGCATCATCTGGATCCAATCCAGAATAAAGTTTTTCTAAACTAGAAACCATTGATTTTAAATCCATCATATACAAGATTATACAACAAATGTGTAAAATAATGCAAAAAGAAAGTCTTATATATTCATTCTTCAATATTTGTTGACTTGTTGAATCTTCTTATATCTAGAGAAGTTCTCTGTGAGCTTGCCATTCTATGTGATGTTCTTCAAGTCCTAATCACTTTCTGAGTGATTGTTCTCTTTATATTGCAACACCCCAACTACCTCTCCGATAGGTTTAACTGTTCTCTGACAGTTCAGACTATAAATCTTCTTGAGTATCAAGAGTATTTGAGACTTTAACTATGTCTCTGCTCATGTGGATTCTCACCACAAGGTATCACATCCCCTGACTGTCTGAGTCATACACCATGACTCACAGATGTGGAATTTATCTGATGCCTCCTGTGAAGGCACGTCAATACTCCCTCTTCAACTGGAGGTTTTTTTTCTTTCTATACTATGCCAATCTTGTCTTGGACAGAGGCTTACTAAGAATGCTGGCAATGCTGCTCATTTGTGGATATGTACCATGTCTTGAATATGGATGGCTAGAAACCTCAAAAGATTTACTGTTTTTCAACGTGCTCTATCTAGAGAAACACATGTGATCTTCCTCGACCACTATACCATCCAGATTTCATATATATTTGAAACTCTATTTCACTGACCAAGACATATCTGAGTCCACATAAACTTGTACCAAGTAGATACCACAACACATGCTTTGTTGTACATGTCTATGTACAGGCTGCAAAGCATATAACAGATCCTAGGACCTATGCAAATACATCTCAACTGGCTTGAGATCCTCCAAATATGAAATAAGAATTATAAAATTTCATATTTATCTTCATATGTGTGGCCATGGATTTGTAGTCCATCATCCTGAAACTCTTCATTCTCTTTTACTGCACATTTTTCTTAACTGGTGAAAATTTTTATCTGGTGACTGCCAAACCTCTAATCGTAAGAATCATAACAAGATTCTTGAATTTAGTTCTCAGCTTCGTTCTGAATATGAGAATCACACATATCTCCTCTTAACAGAAGATACTTAAACCAATGTTATTGGTTTCTTTAGGAGCTAGCGAATCTAGCTACTCCCTCTCACCATCAGGATGTGAGAATCATAATCTCGGTCCTCCATCACGGAGACTTCATGCTCATCTATGTCTAGAGCTCTTCTTGACACATGAATGTAAATAAGATAATTTAATTATTTTCAAGAATCTTTACATCTCTCAGAATATGATTAAGGATTCTATTATGACTTCCTCCTAATACATAGGAACCTTTAGATCCGCTACTAGAAGCTTCTTGCTTCGCAAAATCATGTTCTCTTTCAGGATCAGCCATCATAATTGCTCTTCATTCAATACATGTCTTTTTTTCTTGTAGGTCAAGACACATAGTTTTTCCCTACAAGCCAAATTCAATCAAGTTATTAACAACCTTGCATAATGCAGTCATTTCAATAAAATGACAAACAACACATACTGACACGCAAAACATTTTAACCAATTTTTCAATATAATCACATCTCACAAATTTTAATCAGATGAATACCTCAATGTATTTGTAGTGGTTCATATAGTTATGTACACATTAAATCAATGTTTCGACATATACCCATTCATATTTCATGTAATGTTTTTCATTTCTATACCAATTTTATATTTGGATCTCATGAATTTTTATGCAAACCCTTATTCTTGTTAACATGATTTTTCGTATTTATCAATAAAATAGAAATATTTTAACATATGCTTGTAATCATGTTTATACCATAACATCATTCATAATCTCATGAATATAAATTGTAATGAAACAAAATATGATTTTATAAAAGCATATGATAATCAAATAATCATGCATCATAACATTCATGTTTCATGAATCAATCATGCAACCCAACAGTCATATCTCATTAATCAATCATGCAACTCTATATTCATATATTTATGAACAATCATGCAACCCAACATTCATATCTTATAAACAATCGTGCAGCTCTATATTCATATTTTATATAACAATCACGCATGCTCTATGTTTATATCTTATGAACAATCATGCATGCTCTATATTCACATTGTATAAAAAAATCATGCATGCTCTATATTCATATGTTATAAAACAATCATGCAGCTATATGTTCATATCTTATGAAACAATCATGCATGCTTTTATATTCATATATTTTGAAACAATCTTGCAGCACTACATTCATATTTTATGAATTTTGTTTATTTGCAAATAAATGAAAGACAATCAACATATATGTTCACAATTACTAATCTCAGGAATACGAATCTATATATGACTATAATGAAAACATTCAAAAACATATAGATCTAAATAACATATAATAAAAAATTCGGGTACTTATCTTTTATTGTTTTGCATGCTCCCTCTTGATCTCTGCTTCCTTGCAGAGATTACTGAAGTCCCTCGGTCTTGATCTCTTTGAAAATTTGAGTGCATGCATGAGGTAGGGAATCTCTGCATGGAGAAACTGGATCCCATGTAACTTGGAGCGAATGCTATTCTTCAAGGAAAACTTCTTCCAATGATCATACTTTTCTTCGAATGAGATCCCAACTCTATGAGGCTCTTATTATACACAAGATCCATTGAATAATAATAATATCCAAACCACAGATCCTGGGGTTGTTCCATCAATTCGTCCACTTTGGGAAAACGACCATAACACGAATTCTAAGAATTTCATCTTCAAATACTTGATCGTATATCTCAAACAATTGTGGATTTTTGAAATCTTCTCGCGAGTAAGATAAATCAGCGTATTTCGGAAGTGAGTTTTCAACTGTTTTGTTTGATTCCTCATGGATTGATCAGAACGTCTCCATGAAATCTGTCTCCTGAAAAGTGCTGGAAATGATGCATATTGACTTGGTATTTAATTCGCCCTGCATTGGATAAATACTCCTCACTCACTGAGTTCACATAGACATCTAGATCATGCTCCTCAAGAATTCTCAACACCCTTGCCTTTCATGTGTTGAGGTTGGAAGCAACTTCAAGTTGGGTTTTCATGTGTTGAAGTTGGAAGCACCTTGCTATGATACCATGTTAGTGTTTGAACAAATATGAAGAAACTTGAATTTTAAAACTTTAATCCCCAATTACAGTTTAGATATATCTCATCAATAATCCAAAGAGATAAATAAATCAAACCATAAAACATAGGATATACCCTGGGAAAACCCTTCACTGATTCAGAGGATAAAAACCCAGCAAAGAGTCTCAGAGTATGATTGATAATCAACAAAGAATGATTACAACACAATAGCAGATTTCTTTTTCAAGAGCACAAGAGAGGAGAGATCAAATGGAACACTGTGATGATCTTGCCAAGTGCATAACACTTTAATAACAAGTCAAATTAGGTCATACAGAGAAGGTAGCGAATATTTGCATGATTTAGTAAGTAATTAACACTTAGAAAACTGTCTCATCTTCAACCATGAGCCCCCACATACTTGGTGCCAAGTGGGCACTTCATAATTATCTCCCACACTTAAGATATGTAACCTCCATTAATTCACTGAGTTTAACTGCCTCTAAATGTGTTGTTAACTGATTGAAGTGAATTGAATTGAATGTAACTGAACATAACTGAATAGAACTGAACATAACTAAATGTAATTGAACAAAACTGAATAGAACTGAACATAACTAAATGTAACTGAACAAAACTGAATAGAACTGAGTGCTTCTCCATAAGTGTCATCTTCAACAACCACTTGCATAAATTAAGGAGTTGATTACTTAATTAACTGAGCTTGTTTTTATCACAACTAAGACTCAATTGATGTCTTATTAATTCAAGTTCACTTGGAGGCATACATGGGTAATTCAAATTTTCTCTCTATCTTTGTGCTCATATTAATTTTTTCTTCATGGTACATATGTGTTTTCATTAATTCTATATCATATCATACTCATAAGAATTGTTTTGAACCTATGATCATATGTATTACCCCATGTCATATAGTCACATGCTAAAGTAAATCACTCTAGGGGTAGCTAGTCCCTAAATGAGACTTGTAGCACCTGTTGATCATGAATAGCCATACATCACATCACTAGTCAACTCCTTTCTCAAGCATGAATACACTCTTCTAGAGTCACAATGCCCCCATTTCCCTCATGAGTTTTTCCATTGAAGCAATGCCCTTCCTCTTAGAAAGACATTCAATGAGATCACCTCTCTTCCACTATAAATGTTAGCGATATATATAGAGATGAAATAAATCTTTTGTGCCCTCCTTGGGAAACATATTTTTCTCCAAATCCCCAAAAATCCTGAAATATTCTATAGATATGCAAGAGTAACTGAATATCCTTTCATGGCACCGAAAATAATGAAAAAATATGAGTGATTTTCTCTTAATATTTAGGGTGGATGGTCTCCCCTCCGGAACTATTCTCCTTATTTTAGGGTTTTCTTCCCAAAAGCCACAATCCATAAGAGCTCTCTAAAATCGCTTTTTGAAAATAATTCATGCATGAGTGAGGCTACTTGCCCTTTTATTTTCACTTTTTTTTGGCCACTTTTACCTTTTTCTCGCTCAAATTTAATCAAAGTAATTTTATAAAGCCAATGTCACTTCAAGACCCTATTTTTAATTAATTACTCAATGTCCCCTTTTCTATGTGCTTTTTCGGGTAGTGGATATTAAATAATTATTTAATCCCTCTCTAATCGGGATGACACTGCCACGGAAGTCATTCCCACTTGTAGAGCAAGAGAACACAAAAATGGATACATTACAATCCTCCCTTCCCAATATTGCTTGTCCTCAAGCAATGCCATCACAACTCAATCAACAAGTTGAACCAACTAAAATTGAGAATGATCTCAGGGTCCCAAACCAACTTGGCAGATGCAAATCTATCTATTCCAAGCACTATCTTGCTGGACACATGTACAAGAGATCTCTTGAAAAACACATGTAGGAAGAGCAACCTAAAACGGTTAAAACTCACTCAACTCCTCAATAAAATTCTCTTCTCAAAACCTAGACCTAGGTACCAAAGGAGTGAGCTCATGAAATTCATCATAATCTAACTCATTCTCAACACCCTGCACTTCCCCAAAATAATTGTCGCTAGAAACAATGTTGTTGTTCCAAACATGTGTGCGATATGAATGCAAGCAGTAATACCGATTTGGTGTCCAAACATCCAACCAACACATAAACTGATTATCCAAACTAGATTTCATCTTTGTCTAAGACTCACAACTAACTCCACCATTAAGTTGATTAGACTAAAAGTGCTCAAATATGTAGTTGTGTAAGTCTGAATTTCCAAGTTGCAACGAAAAAAATCATTGCAGAACTAGAAAATCTCAACCAAGACAAAATTTCTACTTATGATCTTGGCTAGAAATTCCTTCCTACAAGTCACCGACTTAGTAGGACACCCAATTCTACTCATAATCTCCCTCTAGTCCACTTGCAATACATTAGATGGACTTCTATAAAATTTGTGAGAATAGGTAATAGCAACAACATTATCACTTTTCTTTAGTAAAGACTCAGCTTATATAGCTGCACAAGGTTTGAAAAGGATAGAAAAATTGGACATCTCCTTCCAACGTTCACTGTTCCACTATGATATAAACATGACTATGCCCAGAGTTGTGAAGCAACTCATCTTGATCATGATGAAGTAATGCACCAAACTTGCCAATGCTAAGATCCCACATCACAGTGTCAGCTCCATAAACTATGAGGATATAGAAGTATCTCAAGGATATATTAACATCAAACAACTCTCCCACTCTGAATGATCTTCCATGGATGTTCCAAACACCCATCATAGGTTCACAAAAAAACATATCTTCCCATCCTAGGATGCTGATGTAAACCAAAACAACACCCATAAATACGGAAACCAAAATTATGATGATGTAGGAAGTGCCTCTAATGACAATTGATGATAATGCCTCATCGTAATGCCAACCTCCAATGATAAAGAGATGATCCATGTCTCTCCAAAACACCCAAACAACCGTTGTCCCCCATGTACCCCCTAGGAAGTCAATGTATAACAATGTAAGACAACCATCTCGTATCAATGCATGAAGTCGTGATCCATGAATTAGAGATGGAACACCAGTGGCCTCATGCTCACCCCCATACCATGCACTATAGTCCAACTGAAACACACATTTTCAATTCAGAGCCAAGTATTATAACCATATTTCCATACCTAGGATCATGGAGCAGCTGAAACTTCATTACCCAAAATACATGTCCAGGAAAAACAAATTCCTTCATGACACATGCCATAAGTTACGAGAGTAGGGCAGCCTCATACCCTATCAAAGAGTCATCAACATAATGGGATTGTATCTCATCACAAGTCAACTCCTCAATCTTTCCACAAATAACCAAGGGCCCAACCAAATTTGAATCACTTATGTATCCCTCTACATGTGTAGGTATAAAACTAGTGCTCAATCCACCAAGTGTGTGCTCGACTATCCCATATTCATCTATGATTTGAGCTTTCAATGGGCTCTCTAAAAGAGGAAACTCATGAAATTCATGATGAAATCCATTTTCATAAACTAACATTTATGAACCATACCTCTCATCATGTCCACACAAATCTGATTGCTTCTTGTGCTTGACTATCGTAAGAGGCTCACCCCTCACATGTTCCACCTCCTTAGCTTCTCCCCTCGGAAGAAATACGAATAAAAGATATGCCTCTCTTTGTTTTCTTGCTTGGAAAGCCAACAACTTAGCCCCTATAGCTCCCCGTAGCCACTCATCACACATTTGTTGTGTCCTCTTCATATCCTCTATGCCATAGTGCACAAAATCAAACCTCTTGTGGCTTGGATCCACAATGAATTCCTCATGTTTAACCCTCAAATCTTGAGTGTTAACAATGGAAGACTTCATACCACTATCATCCTCATGTGTCGCTGCTGCCATATCTCCAACGACCTCAAGCACCTCCTTCCTCATTATTGAATTCTCTTCATTGAGTTCTGGTCTGGAAAGTGCATGTACAACTATCACTTCCTCAATCATAAAGTGACCCTTCAATTCTTGCAATGCTAAATCAAGGTCTCTTTGTTCACTACATAAGAAATTTTCTGATTGCCTTCATATGTATGAACAATATCACCTTCAAAGTCACCCAACTCACAAATTGATTCCTTGCAACTACAATGTAGAGATGGTGAGTTAATGCCATGCCCAAGTAATGGATCATCAAAATAATTCATACCTTCATGTGGCTGATTGATCATTGCTCGTTTGGTAAAATCTATAACAACATACCCATCACCCTTATTGTTATCATGAAGACTTAGGTATCTCTCACTTGTGGATGTATGAAGTGATTCTTCTTTGACCATACCGTCTTGTTGAAATGAACACCTAATTACTACTTCACCTTCTTTATGTCTTCCACATGTATGACTAGTTGTCCAAAATTCTAAGCATGTGAACCAAAATTGTCCCCTTCTTAACTGATTTTTTCTCTTCTTAGGTTCACCTGTAGGTTGCAGATCACAAGGAAGCAATCCTTCTTTCTTCTTTTCTTCCTTTTTCTCAATGGTTTCTGGAACAACTTTTTATTTTGCTTCTATCGTCCTTAAGGGGAACCAAGCTTTGTCTCTGATAAAGGGAACCAAGTATTTGACATAGATTTATAAGGGATTTGTAGGAGGGTTTGGTCTTCAGTTATCAGTTGGACATGAAATATGGACACTGGTTTGAGGTTTGAGGTCCGGTTAGAGGGGGAATCAAACTTCATCCTATGTAAAGAGATGATTGCATTTTTGCTAGAGGAAAATGAGCTCTGTGATATTGTTAAGGATACCCATACCATTCCTACCGATGCAACACCGTTGGATGCTTACAACAAAAATATTGGGAAGGCCAAAATGATAGTCTTGGATGCTGTGAAGGATCACATAATACCTCATGTGTCCGGGATGTCAAATGCTAATGGGATGTGGGATGTTAGAATAGTAGAGTCAAGCTAAACTAGTTAACCTATCTAAGCAACCAACAACATATCATAAAATATAAGAACATGAAAAAGAAAAGGACAAGAGAACACCAATATACGCGGTTCACCCTAATGGGTTACATCCACGGGAAGGTAGTATTCTATTATCTCTAGAATGTCTTCTCCATTCTTACAAGAGAGAAAAGCACAAATACCCCAAAGAATATAGATGATGTACAACAGTGTCACAATAGTACCACTGCTACATCAATAATACATTATATGTAGAGACTCACTTGACCCTATTATATACTAAGAGATGAGGAGGAATTACTCTCACATATTGCATGTGGGATAATATAATTCTCCAAAATAACATCTCTTAATACAATACCATGGACAAATACTCTACACAAGTAAATACAACACCATATAACTATGGGTTAAATGTATTACTTTTTTACATAAGATTGTAGACAACTTCTGACATAATACAAAGACATTATTACCTTCCAAGGAATATAATATATTCCAACATGGGAATACCTAGAAAATATTTATCAAAGTAAAACCAAAATAGGAATATGGTGCTAAGAGATAAGATTCATAGTATAGAAATGTCCAAGACTAATATTGTTGCATTCCACCTCACCAAAATCACCTAGATTCATGATGAGTTGGCTGCTGTTGGAGAGAAGGTTGAATATCAATATTTGGTTAGATTAACCTTAAAATGATTTTATAAACCATGGAATAGTTTTGTTTGTAGGATCGTGGCTAGAGAAAATATTTTCAACTGGGAAAGATTGTGGGATGATTTCATGGAGGAAGAGTTGAGAATGAGATCTAGCCAAGCAGGGAAACAACTGAGTAGTGATGAGGAGAATGTTGCTCTTACATGAAAGTGAAAATGAAATGCCAATAACATTTATGATGGTGGTCTATCTATAAGGGTGACAAGAATAAGGACATGAACAATGTCAAGTGCTTTAAATGTCACAAGATGGGGCACTACGCTGGACAATGTCCAAACAACAAGAAGAAATGGAAATAGTCAAAAGTTGTAGCTTCCGCAGAGGTGGTTGATTTTTCCACCAAGTTCAAGGAAGATATCTCTTTAGTGGCGTTCCTCTCTTCGATATAATTATCAAAAGGAGTTTGGTACATTGATAGTGGTGCTTCCAGGCATATGAAGAGAGTATGAGAAAAATTCATAGAGCTGTCAGAGGGAGATGACATGATGCTATGCTGAACAATGTTCAAACAACAAGAAGAAAGGGAACAATCAAAATTTATAGCTTCCACATAGGTGGTTGGTTGAGTTTTCCACAAAGTTCAAGGAAGAATTCTCTTTAGTGGCGTTCCTCTCTTCAAGATTATTATCAAAAGGACTTTGGTACATTGATAGTGGTGCTTCCAGCCATATAATGAGAGTCTGAGTGTTGGCGTGGGTCTAGAGCGCACAAAGTCCGATACCGCCAATGCCAGAGAGGGAGTCGACAAGAACAAAGGAAAAAACATGAAGGGAAAATAAGTCGACAAACAAGGAAGTTTGGTCAAGTTAGTTAGTAGTCGGTCAATTGGACCATTTTGTAATGACCAAGTGAGACTATAAATACTGAATCATCTTCTATGTGTACTGGATCATCTTCTGCAACATCGGTATGTGGATACTGAATCATTTTCTACAATATCAATATGTGGATACTGAGTCATCTTCTACCATATCAGTATGTGAATACTGAATCATCTTCTGTAACATCGGAATGTGAATACTCAATCTTCTTTTGCCACATCAATATGCAAATATTGAATAGTATTCTTCAACATCAGAATGTGAATACTGGAACATCATCTGCAACATCAGTATGTAAACACTGAAACAACAACAACATCATTAGCATGTTATTACTAAAGCAACATCATCAATAAATGTTAGATCATCACTTCATTATGATCATAGAGATGCCAGAACATCATCATCATCGACATCGAAATTTTTAAACAACATCATCATCATCACAAAGTGTTGTGACTTCAACCACATTAACATTATCAACACATGGTGCTGGGACCACAACCACATCACATCATCAACACAAGGTGTTGGGACCACAACCACATCATCAACATCAACTTACAAATGCTGAAGCAACATCATCATCAATATCAATATAGAAATACTGAAACTACCTCATCATCATCAATATAGAAATACTGAAACTGTCTTATCAACATCCGTATAGAAATATTGAGCCTTCCATATCATCAGTATGAAGATACTGAACTTACCACATCAACATCAGTATGGAAATACTGAACTTGCCACATCAACATCAATATGAAAATACTGAACTTGCCACTTCAACATCAGTATGAATATACTGAAATTGCCACATCAACATTAGTATGAAAATACTGAACTTGCCACTTCAACATTAGTATGAAAATACCAAACTTTCCACTTCAACATCAATATGAAAATACTAAAAACAGTACATCAACATCTTGTTTGCCTTACTAACCCTTTTGGGTCAACAATCCTAGTCAGAAAGATTGATCTCCCTGGGTACCAAATAATCCTTGTATGGATTACTAACCCTTCTAGGTCAACAAGCCTAGCCAGACATTCTAAAACCACTTCTTGCCCTCTTACCATATTGGAGTAGTACCTCGGTGGGTTCTCCGGTAGATCTATCCGGGAATTTTGTATAACTTACTAATCATTTCGAGTCAACAAGCCTAGTTAGACAGATTGATCTCCCTAGGGGCCAACAAGCCTTGTCTGGATTACTAACCCTTTTGAGCTAAACATGCCTAGCTAGACATACTAATCCTGATAGGATCAACAATCCTCATCTGACTTACTAACCCTTTCGGGTCAACAAGACTAGCTAGACTTACCCTACCCTAGGCCAAGCTACCACACCACTGCAATCTTCTACCATCTTCTTCACTCCCTCTTTCGAGGGAGGTTATTTCAGACTACAATAAGCTTGCCTCGAAAGTATTCAAACTTTACATGAGATAGAAGCTTAGTCAACACATCTACCACTTGTTCCTTTGTAGGAACATACTTGAGCTATACAACTCCCTTCTACAAATTGTTCTTTATCATTCTTCTCTTGTACATCCGCAACTGCATCGTACATCTACAACTTGCATCATTCTTAATTTGTGCATCTGCAATTGCATCATTCTTCTCTTGTACATCCACAACTGCATCATACATCTACAACTCACATCATTCTTGTTTTGTGCATCTGCAACTGCATCATTCTTCTCTTGTACATCCTCAAATTCATCACACATCCGCAACTTTACCAATTCTTTTGTTGTAGGTGATTGCATACAATCCTTCCTACAAGTTAAATACAGTTGTATGATTAGAAGCATTTCATAACATATTCATAATGACAAATTCTTATGCATAAATATATGTGTTATATAATTATGCAACTATTTTAGCTAATACAACATTCATCCATATCTCGTATACATACAATAACTTTCTATATGCCTTCCATCTCTACCAAGACATTATGTCATCAAAGAGGTTTCATTCTAGATAAGTAGCAATGGAATCTTGCACAACACCATAAGCCACTTACTCATCATATTCATATCAGTATTAAACTGTTCATAAATGCAAAACACTCTTACATGCATAATACACTTCCTAAATCTAGGAACATATCTATGTACATAACCGAACAACTAGATATATAGGAAATGACAATTCAAATACTTATCTTTGTTTGTTAGGTAGACTCCATATTGATCTCTGTATTCTTGAATTATTGGAGTCTCTTCCAATATGTTTGACTTCATTGTCTGATTCTGAGGACCCATTCCTATCTTGCTCATGATCCGAAATACTGACCAAGTCTTCTTACACCATATATCACATAGAATTGCGTATTGGTATTGAATCTGTGTGTACTACCAATGCATGCCTTCTTATCCAATGCTGAAATGGATAAGAGTATGATATTCATCTTCATCAGTAGAATTATTTTGGATCATATTCCTCATCACTTGAGAAATATTCCCTTTCTTTCTTCTCAGCTGCAATATATTCATCCTTGGTTGCATAAGAGAAACAATGGTCCACTTTATGCAACATGTTGGAGTGATCTTTATTTTTTGTAGCACTGCTAACCCAATCAAATTCATCATATCTCTGCAGTAAGATTATTTGGTCTCTCGCAAATATGAGACCATACTCAATTGTACCCTTTAGGTACCACACCATCTTCTTTGAATATTTTACTTGGATAAGGAAAATATCCTTTGTATTTCATCATTCTTCTAATCCCAAGAATCATGTCAAGATTCTCAAACTTTGAGATCTACTATAGTCACTCCCTCTGAGGTAGAGCACCATCCTCCATCTGCATCTTGTACTCTCTGCATCAGGACATTGGAGTGACAAGTAGCCTCCTCTGCTACTAATCTTCTTTGTATCCATCTATGTCACCTGTCAAGGTCACTGGATATCAAGATCCTCCATCTCAAACTTTGCTACAAGTTTTCTCTTGCACCCATATATGAGCTTCTCATCCTTTGTAGGATTATATCTTCAACCTTGTAGTAAAGGTTGGGATCTCCATCAATCTAGTTGATCCTCAAGCTCCTCATGTAACTATATGTGCTATCCCATGGGTGCCTACTTAGCTTGTACAAATCCTTCTGTGCATAGGTGGTTCTCTATAGAGAGTCTCAAACCCTATAGGTTACTCGATATATTCTTCTACTTTGATTACACCAAATGTCTAGTGTAATATTCACCACTGAAGAGACGTGTCTAGCCCCTATAGTAGTGTCTTGCCATAACCGACTCTCTCTTTCTGATAGAAACCACGAACCTTGCTTTGTATCTTTTGATACTTCGATCTACTGTATACTTGATCTTGTAGATCTACTTGGAAGACTTTACAAAACTTCCCTACATATCTTGAACTCATATCCAAACATCATTATGTATGATTGACTGGTACTTATTGATCATATCATCTTTCCATTCTTCCTTCTTGGGACATTCTTTCACAAAGTGTCATTTCTCATCACAAATGAACATATGATTTGTGAGATGTCCTTCTTTTGAAGTGCTTTTATTCTTTGTGGGAATGTTGTTCCTTCTTGTTCTTTCCCTTCTTGGCATGAGTTGTTAAGGATTGATTGTCATATTCATCCATCTCTTCTTATTTTGTTATCAATTGAGCTTCTTCTCACATGCATTCATCCATAGGTTAGCTTCCTTCTATAACAAATCTCTTGAATGCAAGATTCCCATGAAATTGGGAGACCATTAAAGGTTGTAATATCCACTTATACTTCTTTGACATTGTCTCCAATGCCTTTTGGTTTCTCCTTGATCTAAGTGATCCTTATGAGCTAAGATTGAATGCTTTCTGATATCTGCATCTTCACATCCTCAAGTTGCATTCTCAAGTTCATATTCGGGTTTATGTTCTTTCCTTCGTATAAGATGGTCATTGCATCGAACATATCCTTGGGTGTCTTCAAGGATGATACATGTGAGATGCAATGGAGACGGAAATAATCCTCTTCACTTTTACTAAGTCCTTGTGATTTGTCTTAATTTCCCTTCGGATCTGCAACTTCTTCTTTGACATAGTTCTCCATGTCATGTCTCCTCAAGTATGAGAAGCACTCTCTACTTCCATGCTTAGAATTTATTGGATCCTTCAACCTTGTCCTCAATCTTGGTACCATTTTTCATCATGATAAAAAATGAGAACCTCAAATTAAAATAGAGAGGATAGAACTTACCAATGAGATTGCTTCAACTTGATGCTTGCTTGAAGCTCTTCTGGAAGATTGCTTATGGTGGAACCAGGGTTTGACCGAGAAACCCTAATTTTTAAACTTAAGTATGTTTAAGATCTTATTGGATATAAAATTATGCCTCCTCAAGGTGAGCTGAGCAACATACTTATTTTCCAAAAACTGTGGACATAAATGCAATATATCTGATGCCCTAGATTTCCCCAATTTCTTCTGCAGAATTGACTGATCTTGTTTCTACTATATATCTTAATTTTATACACCTCAATGTCTGAAAATATGTCCTTAGGTATCATGTTATGTCTTATTTACAACCCCATAGGTTAGAGTATAATTGGATTCACCAAGTTGGACTTACACAAAATTTCCCAAGGTGACTTATTTTAAGGACTGTTCAACATAGCGAACTTGTACGGACTTCCACGTGTCACTGTTTCACCTTTTGGGTATGAATATAGGACCACAAAAACTAAAGTTCATGATATATTTGAATAATCTTACAAAATTTCATTTATACCCTCCTATCTCGAGATATAGCAATTCTCCCTATATCACTTGTTTGTGACTATATCCCGGGAGAGGATGGAACCTTGACCTGGAGGGATCATATCTCCTAAATTATAGTGAATATGGGGCTGAAAATCATACAAAAAGTACAACAAGATTTCATCTTCGACTTATAAAATTTTCAGCTCCTGATCCTTCTCCAATATTGAGTTATCGCGAAAATTACAAGATGACTAGAATTTTCCTTCTAGGGTTTTTCATGCATGAAACCCTAATCTCTAGTAGCCGCAGTTGTAGTAGTGTTGTTAGAATTGCTGTGCCATTTAGATCATCAAGAAATGAGTCCAAATTATTGATGTGGTGAATAGGAATGAAGTATGCAAACTGAACAAATCAAATCTCATAGGAAACATACAAGTATTGCTCAAAGAATTATAGTATTATCTTGATTACATAATCTGATGTTACAATAGTGTTACATAGGAAAGAATTCGAATCATTAGGGATGAATTCGAATCTACCAACCGGATGTGAATATATCTGACTACATGGATATCTAAAGATGTCTAAATCACTGTCAGAGTCCAAGTGGTTAACTCCATATGTCTAACTAAGTCATAGAATCAGTTATAATCAGTTAACTCAGTCTAACTGAAGTGGTAGGTGAGAAAAGGCGCATTATCCACATGCAACCATGCATAACTAGTGTTAACTGAACTGAAAGTAACTGAAGAATAACTAATCTTAACTAGTTCCAACTCCAACTGACTGAAGGATGTTGGTGTCGGGACTCCCAGTGGCTCCTAAAATGTAGGGATTGGCCTAGGAGGCGCCTAAACTGATGCATGCAAGTGCAGTCAGTGGAAGTTAGCCTCTATCGGTGTTCCCCACACTCTAGTAACTGGTACATGTGGCCCCATTAGGCCAAGTGTACCCAATGGTACTAGTGGACCCAAATAATTAAATAAAACTCCTAAGTTAGGATAAAATAATCTAATAGACAGTTTGGTCAAGGGAGGATTATAAATCCCAAACCCCCCCGAATACCAACTTGGAAAACTGTGGGCCCTGGAAACAAGGCCATAAGTCACCCATATACAATATAAAAGATAAAAAATGTTTCTTGATAAATCGAGGAAATAGGGGAAAACCTCATGGGAAACCCCCCCCCTCAAAATAAGAAGAAACCAAGAAAATACAAGCTATTTTTAGAAGAAATAAGCTTCCTCCTTAGAAAAATAACTTGTCAAAAACACTGCTGCAAATTTGTAGCATGGTCCTTCTGTGCAGCAGCATCTTGAAGCTGTGCATGTGAACCTCTCAATGTCTTTATGAACTCATGAATCTGTATGTTTCTTTTGGATGGTAAAGCTAGAGAATGATCAAGTTTCTTCTTTTGTGGGCCAAGTAGCTGATCATTCGCTATCAATAAGTAGCACCGACCTGGAATTTTGTTGCACCACTATGTAGGGAGCGAATCTATGAGAGAGAGAGTGAAACATGCTCATTCTAATACTGGGACCTAGTTCTCCTTCTGTCTTATGGATTTCCAGAACCATTCCTAGCTGCTTCAATGATTTTTTGAGCCCATCTAGGTTTAGGCATTTGGTTTGGAATGGGGGTTGGATCTAGATCTAGAATCTCATGAGGTTCAACCTCAATAACAGGATCATGCTGGTCTTGATCCTCTTCATCTGAATCTAAAACATGTAATAAATCATCATCATCAAAAGTGGGAAAAAGAGTGTTTATACCTTCTTGTGCTTTGGATGGTGGTGCATCATACAACTGATCTTCTTCAAACTGAACACTCAGCTCAATGAAGCATTTCCTAGTTGCAACCTCCATTAACTTGTATGCTTTTCCATCTTCTACATCTCCTAGCAGAATGCATTCAGTACTTTGGGCTTGGAAGGCCTTCCTCTTATCAAGTGGTATTCACTCCCAAGCTTTGGGCCCAAAAACTATCAAATGAGAGACATTGGGCTTATACCCATGCAATGCTTCGAATGGAGTGGCCCCAACCACTAATTTATGAGGCACTCTATTATGAAAATATGAAGCACAATTTATAGCTTTTGCCCAAAGATAAGGAGGGAGATTCTTACCATGGAGAAGGCATGTTGCCATCTCCTTCAGTGATATGTTCTTCCTCTCAACCACACCATTTTGTTGTGGTGTGTATGGAATTGAGTGTTCCATTCGAATCCCCTCTGATTCACATAAATACTGAAACTCTCTTTTGATGTACTCTCCTCCTTGATAAGATATTATGGACTTGATTTTCTTACTGAAACTATTCTCAACCATAGCTTTAAAAACTTTAAAAATACTAAAAACTTCTGATTTCGGTTTTATAAAGTAGATCCAGCAACACGTAGAACAATCATCAATAGAGGTGAGGAAATACCTGGAACCATTAATGGAGTTTGTGGGAATAGGTCTAGCCACATCATTATGTATCAAATCAAGTATAGAGGAATCTCTATGTGCCTTCCCAACTTCATACCTCTTCTATGGATGCTTACCTACCAAGCAACCTGAACATACTCCATCGGAAGTTTGGATGAGAGGTAAACCTTCAACCATTTTATCATTGTGGAGTTGCTGAAGACATTTGAAATTAAGATGAACAAATCTCTCATGCCAAATATTGCTGGCGTTGTTAGCATGAGACAGTAAAAGCTGTAGGAGGTGAGACAGGTAAAAAATGTGAGAACTCATAAGCTTTAGTAGAATTATTTGCAATACCTTTCGCTATGAGCTCTCCAGTAGATTTTTCTGTGATCTCAAATTTATCTGAATCGAATGTAACTCTCTTGGGAGAGCCTATATTGGTCATTTGATAAACATACAACAAATTAGATGCAAGGGAGGGTACATAGAGAACATTTTTGAACTCACCATGCTTCACTCTAACTGAGCCCCTTCCTTCTGCTGGAATTTGGGAATCATCTCCCATGTGAATTTTAGGCCTTTTTGATAGTGTGAGGGTGGAGAAATATTCTTTGGGGGCAACCATGTGGTTGGATTCTCTAGAATCAATCAAATATGATATTGACTGAGTAAGGCTTTCCTTCAAGGCATGACACCTTTCATCAAACTTCTTTTCTCTTTGTGGGAGAGCAATGTTATTCTGCTTGAGGAGAGCATTCAGCTGGTCAACTTGCTTCTTCATACAAGAGTCTTTTGGATGAAAACCCCTCATACAATAGGGACACATCTTCTTTTCGAACTTCTTCTTCTTCTTAGAGCGCAAAGCTCCTTCAGAAGTCTTCTGATTCTCTTTAGGCTTCGAATCAATCATCATCATCACGTTTTTTCAGGTATTTCTTGTTTTTGGGGTAGCGAGGTCCGTCAAAAGTATGCCGAGTGGGTACTCATTGGATGAAAAATTTAATTTGTCATCATCAAGTTTTTTCAGGTATTTCTTGTTTTTGGCATAGCAGGGTCTGTCAAAAGTATGCCGAGTGGGTACTCGTTGGATGCAAAATTTAATTTCACATCCAGGGAGCTCTCTCGATCGAAAGTTAAGTAAAATCACAGGGAGATGTCGAAAATATGAACAAAAAAATTGTTTTTTTCTTTTTTTCCTCCAAAATTAATAAATATTATTTTATTATTTTAACTATTATTTTATTATTTTTCTTAGGAGGCCCATTTTGAGTTAAAATTTCCTCTAATGGTGCGAATTGGGTCGCATATTTTTGTTGGATAGGTGCGATGTGGCTGTAACTTAAGGTTTTTAAGAAGAAAGTGTTGGCTTGGGACGGGGGGGAGGGGGGGGCGCAGGAACTNGGGTCATATATGTGATGGTTGAGGGTAGCAAACCAACAAAAACACTTGCAAAAACAAATATCTAAGGGGATCAAGCTAGTGGAGTCGCCAAAATTATAGTTGGTATTTCACCCCTACTTCGTGCAAAAGAACCTACCTTAGATCAACCATATCAAAGGGTCAAGTTCATGGTGCAAGGGATATTTCGACCTTGACTTACAAAAAGAAATAAAAACATAATTTTATATTTTTTCTCTAACTAATAAAATAAAAGAACAAACATACCTTTAAATTGGGCCACTGCAGCCATTTGAAGAAATGGTCCATAGGCTCCCATGATCCTGGTCTCCGATCTTCTTCAACAATGGTTGTCAAAGGGAAATGGATCAAGGAGGGTATGGAGAAAGCTCAACATACACAGTAGGATGATATGGAAAAATTATGTGAATGATTGAGGAATCAAAAGTGTGACTAAAGTTTGGGACCAAAAGTGTTTGTGGGGAGACCTTCACAATGTGTTTATAAGATGATCTAGGATTTTCTTACCCATGGTATTGACCCATCGTTTTTCATAGTGTATGGTATTTATCCATGGGTTTTTACCCATTCTCATTTTAGGGTTTTTTGGTCCTTTATTGGGAGAATATTGGGGTTATGTTGCAATAAATGCCCAACTTTCCTGTATTTATGAGGGAAGGAATAATGATGTTTTGGACCAATTTTGGTGAAATTTAATTGTGAAGGTAAAAATGGAGGGAATAATGGTGGGACTATGATGTATAATTATGGTTTGGACCATAGAGAGCTACGTGGACAATTTTTGGTGTTAAAATTTGACGTCATCACTTTATAAGTGAAATCAAAGTGGCAAGAAACCAAATTAAGGAGGGAACATAGGTAAATGGAGGGCCAACCAAAAATCTAATTGCAAGAGAGATAAACAAAAGTAAACACACAACCATGGCTAACCGCAAACATAACAGAAAAAGTGAGCTAACCACAAAGTCAACATAACATAACAAGTGGGGTAACCATAAACATGACATGACAAGTGGGATAACCACAAAGTCAACATAACATAACAAGCTGGCTAACCAAAAGTTCAACATAACATAACAAGACTCTCTCTCACACCCCTCATGCCCCTCAAATATGAAAGTGGGTTGCTTATTTGTTGTCGTGGTTCATGTATTATTTATAAACCTTGCAATATTCCTCGTTTCTTTTGGCCCTCCATCAATATACATTGATACACCTTGTTTTTTAGTTGTTATAATTTGCAGCTACGCCATATCTTCACATACTTTTTGTATATTGGGCTAGGCATACCCAATTTATGTAGTTGTAACAACGTCCGACATAATCCATCAATTCAATTAATCTGCCATCTGGGGCCTCTATTCCAACCATGGAAAATATACCCAAACCATGCAATGACAATGGAGTAATGCAGTATATCCTTCCATCGACACAAAAGTCAATGTTGATTTGAAGAAGGTCCCTGGGTACCCATGGTTTCAACATATGTTTTTACCTCAATGGCACCTCGATGTCTCCTACGTTCTCATCACCATAATAACATGACCCCCCTTTAGCAAGGAAATATTTGAATCGTCTATTGAATTTTCTTCTGATATTTTCAGCTCTAGTAGATCTCTGCTCATTAGAAATACTAGATGTGTTGTTTTCCTCTATTCTATTTGAACTGCCCTCGGTCAATGAGGATAGATCTGGAAAGTACCTATTTGGTTGTACATCCTATTTTTAATATTACATCGAGTGATAGAAACAATTAGCGAGTGTCACAACGTCAGTTGTGCAAAACATCTTTAGGAAACCACATTAACATAATTCAAGAAATACATGAAAATCATCTTTAGAGTTTAGAGTCACATCTAAATAACCTATGAAGATGATGCATTATCTTTAGAGGTTTGTGCATCATCTTCAATGTAATTTGGCCAAAAAAGGATCGGAATTCTCAAATTGCAAACAATTCTATAATTCCATGTGAATGATCTTTTCATAACCAACCCTAGAGTAATAATTTGCTCAAAACTATCCCACTTTGTGATGTTTAAGTGATATGATTTTATAGGTTTCATAAGGTTGAACTCAATCCATAGTTAGCTTCATCCCTCCTACCTACATAGCCATGATAGTACCATGTTTAAAACTAGGATAAATATTAGAGATAGGGCTAGTCCTAAGTCAGTGCGATTCTCTAATGCTAGTCTACATATCCTTATTATTAAATCCCTTAACCTTTTGTTGAAATAATGCAAGGAACCCAATATATATATATTTCCATCCCAAGAATTGTGTAGGATAGGGAATGAACTAATAAACAACATCAAATGGGATTCTCCAAATTGAAATTGAATAACTTGCATTAACGCTAGTTCATTTTTCTTAAGAGATAATGCTAGGAAAATATTCTCATTTTGTGCCTTTTTTGATGCATGTACTAGATATTGATTCCCCTAACTTCTTTATCAAATTGTTTTCCAATGTTTCCCAAATTATTTTATGACTTCTCATAACGCATGTTCAAGGTACTTAAAAATTATCTTCGAGATAATATCATAACATATCTTCACTATAAGATAAAAATTTTCAAGTTATAGTTTAAATTTGCATGCACATAGTTGGAATAAGAAATAAGAAAGGTATAAACATATTCAGTGTGCTTATGGCCAGTATTCCAAGGATTAAACCAAAACACTTGAACTTTGAAATATTATTTTCCTGGAATGTCAAACCAGACCTCCAAGAAAAAATAGGCATTCAACGCTTGAGGCATTCCCAACTAAAATTGAAATGGTATGAATCATACTCCAAACATGGGAAAGAGGCAAACACTCTTCATTATACCATGCCCATAATTATAGTGATGGAAAATAATTAGTATGTTGCTCAAAATCCATGGTTCAAGACGGTGACAACACAATTCTAATGGTTATTTCAAATGCCATGTTGATTTGAAATTATGCTCCCAAATACCCATAAATGCAAGTAGAGGCCAGGATTGAGAACAAATATCATAGAATTTTTGAAACCTCCCTTGCTTTCAAGAAAATAACCTGATGGGGACACTAGTTTTATTGAGTTATTTGAATTGTCAATGGGCCATAATGGAAGGGGTTTACAGAGGGCTCACCTTGTCAAATGAGGAGGTAAAATAAACTATTTCAGCAGAGCTCCCCATAAGTACTTGATTCACAAAAACAATTAACGTTTTATTATAGAATGTCAATTATTGGTTCACTAATGTCATTTTTGGTTTTAGTTATTGCACTACTCTTCAATTTTGTTTCTCGAGCTCATTATTGCTGCCATATTTATTGATTATTGTGTTTTTCAATTATTTTACCTTGGATAATGAAAGTTTGGATTTCTATTCTCTTGACTCAATCATTTTTGTCTGAAGGGTTTCATACTAATTTAAACTGTACCTAAGGCACATTAGTTTTTAGAGTAAATGATATTAAAAAGGACATGATAATGTTCTATGAATTATCCTATCTTTCAAATGATCATGATCACCACGACTTGCATTGATAGGATTATTGAGATACTATTACATTCCCTTATAATGATAACTTAATAATCTAGTAATAGATCTCCTCTTTGAGATTAATATGAGATTTTGTCACATTTATAGGGGGTACATGAATCAAGGAAGACATTGTACCAAATAGTATCCTAATAAATATAATGCCAATCCTCTCAACCTTCCTACTAACCCACCCACTTTATACTAGGTGCCATTCTCAAAATGGGGAGGAAGAACCTATAGTTTCCAGAGGATTTATTTACAAGGAAAAAATATAGCACATCAAGGTGAATTCAATAAAATGACAATGAGTATTATAAATGACTATTTTAGACAAAATGACAATGAGGTCGATTCCTGATCCTTTGGACATGTCCTTAAAAATGCAGCATTAGTAAGTTATATTTTGGATGACACTCTTTATAAAGTCTGCATTGGCAAGAATTTCTAGAGAAGGGAAATGACAATATGCCAGTTTATATTTTAGGACTGGGCTGCATCTTGCAGGTGAGAGTGGGAAGGTGTACATGGCTTGTTTACATGATCAATTTGGAAACCTATCCATATATTACTATATTGAATATTGGAAAACAAAACAATATATCAGAAGATAATCAACTACATTATGATTTTCCTCTCGATCATCAACTATGTGATGGTCTCGCAACAGATAGTGATGGTCCCACAACAGATAAATTGAAGTATTGTCATCACTTCTTGGAGCAACGAAGAGATATTGGAACTTGTATGTTTATCCCATTAAATAGTTAAGGTCACAATCACTTTCATAACTAAAGAGCACTCCAAAAGTGGATATAGGAAATACGTGACAAGAAATTCAATTTTGTTCAATATTCCAATATTCTTATAATTAAGTGAGGTAGAGAATCGAAAAGGACCATCCCTGTTCATCGAGAATATCATTTTTATCATTTTCTTCGGAGACAAGTATATCATATTAATATGATTCTCTTACCTCCTCAAAGAAATAAAATAATATTGATTCTCCAGTCATTGTATAAGCTATGGAAGAGTTTGCATGGAATATTGCAAATATTTGTCAATAATTCCAGATCAAGAATTTATTATTAGATTTGTTTATTAATCAATGATATACTGGGGGAAGTGTCTTAGTGGTTGAGGCATGTCGATCTCGTTAACTTAATCACCATTGATATGGTGGATATGATAGAACTTTATAAAAGAAACAAACTTTGCTAAAAATGATAGAAATAAAGCAAAAACTAGAGATTACCAAGGAAGAGGTTTAATCTATATTCCTAATAATAATGCATACTATCATATAAAACCTATATCTCATCTACATGGGATTGGGAAATTAGTGGAAGCTAAAATACAAAGGAAAGTTTCCACCAGGAGAGATCATCAACACTCTGATAAAAAATGTTACCCAACAAAAATAGGGTGTGGAGTTAGTGAAGTGAGAACATAACCACTTTCTACATTGCTTGAAACACCCAAGAGAGACTTGTGTTAGGGTGCAAGTGAAATAAATTCATGGGGTTTGAAACAAATATCACTAGGAGCAATCTCATAATACACCTATGTAATGCACAATTTTTTTTGACAACCTAGGACAAACTCAAGTCGAATCCCGAGCAACATAATTTCAGAGCAATATAGAAAGTTGGGGTAACCTCATCTCTCCCATCAGCAAAATTTACAAAGATAATTTTAGGAGAATCATCTTGGAGGGGAATTCCATATTCAAGAACCAAAATGACAAAATTTTATAGTACCAGAGTGTCAAGTGTTTGGTTCTGTGAGTTTCGATTCCAAAATGACTTATGAGGGATCACTAAAAAAAAAGTACACGAGCTAACTTTTATTCACTGGAATTTTAGGCATTTGATCACTACAATTTTTCAGCTTTCCATTTCAAAGTAATTTAAATATTGAATGGTGACGAAGGGCCCTTCACTACTTTCATATTGTCATTTGCAACCCCTCCATGGATGACTCTGATCCGACCCTATGCTTTTGCATTCCTCCCAAGCACTACTAATGGTTACTCCTGACCCTCTACTTTTCATTCCTCCCACTCATTACTAATGGTGAACCTGCACAAAATTATTTGACAACTCATGAGAAGCTCAAGTAGAATCTCAAGCAACATATGTCCAGAAAGCCTAACATGCTACAATCATGCAGAACAGGAAAGAAGGCTCTACAAAGATATCAATGTATAAGCAAGCGGGCCTCATAACCCTATATATTGAATCATTGGGTAATGATCATATCCAAAACAATGGCATACACAAATTCATCATCAATAAAGTACATGATTATACAGGCAATCCAAGGGAAATAAATCTCAATAAGGCACATGATCATATGAATAATATATGACAAGCACATGCATGCATTGAACATATAATTCACAGACATACTGAGGACATCTCTGCCTTCTCGAGCTCCTCTATGTCGGATTCAAATTGTTTAGGGATTGAAAATTGATAATGTAGAGCACTTATCCTATTTGTGCGCATCAAATTGAAATGGGGTATCAGATCATGCTCTCCTCCACCTCTTTGTTGTGGATTTTGTAGAGTTGCAGAGCTCCTCTTGGTGTCGAATTGAAAGTGAAATGGGGGGTGCCAAATTGAATGTGAAATGGGGAATGTTAATTGATTTTTTTTTGTATTATGGTTTGTTTTTTTATTTTTATTTTCTTATATAATATAATATTTTTCATTGTTTTATATTATATATTGTTTTATATTAAGTTTTTTTATTATTAGGCATTGATATAGAGAGGTAGAACTTGGCACACTATATGGATAAACATTGAGTTAGAAATACATTTGGAGGAAAGCACCACAATGGTTATTAATAAAATTAAAAAAACAAATTTTCTCTCATGAAGGGTCTTTAATTTGATAGGTGGTATAGTCATGATGTAATCTCCTTCCATCCTTTCACATGTTTGTGGTTTATCACCACATTTTTCCTCGGCATCTACCACCAAAAAACATATAAAATTACCTATCTTTACATACTCTTCTCATTAAATCCTCATCTCATATTGATAACTAAGGATTATTATGCACACACATTCTCACCTCATAATATCAATTGGGTCAAGGCACATATACAACCATAAAATATCAAATGTGTCAAGACCCAAAGAGTAAGAGACGAATATAAGTAAGTATTATATTAAATTTAACATATGAGTATTTAATTGACACTATAAGCTGAGGTGTGACACGTTGGATTTCTCTGATCTTCTTATGATTCCTTACCATTGTGATTGCAAGACATTATTTGAAGGTGAAGTACATAATTTTAATCCTTCTTGCTCATTCTCATGCCTTTTGGTAATACAATAAGGAAGGTAGTGGGATGCATTATCATGGAAAATGATTCCAACATAGAGGTAGATACATTAATTGTTTTAGAGCCCTAAGGTCTTAATTACTCACACCTAGAACATTCTCAAATCCAGCCATTAACAAACTTTTTTGGTGTTCTTGTTAAATTTCAAAGTCATATTTTCAAGACTCAAACATGCAGAGAGTTTGAAGGCTCCATTTGACTTAGACCTGATTCCATTTCCCCTCCATCCCATACCTGTATGCTGTCACGACAAGTATTGAACAACAAAATTGTATGCCCCAACCCCAGTGATGCTAGTGCTTGCTAACTTGCTTTCTATGTAGGATTTTTTTTAAATGTTTTATGAGTTGTGTATTATTTTTTCTTAGGTACCCAATGCCCATCATTTGTACATCTCTCTGGATTGTATGGATTCCTGCTCTCTGGTTTGAGTTAAGTTTTTGGTTGGTTTTATATGTATTTTTTTGAATCCTTATTTGGATAACTCATTTAGAGTCTTTAAAAGTCTAAAAGCAAGGTTCAATGGTGGATATTGACAAGTAACATAGTAGAACTTTCTAGTAGGTAAATTATATGTTAATAATATATAATAACAAGAATTCCTTCATATCATCAAATTAATTGTCAATACATTTCCAATGATACCCCATTTTCTTTGGTTGGACATTGTATATGTAGGGGTGAAATCATGAACCTGGGTTTCTATTCGGTGAGAATCGATTTTCAGAATCCGTATTCCAACACCTTTCGGACAAACTAATTTATGTTTTCGACTAAAAATATACAACTAACTTTTGGCCGAAAAACTTGTTCGCCTGAAAGTTAAAGTTAACGGTGTGCCTCGTAATGTGCGCTTTGCATGGATGGTCGGGAAAATAACGTCGGTACAGATTTTTTCAGCCGAATAAGTGTTCAGCCGAACATTTGTTAGATCGAAAGGGTTTATTAGCTGGAAAATTTTTTCGGCTGAACAAAGTTTATATATGTATTAACGGAACACCATTGTTTACTGTTTTATCGTTGTTTTCCTATTCGGTGCGCAATCTGTACGACGCCCTTCGTCGATCTGCGCAAACTGTTGTTTTCCTCTCTGCTTTTCTGCTCATGCGTCCTTTGTCCGCTCGGTCTGGTGGTGTGGTAGAGCTGTGTTTTCCCTTTTATTGTTCAATCTAGTAGTGTGGTGGAGCATGTGGTGTATCCATTGTCTAGCTGCAGTGGTGGAGCCTTGTTGTCCCTTTGTCTGCTTGGTCTGGTGGTGTGGTGGAGCCGGTTGTGCCATGGTGGAGCCATCGGTGGCGTGGTGAATCTGTTGTCGAGATTCGGTGGTGGAGGCCTGTCTTCTCAGTCTGCTCTGCTTGGTGGTGGAGCCTTGTCTACTTGGTCTGCTCGGTTTGTGGAGCTTACAGGTAAGTGGATCTATTTTCAAATTCAATTGTCTACAAATTCAATTGTATGCATAAAACAAATACTATAATGGTTAACTCAATTATCTGTGATTATTTTATAAATTCATTAAACGATTATTTTATAGTCTTATCTCATGTTTACCACCTTAGAATTACCTTATGCTAGCTTTTAATCGTGATTTCCTTCACGTGCTTGACTTCTACGATTTTCTTCACGAGGTGATCTTTGCGTTTTTCTTCTTGGGTCTTTCTCTGGTTCATTCATGGGGTAATCTTTCTGTTTTTCTTTTTGGGTCCGTCTCTGGTTCATTCATGGGGTGATCTCTGTGTTTTCCTTCTCAGGCTTGCCTCTGCGATTTCACTCCACGGTGATCTCTTCTCTCGCCGGTTTCTTCACATGTTTATCTTCTGCATCATGAGTATTTCCTCAGGGTTTTTTTTTCTGTGATGAGTTTATCTTCACGCACTTACCTCTGTCATGAGTTTACCTTCACGCTTGTACCTCTGTCACGGGTTTACCCTCACGATTTTACCTTTGCGTTATTATTTCACAATATTGACTAGACGAGGTTGACTGTGATCTTCTCTGCACGGGTTGGGGTTTTCTTATTGATTCATCGTGACTAGTTTTGGGACTCCGTTGTGGCTGCTGTGTAATTCTCCCTCACCGTGACTCTGTTGGTATACCCTTCCACAGTGTTTGTTTGTACATCCTTCACCGTGAGTGCATCTTTGTGAACCCTCAACGTGTTTCTCTTATTTACGTAGCATCTATGTGATTATCCTTACCCATGGCCACTTGCATGATTTTATGACTGCGCTGCTAAATTGATTGAAGCACCTAAGGTCTATTTTCTAGTCTTATTAATATAGTCTTATTTTATAGTTTTAATGTTCACATTCAGTTTTTGAACCTCAAAATGTAATGTATGTATTTTGTCATCTCTTCACTTTTTCATGTTGGAAGTGCCATGTATAAGGCTTTATCTCTCTATACCCTTGCCTTGCAACTTGGTTGCAGAAGTTGGAAAATATCAAGTCATACCTCTTTGTACCCTTGCATTGCAACTAGGTTGCAGAAGTTGGCAAATGCATCTATTATTTAAAGTAGCGATAAATTTGCAGTTTCTCTTAGTGTGACTACATGCAATTTGATAAAAATACATAGTCAACTTGGATAAAATGGGTTTGAATTATGTTTATAATAATATGTTTTATTAATAATATTACTAAAACATAGATAAAAACAGAGAGCAATCTGAAAGTATAATTTTTAATGTAGGAAACAACTAAGTTTGATGAAATTTTTATAAAGTTTAACTTTACAACAATATTTCAACCATGGATAAAAACAAATATCAATATGGACCTATAACTTTTAATGTAGGAAATAGACGAATTTGAGGAAAGTTGTGTGGATTCAATATATTTTTCATATTGGCCGACCCTCCCGTGTCTTTCTCTTTAGCTGTAATTTCTCTCTTAGCCTTGTGAAATATGGTTGTGGGAGCTGCTAGTTGCATTGGTATACGAAAAAGATAATATAAGAGAATTAAAGCTTGAGATAAGATCATAAGTTGTTGATTTAGGAATGAGATCTGTATTTATATTTATTAGAAATCTCATTATTGTTTGATATAGAGTGGTTTTGTTTGATGTATGTTTTGTTTGGTGTATGTAATAATCCAATTTTGTCTCTGGGATCAGATTATACATCTTATAGATTGTAAATGGGTGGTTATTATGGTAGATGTCAAACCATGTGAACATAAAAATGAATATGTCAATTACGAAACAATTTGACAAAGGATAAAATGTAAACCTAGGATAAGAAGTAAACCTTATTATGGTAGATGTCAAACCATGTGAGCATAACAATGAATATGTCAATTATGACAGAATTTGACAAAGGATAAAATGTAAGCCTAGGATGAGAAGATGGAAGAAAATAACCTAGATTAGTTCCTAACAAGGTCTTCACATGATTGGTAGTTAAGTTGGAGAGTTAGAAGAGGACTTAATAACTATGATGATTTCCAAAAACAACTTTCACATAAGCTATTAAAGAAAACTCTTTTCTTAATTTAAAGTTATATAAGCCCTAACCTGTACTTGCTTTAAAAAGAGAGACTAAAACCTATAAAAAAAATTCAGTAAAATGAAAATATCATGGATCACATTATAATATATTTGGCTGGGAAAGCATGGGAAGGAAGATATTACTTTAATAATAAAATATTAGAAGATAAATTCTTATCTTGTGTGCATGATCAATTGGTTTCCAATTTCTATATCTATGCTTATTTCTTTTTTGGAGATTTTAAAGAAACTTGTTCCTTCATAATATCAATAAAATATGGACACTTACTAGAAAAGTTAATAGTATAACCTTAAAACTCAATCCAAATATGTCAATCCCATGTGAAGGAGGAATTTTGATCCTTCAATCCTACTTAAGGAGGATATTTGTCCTTCATAGGGTTGCATATAATAATTATTTAGTATTTAATGAATCCCAACATATTTGTAATTTCCCTAATCTCTCATGGTCAAAATCGGTTTTATTAACCATGACTATGCCAAAGATGACCACTATGGAAATGAGCTTAATAAGAGTGTGACAACACTATTTTGAAATGAAAGGTACATGATCTAATAATATCATTAAATTTTGTAATGTGTTTTGTATAAAATTCTATTATAAAGCTCAAGGTCAAGGGGTAACTTGAGAATAGTTGTACTATACTCTACAATGTGGATGGTTTTTTGTTTAGTTTGGTTTGTTGTTGTAACAACGTAATGTTTCTTTGGTTTTTTGTTGTAACAACGTAAGCTCGCAATCAAAATTCAAAGATATTCTATTGTAAAATTCAAAATGTATTTTGTATTTATTTATGTTAAAGTTAGGATATCCTGAAATATGAAATATACACGTATAAGTGTTTCCATAATAATCATATAGGTATTACTATGAACTATTAGATTGCTCAACTTATGTGGAATATGTCACTAATTACAGTATATTAAGTAGGTAAACATAGTACTAAGCATTACAGTAACTCTAACCCTTCTACTTAAGCCCATTGATTACCTAATTTTATAGGTACCTAGTAGAGCAGTTTGCCCAGAAAAGATTTAATAATTCAGCTGTGTTTACTCATAGTTAATACTACACCAGGTTAGCAGTAACATGGAAGCTCAACTTACCTAGCATTATTGATTGGTTTTGCTTGTCCCCTAATCAATTAAGATCCTTATTTTAGTTTTGTGGATAGAATGTAGTTATTCAGTCCTATTCATCGATTTATTTATATCTAGGGGTGATGGGAGATGTATCATAGGGCTTCATGATTGGATAAAGGTAAAGGATATTGCATGGTGTCATATCATATGGTGTGTATTTAGGCGATATATTATACCCTTAAAAAGAATATCCTTCGGATGAGGAATGTCTTGTTCGGGATAAATAAAGGGGGATACCTGTGGGAAAAACACAAATTCACATAAGAAAGAGGGGCACACAAAAAATATTGAATTGGTCTTTTGTGTCCTCAAAATATTTCTATGGGATAAACTGCATAGCAATCTTACTGCCAATCTCCATTGGCTAAACTGCATTAGTTCATTGATGCTTTCCTTGATGTTTATAGGAGATATAGTAGAGATGGATCGAGACGAGGTGTTGACTCATTATTTGAGTCAAAGATGTACTAGGACATCTATTGAGACAAGGAAGCCTAATACAATGCATACATTTACTAAATCAACTTTGAATGTTCGCTATCAAAGATTGTCTGATACATCTAGAGATTCTAGTGTATTATATCGAGACACTGGTACATGTTTAAAATTTATGCACATGCAAAATTTTGAGTATGCACATGCATATTTATATTTGTTTTCAATCTTGTTCATTGATTTTACTAACTATTAGCACTTTTCTTTTTAGAGAGACGACGTAATAGATTGTCTTGTGAGAGTGGGAAAGCATTTGTATTTGGTCGTCTATTTGGTTCATCTCATGATCGTTTGCCCTCTTTTGGTTGTCATTTTAGAGAACGACCAGTAGACCAACCACATTTTATTGGTAATAAGTTATATATATATATATATATATATATGTATTATTTAAATAAATTACTAATTTGCACATGTGTATATATATGCTTGTGTCTTTATATACTAAATTATACAAGATCACATGTGTTTGTATAGGATCGTGGTTTTGCAGATGGTTATGATGATGCATTCAGAGAGGATGAGGGTGATGATGCATTTGGAGAAAATGATGGTGATGATTCATTTGGAGAAAATGAGGGTGATGATTCATTTGGAGAAAATGAGGGTGATGATGCAAGGGGTGGAGATGCTAAGGATGTTGCAAGGGGCCAAGAGAAAGGTCATGCAAATGCTCGACGAAAGGGTCAAGTTCAACGAAGGGTTGCTTTCAAACATGCGCATGGTTGTAAGACCACGACCATTTATCTGTTAGATATACCCGATGCTCTTCCTTGGGGAAATGATATTGTTTTAGTCACCCTTGAAAAATGCACATCCCACCATAAAATATTGAGGGATGATATTGCTATCTTGGGACTCCCAACTGAGAGCCGACAAAGTTTGCAAATACTTTTGGAATCTTTCAAGCAAGTTTATTAATGCATATAGAAGTATTGGGCCAACAACAGATTGTTTTATTCACTTGATGCGAATGCGGAAATCCTAGGTGATGAGTCCTTCCAAGTGGGTTGATGTAGAGAAGAGGGTATCAAAAGCATATGCCATGTCAATGTTTAATTTTAAAGAAGTACCGAAGTGGAAGATGTTAAAGGTGTAATATTTCAAGTACCCTGAGATTGCACACCATTTATATGATAGATTCTTGGCAGCCTATGGTATATTTCCATGGAATGATGAAGTGCCACATTATTTTGCGAGATTTTTTATGCAGTTGTTTTTAAGCATGAAGCCAGATTACACAGATGCTCTGTCCAAATTTTATGGGATTCGAAAAGGTAGGATGTATGAACGGGAAGGAGCCTTTCAAGATCAATTGTTTCCTAAGGCTACACCTCGTTTGGTGCCTCAACCACATAGACTTGTTACTTTATGACCAGAGATGGAGGTGACCTCTCAGATTGGTCTAGAGGTGAGAAATGTTATAGGAGACAACTTACAATCTGCTCTAGTGGGGGTTGATGTGGGCATGACTCGACATAGAGCATGTGCTTGTTCTTGTGTGCATTTTTCTTATAAAACAAATATTGAGGTAGATTCAATGAGCCTTGAAGATGCAAAGGTTTATGCAAAACATTGTCGAGATGGGTGGTTTGAGTTACTCCATCACGAGGGAGAACGGAGGGGGCAGGTATGTGAGATACCTCATAATTGTTAAATCATGTTTTGCTAGTTTATATATATATATATATATATATATATATATATATATGTTGTGTTCACAGATTCCGATCCCTTCTCCTAGGACCATGGGTATTGGGCCCCTCTCATCACCAATTTTGGGAGACATTCCCAGTGTCTCCCAAGATATTGAGGTAAATTGCACCTTTCAAATGTTTTAGTAATGATTAATAACAATTGACATTTTGTTTAAATTTACTATATGTTGTTTAAATTACATGTTTCAAATGTTTAAGTTTAATGATTGGCATGTATGTATGAAAAGTTTAAGTAATGAAATTAAAATTGTAGGTTGGTAAACGAATTGTACAACCTTCCACAACTTTGAATGTGGTGACCTCCTTGGGTGTGGGGCTCACCGAGGTATATTTATTCATATTTATTTTTTTAAATTCCAATTGTATTTTTATTAAAGTTTATTTACAATATAAAATTTATATATCGAAGCTTAATTAAATGGTGCATGTGTTATAGGTCAATCACGAGGAGAATATGGATAGTGATATCCATACAATGGATATTACGTAGTTATATATGTTTTTATACTTGTGAACTTGTTAATGAAATTGCATGTTAAAACTTTAAACTTATCATTTTAACTTATATATTTTAATATTGTATATATATATAGTTTTTGGATCAAGTTCAAATATAATTTAATTAAATGTTTAAATGATTTAATTTGGACAATTTTGTTTAAATGATTTAATTTGGTCATGCGATACATAGATTAATGTCTTTAGAATTAGTTGATGTTTATACAATATGTTGCACTTGTGTTTAAATGATTTTCTTAAAGATGTTATCTTTGGTCATTTTTTGTCATGATGTATAGATTTAATTCATGTTTTAGATTGTTTAAATGATTTTTCCTAAGATATTATTTTTGGTCATGATGTATAGATTTAATTAATTTTTTAGATTTGTGTATAACTGTGGATTTGATTGGATAGGTTAGTCAGGAATGTTTTCAATCATCTAGGTAGAATAATATATGATAGATCTGTAGAATATTCAATAAATGCACTTTATACAAATTTTATAATAGAATATATAGTTTGACTTATCATGTGCCAAAAATCCTTATTATTTCCAGAATAATTAGTTTGACTTATCATGTGCCAAAAATCCTGTCTTTTCCTCATGAATACATTGAAAAATCATTTCCTTATAAGATAAACTATCTAGGTGTATGGCTATATAAATTTTTCTACTCTCTAGGTGTATGACTAGATATAAAAAAAAATTAGGACACTATGGTCATCATTGATTTATCATTTTCATATTATGATTTATCATTGATATCATGATTATATTTGGTTAATAATATTAGTGTATATAATGCAATTTATATCTAGTGCTTCAATTTGAATATTCGCTTTTTATGGTAATCTACCAATTGTTTAAATTCTGTTATCATTTTCATATTACGATTTATCATTGATATCATGATTATATTTGGTTGATAATATTAGTGTATATAATGCAATTCATAGAGTGCTTCAATTTGAATATTGAATTTTTATGGTAATCTACCACTTGTTTAAATTCTGTTAACAATATTGTATATAAAACAATAGTGTATATAACAATAAAAAGAATTAAAAACCATGTAAGACACAATAAGAATAATGTAAGTATTTTAAAACTCTTATAATCTAATTTGTTATTTTAGAAATTTTAATTGAAAAAAAGTAAGAATTATGGCTATTTACTTGATACATATCATAATGTTAAGAAGTTACGGCCACTCAATACAATTCATCAATCAATTTGATGTACATATGTTCAACAATATAAGAACAATATATCATATTAGTTTCATCAATTTGATATACATAAGCTCAACAATCTAAGAACAATATAATATAAGTTTCATCAATTTGATGTACATAAGCTCAACAATGTAAGTAAATTATCAATTGGACATGTACATAAGCTCAACAATCTAATCTAGCAATATATCATATAAGTTTCAAAGTGAAACAAATCTCATAATTTGACAATTTCATAACACATACTCAAGTGCATAACATTATAATTTTGAACAACACATTTTTAAGGAATGTGCATAAAAAATCATCAAAACAATGTAGCTAACTTATCAATAACCACTCTATTTGAGCGTCACAATTAGCAAACCAATCAAGATGTGCTTGATGTAAAAAGTATGTATCATGTTCAATATGTTTCAAAATAGAACTAAGATCGTAAAGGAATGTCGTCTTCAATTATTCTTTCATGATCAACTTTTGACATCTTCCATATTATAGCTTAAATTTTTTTATTTAATTTAACTTCTATCAACTTTAGCGAGCTACACATACCAAATGACTACATTGGCAGCATATGACATCAGGTTAATAGTATTTAAAGTGAATGTCACTTTCAGTTTGATGTGTTTCTTGAAAAAAAAACCTTTTAATAGAATTGACCCTCTTTCATATATAAAACCTTTGTCATCATATTCCTCCAATAATTTCATCTTTTCCTCTGTGCATCACATCAAACAATATCTAACATTTTCATTGTTGTCTATGGGTGCAACCACAAAAAATACATCTCCTACACATAAATAAGAACATTGAATTTGCTAAATTCATCTTCATTAAATCAAGCAACTTTCACACACACACACACACACACACACACATATATATATATGTATGTATGTATGTATGTATGTAATACACACATGTACATATATATAGATATATATTTGGCATTCAAGTAAAAGATATTTACAATAAAAAATGGCATTCATTAAAGTGTACATAAATTTACCTTCTCTAACAAGATCAGAGATTCTATCACCATCAATTGATATTGCAATGTCCTATGATTCCAACTCCTCAAAGCTTGCGAGTGGAATTTTTACTTTTTGATTACTTTCGTTGTGTTTCCAAGGTTTAACATAATTGTCATTGATGTTTTCACAAATGTATATTGATTCTGTGTCCTCCATGCAAATAGGACAAAATCATGTTAGCTTCCTACTATCAAATGAAAACACATTTTAGAAGGATTTTGTTTTGATTGAATTTAAATCTCGAGTTCCATGAACGGTGTTAGCATCATATGGTATTGATCTGTCTACATCTTGGATTCCAATATGCCAAAAAAACCTATCCAACATTAAAATTTACATGTACATGTGAGTAAAATGTTACTAGATGTACATGTTAAAGTCATTCCAAGTTGAATAGATTTATTTTGAAAACAAAGTTTATACCTGCGCACATCCTTTGATTGTTGATTGCAATCATGGCTGAGATTTACATGACACCATTAAAAAACTTTATTAGCACACACAAATCAATCAGTGAAATGGTTCATTTGATGCCTTCGAAGTGCTTGTTTTGCACACACCCTTGCACCATCGTGCTCTCCTTTTCCATGACCAGTTTCAAAAATATTCCAACGATGTTTAATATTTGTTTTTTTATGAAGGAGACATAGCCAGAAGAATGATCGTGAAGATTTAAATTTTCCTGCACATCGATCTGACCATATCCAATGTTCATTCATTACAATTCCACGTGTTTTCAATGAACCATAAATAATATCAAAACAATGTTGTACATAATGTGTATCATGTGTGCGATCATCACTGATATAGAAATGATATTCCTTGATCACATGTCGATTGTCATTCTTGCTTTCTATATCATCAACATTGTGTTGAACATGTCTATATAGAACATGGAAAAATATAGAAACTTGGTCAGAATGATAATATTCACTTTGTATTTCTTTTTGTGCTTCAAATGTGTAATTCTCTGTGAAATCAACCACAGAGAAAATAGTACATATTGGAAAAACATCACGTGATTGTTTGAAGTGTATGTCTTGCCATCGTGCTCTATGTGAATGTTTGATGTATTTATTAATTTATTTTTCAAACTTCTTCATCATGAAAATCTGTAACATTGATTTTATCTTCTTGTAAATCTATCCTTTTCGAAAGAGCATTTGTAGAACTTGTAGAATTGTGGGAATAAGTGACATATTCATATCTCTTCCAATCAACTATTATATTTGACAATGAATGATCATTAATATCAATAGGATATTTATGGTGGAATAAATTTAGATTTCCACAATGATCACATTTCTTTCCATCGACACATCTTTTGTTGTAAAATATCTCGTGACTATCTCTTTCACATAGAATTTCAGATATAAAAGCATGAATTGTGGAAGGAGGTGAATTCAGCCAAAATGTTTTACCAAACCGAAGGAATTTGTTATAATATAATTCAAATTCAACATGATAGCGACAGCAACATGTGTCATGAATAATGATAGGTCTAACATACTATGGATTTTGTTGTACAAATGTATTGATTGACAAATTCACTTCTTTATGTTCATCTTTGAATTTATTGAATAATTTTATTTGAGGCATCTCCAATATATGTTTTGGATAGCTTTCATACTGATTTCGAGATAATATTCGTTGTATCACATCCCTTGCATTTGGTGAAACACAAGATTTTTCCACCCAATATTCATGCATCATAGCTTTAAAACTTTCACTGAGCTTATGTTTATAGGGTTGTTTACAAATAATTGCCCAACAAGAAAACTCATCATTTGCATCTATTTGTAATTGAAATTTGTTATATTTGTACAATGTTTTCCGCGAAGTTCCAATAAATTTTGCGATGTGTTGTCAAACGTTTTTGTTTGGTACTAGATGAAATAATCGTTGTTTGTATTATTCTACGTACAACACTAGTATCTTTCTTTCTGTATTTTCCAATAATTTTTATTACATCAGCTATATTTTCGAACACATTTTACTTCACCTTTGAATCTTTTGTCTTCTTTTGAATACCCAATAATGACCAAGCTTCCCTCAACTTCTTGGAGACTAACAAACACCTCAAAATTTGAGCTTGTGTTGCCACTGATTCTTTTTCCAAAAATTGTTCATGTATCTTTTCAACACTATATCCTACAATACGGTAAGGTTTTGTGTTTCCGAATTTTTCTCTATCAACATTCTGTAACATGTCGTCTTCAATGATGAAGCCACCTATATATATATTTCAATTTCAATTTTAATTTAGCATATTTCAAATATACTTAACTTGAAACATAAAAATATGACTCATAATTAAAAAAAAATTACATGGTTTAAAATATTTTAATAACCAATATATATATATATATATATACCTCTACTGGATTGAATATTTTCATCATTTTCAGATTCATCAATGTCTTCAACATCTTGATCAACATTAGGACATAAATCAGTATCTACCACTTTGGAAATTATTTTAAAAAATACAATCATTTACAAAAACCAATTACAGCATTTTAAACAAATTTACAATATTTGTACATACCTAGTTCAATTTCTTCTTGAGTTTTATTTTGAACATTCATATCATCAACATTTTGATCCAAATCTCTAATTACATCCTCATTAGTGATGTCCTCAATATTTGTACTCTTTTGTTTCTTTTTTTCATAGTATTTGAGTCTTTGCTTTTCATTATGTAAGGCATCATCTCGAGTGCAATCAGATTTCCTCTTTCGCGCTTTTTTGTTGCCCGCGATTATTCAATGTATACCTTGACCTTAGAATATATTTCCCTGGAGAGAATCTTAATCATCAAAGAAAAAAAATCACCTTAAAAGACTTGTCCATAAAATATTGCTCAAAATAATTAAAAAAAAAATCACCATAGAAGAAATTGGTGAAGAATCTTTAAGAAAATTTGTACCATAAAATATTTCCTAAAAATATATTCACTAAAGAAAAAAAGTCTCCACCTTAGAATATAATTTCTAAGAACACTTTACTATAAACAATTTCCCCAAAAAATCTTCATTATCAAGGAAAAATAGCCTCCATCTACAAGATAATTTCTAAGAACATTTTACCATAAAAAATCTAAGAACATTTTACCATAAAAGATTTCCCAAAAAGAATATTTACTATCAAATAAAAAGAGCCTCCATCTCAGGAGATAGTTTCTAAGAACATTTTACCATAACAAATTTTCCAAAAGAAACTTTACTATCAAAGAAAAAGAGCCTTCATCTCAAAAGATAGTTTCTAAGAACATTTTACCATAACACATTTTCCAAAATAATCGTTACTATCAAAGAAAAAGAGCTTCCATCTTAGAAGATAAGTTTTAAGAACACTTACCAAAAAAATTAACCCTTTTCTGTAAATGTGTAAAATGGTGATCTTTTTAAAAATGCGAAAAATATGTATAAACATCATTCTTATAAATATGAATCTAAACAATTTAAAAAAAATCAACGTCAAGTTTTTTCCGGCTGATGAAAAAATATATAAAAAGGTTTTTCGACCGAACTATTAGTTCGACCGATCTCTTTTCCGCCCGTTAAAACTAACTTTCGACCGAACTATCATACTTTTTGGCCGAAAGATTTTTTCGTTTGAAAACCTGTAAATATTCAGAAATGGTATTCCATCACATTTCCGAGTCTTCTTCCAATTTCGGAGAGACCGGATCATATGAAATACTTAGAATTTCTCTTGACAAATAATACCATTAATTGCATAATTGAATCTACTTTCTACAGATGCAAATTTTGTTGAATTTGGTGTGATCCACTAATTTTATTTATTATTTTTCTTAGAAGGTGTCTGGATTGCTTTAAAATTTAATAGAATTCAGTGAAATGAAAATTCAATATCTTCATAAAGACACGATGATTTTTTTTGGAAAAATCATGGTATAAAAACTTGATGTGTTGTCTTCAAAAGGGTACCTTCATTTTTTGTTTGTTTTGAATTGGAAATTAGGGAAGATGTTGTGTCAAAACAAACATGTTAGTTTTCTGCTAGTTTTTCAGATTGGTCCACTTCAAAAAATTCTAATAATTATTGTATGCGGTTGTTGGATATAAACTTATAGTTAGATATTAGTACAATATGTCTAGATCATCATAACACAATTTGTTTTTAATGAAAAATAGTTGAATAATGAATAAATTGTAGTCTAAAAACATGACAATTTATCATACTTTCATTAATTAAGAACACACTATCAAACACTTGCAAAAATGACATATCAAATGCCAATAAAAAAAATCTAAAAAATAACCGATAGAAAGCTAACACAATTCTCTACAAGTTTTGATTTTACTACAAAATGAAATTCTAAACACAAATATAATTTTTCTTCGCTCGAAGTTTAGAAACTTGTAAAAACAACATTGCTTTTCTCATAACCCTCCTTCCCGAAAAATAGACACCCAGATTCGTGATTTCACCCGTAGATGGAAACCTTCAAAATCAAGGTATTTGTGGGCCTTAGTGATATAATAATGTTTAGAGTGAGACATTATTGGGTAAAAAGGAGGGCCTTTCTACTGTAAAATCATATTTATAGTGAAGTATTCAAGTATTTAACACCAAACTCTTTCCAAAAATGTGATCCATGTATCATTCCACCTCTTTAGAGACACGGTCTAATATCAAGATGTTCGGGGAAGAATGAACCAAAAAAAGTAAAATGGCTAAAGGAAATTAAATGCTAATAATGGAATATTTTTATAGAAAAAAGGAAATTAAAAAAATATACAAATATAAAAAAGGGGGAAAAGTGAACAAAATGTGGTAAAACTCAGTGACTAGACACACATGACTTGAATGTAAAAATCAATGAAACTAAAAATGGTTCAATAGAAGAATTTTTCTCTACCTCTAGTATTTCCATTTCTCTTTCACCACTTAAAAGAAGAAGCACTTGTATGTTGGGTGTGAAAAAATATGGATAAATGTAGCTTGGGGTATCCCTTTGAGGTTAATTTTGTGCAGGTGTAAAATTACTCCATTGTTTACTAGGCTTTTATAACTAGTTAGTTTTTTTTTGCACATGGAAAACATATTTGCTTATGGTTTTAGTAGCTCTAGTTTGGTTAATTTAAAGTCTTTTTGTGAAGTATTATGAAAATTTTATGGTGGGGATGGATTCAAGATTTCTCCCCCCATTATAGCTATATTTGGGCACCCTTATCCATTTAATATACCTAGACCACATTCATGCTTTCATTCAACAGTTTGTAGATCTTGTACATAAGTTTGTAAGTCCTTTTCTTAGCACTCTCTTTTTTGCATCATGCAAGGAATGGGTACCCACTCTTTTCCTTCATGCAAGGAATAGGTACCTACTATTTTCATTCATGTAAGGCATGGGAAACTCATGTACATCTCATTTACTCATTTCTAACTACCTGAAGGAACTTAAATCAGTAATAGGTTCAAGGGAGGATAAACACACATTGAGACTTATGTTCACATTGAAATGATGAAAGAATAAATAGACGAGCACCAATAACATTTTCCTTGTTTTCCACTCTTTTAGAACCCCTTGGTTATAAATTTCATGATGACTTTGTGTTGGGCGTAAAATACATCATGTTTCCCATTTGGAGTAAAGTTATAAAGTATATATGTAATATTAGTGGTTGAATAGATTAGTTTGGAGGAACCTATCCTTTGATAATGAAGGTGTCGATAGAATATTATCAAGTATCATAGTATTTTTTGTTAATTATTAATAGAGTGTGAGTTAGATCTGTCTTCCTTGTTCCTTTTAATTGTTCATTTAAAATTCATTTTTGAACTTGGCTCAAATAATATGCATTCAAAATCTATGATCATAGTTTAGATGTTATAAAAACCTCAACCGTTGAACCACAAATTACATGAACATTGTCCAATATTCATTAGTACAACTGCAGTTTCACTTTATAAGTATCTTTTATTTTTAAAAAGACACTCCAATGTTCAATATGGATGTTATCACCCTTGCATTAGATGCATCGACGTGCATGTGGAAATAATTTGAAAATATTGAACACCGTAAAGTGCATAGTTCTACATCGACTAGACATCTTAGGAAACATTGGCAGGTGGATGGGGCCAACATCAAGTTATATTTGATGGAATCAACTATGAACCTCTTAGCATTCATCATATCCTTCTTGTATTTGGATTTTGCTTCATCTTCTTCTGGTTCTACAACTTCCTCCTTTATAAATTCTTCTAGATCATTTTCTTCTGGGATGAGCATGATCTGATACTTCCATGCTCTTAATTTTTCAGCATCTTCAAGCTTCTCATCTAGCTTGGTACTTTTTTCATCTTTTAACAGAATGAGAACTTCAAATGGAATTAGAGAAAGTAATACTTACTTGTTGAATACAACTTCTGGTTGGCCTTCTTCAAGATGACCTAGGGCTTGATGAAGAAACCCTAATTTTCCAATTGAGATCACTAGTAGGGATAAGTGATGGAAAATGTGTGCCTTCCCAGGGAGAGATAGATTGTATCTTTCTTTTTTTGAGATTGATGATGGAGTCTCAGGAAAACTGAAGCCCTAGTTCTTCCCATCGGCGGCGTCTGCTCCAAAACTGAAACTTCTTGGAATTCAGTTTTGTTTTCATAGAAATATGCTCCCTTCTGGGGCGATTTGAGTGAGCCCTCTTTTTTGTTTGATCTATCGAGGGATTTGTTTGGAATGACAAACCCTAGTTGTGTAGTGTCTCCTTTCAGGGTGGCTCTAATACCATGTTAAGTTTTCTTAATTCCTTAGATGATATATTAAAAAAAAATTTCAATAGTAGGACCACTGAAAGAACAACAAACACAGTAACACGAAGAACACGAAGATTTTCCTCGGGGAAACCACAAGGGAGAAAACCTTGCAAAACGTCCTTAGTATAGAAATAAACTAGAGCATTGTAAAACCCAAGACAACTGCTTCTCTCTTCTTCCCGTAGCACTTGTTCTTCTCTCTCTTGCAAACTTGCTTGAGTGAGTGTGTACAAATGAAGGGGAGCACCTCGCTATTTATATTTATATTTTGACTTGACCTAGAACCTAGCAGGGCCAACTTGTATAACTGACAGGGCCGACTTGTCTTGTAAAACACCAAAAATAATATTTATTATAATGACACTTCGGCACTATTGACCTGACTTACATTAGAAGGTTTACATTGATTCTTTCAACGACTCATACATGACCAAACTCATTTCTTGAAGGAGGAATACAATCAATACATCTAGAATATCTTCTGACGTTACAATACGTTAACAACACCATCATTATTTATGGGGGTACATCAATATCTTCACTTGGGAATCATGTCAAGATAATATTTTATATTTATTGTGGCTTATTTTTAAGGTCATATTTAATCTTCATCGTGGAAATATGTAGTATTAACAAAAATTTGACATCAATGAAAACAATATTTCCAACACATACATCATACATCTGTACATCAAACAACCCAGAATGACGTAAAAGATGGTGTGTGAGTGTGTCAGTGTTTGTGTGTATACATCATGAGGCCTCATAGACCATACATATAGAAATATGCCTTATGGGGGTACATTAAAAAACCACCTCCCATAGGCTATTCCCATAACATGTTTGAAAAATGTGGCTCCTTGATCCATACAAAAATAAAAACCATGAGCATTGCTAACTCCTAGGGAACAATATGGTGTTGGAGCACCAAGCCCAAATATCACTAATGGGGGGACAACATGTGCATGCAGTGCCTTTGGAGCTAGGACTAGTCCGGGTCCTAGTACTGGTGTTGGTCCTGCTCGTGGTGGCTTTGTCCCTCTTTGAGATCCTATCGTCACATGAATGTATACAAAAATATGGATCATCAAATGGAACTAAATAGGACCACAAGTAGTTGGGATTCATGTACATTGCTCTAACTTCTCCTCACCCACATAAGCTAATGGATGCTCATCCTTATCCATGCCTAGAATGGTCAACTGTTGTTCCAATTCTTCTAGCTTAGTAGCACTCAATCCTACTCTTATGATAACACCACCTATTGATGTCACTTCCCCACTACTTCCTCTACTACTCCCTCTACTCCCACAAAGCCTTCACCATCACATCATCGAAGGTGATGAGGATGTGGGGGTGGTGGTACATTAGCAGTTGCAAGCACTCCAAATGATTGCATCAGCCTGATATATTCATCAAACATCACCAGGTGTTAGTACTTGATATATATGCATAACAACAAACAAATGCATATAAAAATGGAAAAAACATGTCGACATATATGCCTAACAACAAACACATGCATATAAAAATGGACAAAACATGTATACTAATAACATACTCACCTCAAACATCCCACCCATCTAAAGGAACAGGTAGTTGTGGGTCCCCACAAAAATATATGCCACTTCAAGGATACCCATCCATAGGACTGATCCATTGACTCCAAACCTACAAATAGTGGCCCGTAATTATGTGTCCCACCTCCTTGGAATCATTCACCCTGAGAGGACCATCTAAGGCTACCTCAAATATCTTGATGGTACTATTATGAGTGACTAGAGGGATGGAAACATCTCAAAGAACTAGGAGCACACTATGCTCCCATAGATGAGATAACCATGTCCCTACCTAACCAACATGGTAATAAACTCATGATTATTTGTAGCAATACATGACCCCATGCTACTTGGTGTCCACCCGTCACCCACTCCACCATTAAGAGTTGGCCTCCAATAATCCTAAGAGTGCTTATAACCCCAATAATTTGAACCACCACTGCCACCACTACCCGGATAGCTAGGTATTGAATGTGTGCAAAAATGATATGTGTTGAGAGTACAACTTCAGAAGTCATTCCGATGAGACTTGTGTTGTAATAAATTATGGAATCTATGTTGTAATTATATTCATATCCTCTCCATGAGACTTGTTGTGTCAAGTATGGAACTTATGTTATATTAATTTCACTAAATTATTATGTTAAGTTAAAGATATCGTGTTGTATCAATCTAGGACCTTGATCAAGTCCTATTCGGGAGAGATGCTTGCACTAGGATCTTATGGTTTATATGATGACCTTATGTTAAGGTCTGAGACTTTTTGTGTCAAGTCTAGAACTTATGGTGTATTAAGTTCACATGACTTATGTTGTATTAAGTCTCGAGGATATATTATGTGATGTATGGCTAGTCATGGTCAACAGGTGCTACAAATCTCCTTTAGGGATTAGCTACACCTGGAGTGATTTACTTTAGCATGTGAATATATGACCCTGGGTAATACATATATTGATCATAGGTTCGAAATCAATCTTGTGAGTATGATATGATATAGACTTTATGAAAACACATACGGACCATGCAGAGATAATTAATATAATCACATAGATGGAGAGAGAATTCAAATTGCCCATGTTTCTACCAAGTGAACTCGAATTGATAAGGCATCAGTTGAGTATTAGTTATGGTAAACAAGTTCAGTTAATTAAGGAATCAAGTCCTTAATTTATGCAAGTGGTTGTTGAAGATGACATTGCTGATGGAGAAGCACTAGTTTTGTTCAGTTACATTCAATTCTGTTCAGTTACATTCAGTTATGTTCTGTTACATTCAGTTATGTTCAGCTACATTCGGTTATGTTCAATTACATTCAGTTCTATTCAATTACACTCAGTTGTATGCAATTACACTCAGTTCCATTCAATTGCATGCAGTTCCATCTAGTCCAGTTCAGCACACTTAGTTAACAACTCGGTTAGAGTTTGTTAATTAAATGAGGGAGGATATCTTATAGTGGGAGATAATTATGGAGTGCCATCTTGGCACTAGGTCAATGGGGGGTACATGATTGAATATGTATCAGTGTTCTAAGTGTTAATAAGTTATTGATGCATGCAACCATTCTGTTTTTGTTGTATAACCTAATTTGACTTGTTATTAAAAAGTTATGCACTTGGCAATTTAGATACAGAGTTCCATTTTATCTTCACTCACTAGTGCTATAGGGGAAAGCAATCTGCTATTGTATTGTAATCATTCTCTGCCACTTATCAATCATACTCTAAGATTTTTTGCTAGGTTTTTCATCCTCCGAATCAGTGGAGGGTTTCCCAGGGTATATCCTGATAGATGTGAAGACTCCTAAAGATATTATATCTTATTTAGATTAATATTTCAAATAAGAGATTCATATATAGATGCTAATAAGTTGTGAAATTCAGTCACAACAATCTTGAGACTAAAACATAATCTTACAGAAGATTCAAGACAATTTACACACAAAATGACATAACCGTGTTGCAATTAGAGGTTGCAGTTGTATATTATCAATAATCAATAATGAGATAGTGATATAATGTCATAAACTTACATGAATAGCAAGACAATTTAAATCCTTTGGAGTTCATTTGAATTGGAAACATGAGAATGGCTTAGCTACCAGTTAGGCACACTAAACACACTAGTTAACCACTAATCATAGCCATAATTGACTCTAACTGAGTCCTAACTGAATCGGAGGGAAGTAATGACCGAGTCTAACTGAATAGAGCTCAACTGCATGTCAATCAGTAGGTGGGGGCACATATCTAACTCAAGTCGGCTCCAATGAAGTGAAATGAACTGAAAATAGTCACAAGAAGTTGTTGGAGGCGCCTTAAATCACTCCAGTTAACTCAAATCAGCCCAAAATAGACAAATGGATGAGGAAGGCGCTTTTCCAACTCAGCTTAACTGATTGTTAGGTGAAACAATATTTAGTTAACTAATTGGTGCACTTATGACAAGCATATCACCCCATATTTTCTCCCTGATTGAAGGAGGAAGCCTAGTTAGCCTCCCTGATTTAAGGAGAAGGCTTAGTTGGCATCCCTAATTGAAGGAGTGTGTTGGGGTTGATGCTGATGTCAGGAGTGTGCTGGTGTGTTGATGTCGATGTCAGTAATTCGAGTCAATTAACTTAGGATAGTGGGTAATTGGGCCAAATTGACCAAATAAATGTGTGTGGGTTGGAAAATGACTCCAACACCCACCCTTAATATATACTCATGTGGAGGAGTAAAAATAAAATGCTAGGGCCCCGACAACAAAGGCCATAGGTCACCCTGTACAAAAAGTAACTCTAAAATGCTCAAAATAAATGCTAAGTTAGGAAAGACAAAAAAACCCAGTGGGAAACCCCCCCCCTCAAGCTGAACACTGAAGAAGTAACGGCCTTCACCCTGATGACCTCACCCCCAACAGTGAATGGAGGTAAGTGAAAATTTTCTAAGTTCTATTCAATTCTATTCAGTTACACTCAACGGATCTTGATGTAGTGCATGTGGATCTCAACATGTTTGGTCCTCTGCCGTTGAACTGGATCCGTTGAGATATTTATAGCACTTTGGTTGTCACAAAATATGACTGTGGACAAAGCACTACCAATCTCAAACTTTAACAGAATGCCTTGCAACCAAACTGCCTGGATGCAAGCATTTATTGATCCCCTATACTCGGCATCTGCTGAAGAAAGTGCAATGGCGGCTTGCTTTTTGTTGGACCAACAAATGGGGCCACCACATAAAATAAACACATACCTAGAAGTGGAATTTTGATCTATGGAATCCCCTTCCCAATCTGAATCTATAAAACTAACCAACTCTAGCTCAAAATCTGCAGCATAGTGAATGCTGTAGGATCTAGTGCCCTAAATGTACTGAATGATCCTCTTGGTTTCCTTCCAATGGATCTCATGAGGCTGCTACATATATATTGATACAAAATTCACAGCATAACAAATTTCAGGCCTTGAATGTGTCAAGTACAGAAATCTTCCGATCAACTAGTGGTAAATATTGGAATCCATGGGTGGAATGGATTTTCCCTCTTCAAAACTGATTCCTGAGAGGAAGGGAAATGGTGCATCCTTTCAATCAGCCAGTTTAAAATTAATTAACATGTCTGCAATATATTTAGGCTGAGTTACCATTATACCATCAAAGTATTGTGTGATTTCAAGCCCGAGAAACTGTCTTAGCAGGTCCAAATCACTCATTTTGAAAGCATCATGAAGAGCAATTTTTATAAAGGAAATCGAAGCAAGTGTGCTTCCTATTATCAAACTATCATCAACATATAATACTATGCTCATAATATTACCCTCATATTTCTGCAAATATACATTAGGATCATATTTACATCTCTGGAAGTTTTGTGAGAGCAGAAAGGCATCCATTTTGGCATACCAAGATCTTGGGGCTTGTTTCAACCCATATAATGATTTCTGCAACTTACAAACCCAGGAAGGATCTGATGTATATCCTTCATGATGCTTCATGTATATCTCCTCTTACAGGTCTCCATGAAGAAAGCACTCTTGACATCCATGTGATGCACCTCCCAATGCTTGGATGTGGCAATGGCCAAAACCAGCCTTATGGAATCCATCTTTGCCACCGATGCAAAGGTCTCATGATAGTCCACTCCTTGGACATGGGAGAACCCTTTTGCAACCATCCATGCTTTTTATTTGTAGGTTGTTGCATCTGTAGAAACCTTTTTCCGATACACCCACTTGTGTTGAACCAATTTCCTCCTAGGTGGAAGGGAAACTAGCTCCCAAGTTGCATTTTTTCGAAGAGTGTTGACCTCTTCATCTATTGCAGATTTCCATCTCGGATATTTCTGAGCATGGTAGTAGGAATTTGGATCAGATCCATGTTGGAGCCATTTACCCAACATGCACACTTATTTGGTCAATTTTGTCCTATTTACCCACTATCCTAAGTTTAATTGACTTACTTGGAATCGGATGAGTACACTATGACATTAGCATGAGCACACCCACACCCCCCTTCAGTCAAGGAGGCCAACTAATCATTCTCCTTCATTCGGGGAGGCTAAATTGGCTTCCTCCGTCAAACAAGGAGCAATTCTTGGGTGATCTTAGTGTCATAAATGCACCTAATTGCTAACTGATTGTTGTTTCACCCAACAATCAGTCAAGTTGAGTTGTGAAGGTGCCTCCATTCATTATTTGATTATTTTTGGCCAATATTTATGAACTAGAGCTAACACTGGTGCCTACAACCACTTCTGATGACATGTATCACTTCAGTTAACTCCATCGGAGCTACTTGGAGTTATGGATGCGCTACCTCCTTTACAGTGGACATGTAGTTACATGTGATGAGTCACTTTCATTTAGAATCAGTCATCTATTGCACTTCGATTCAGTTGGAATTAGTGTGAGAGTAAGTTATTGATTAGTTTAGTGGTTAACTAAGTGTGTCGATTGTGGCTGACATTCAGTTAAGCTACACCGATTCATTCAATTCGAATGACCTCCTTGAGAATTCGAATTGTCTTGGATTCATGCTTTCTGCATGACATTGTATTGTACTATCATTCTATTATTGATTATACAGGATCTGCAAACTCTTATTGCAGTACCGTTACACCATTTTCATGAGTAATTTGTCTTGAATCATTTGTGGACTGTGTTTAGTCCCTAGATTACTGTGACATAATTAATATGGTATCAGAGCTCACGGTGGGACGAAGCTCATTCTCTTAAAAAACATGGTTTTTTACAGATCTTGCATGAAAAATTGAGCAAAATCTCAAATTCTAGCACTGCACCAGAAGCTGAAGGTTTACCACTTAATACCCCAAGTAAAGGAATTTTTGATCAAGCTTGCTTGATCATTTATGATGGGTGTGATGAAAACCTGAAATGTGCAGGTTGTTCGACCTTATGGTGACTTTATTGTTTTGATTTGCAGGTTTTACAGGCTCACTGCATTTGGTACAATGGTTTGATATGGCTTGTTCCGTAGATATTTTGACTCTGTTCAATTTCCATCAAAGGAAAGGAGACATGGAGATCTAGGTATGTGCTAGAGGACTCTACTGGGTCATTATGGACACAAAAGAAGAGCCTACTCATGTTATAGAAAAGGCTAGATTTTTTAATAAGAAAGATGAAACTTTCGGTTTCTTGTGTCTCTCTATTTCCAAGGATCTTCTATTCCACCTCTTGGGATTGAAGACTCCGAAAGAGATTTGGGACCAACTTGCCTCCTTGTATGCAAAACAGGATAACTTGAGGGTTTATCAGCTTGAAAACAAGTTGATGTCTCTTCAACCTGGAAATTTTGAGACCCTTAATGATTTTTTCACAAAATTCAAGCATATAGTCCTTCTACTGAAGCAATGTGAGGTGAAGAAGGAGAATGATCAACTCATCCTCACAATTTTCTCAAAACTTGGAGCTGACTATTCAGTGTTTGTTTCTACATTCTGTGCAGGGAAGCTCACAACCCCTGGATGCAATATGCCTTCACTCAATGCCTTCATTGAGTCCCTAACAAGCGAGTATGATAAGCTTTTCCAGATGGGGATCATCAGATCCTCCTGTGATCAAGCCCTCTTTGCTTCGGGACCCAAGGATCTGAAGAGGAAAGGAAAGGAGCAGAATAACCCCAAGACCAAATTTGAAGCTCCTAATCCTAAAGTTCAAAACCAGCAGCAAGAAGAGCCTTTTGGCTCGAAGAAGAACAAAAACAAAGGCCACCATGGGAAGGAGAAAGTCAAGTGTTCATACTATGGGAAGGGATTCCACCCTGAACATTTTTGCATGAAAAAAAAGCTTGATGAAGCTACTTCTCTCCTTGAGAGAAATAACATAAATCTTTCGGAAAGCTTTCAGAGGAAAGAAAATCAAGATCGGGAATACCAGCATGAAAGAGGTCATGCCCTCGTGGAAAGCACTTCAAAGTCCATGGCTCTACTCATAGATTCTAGAGCTTCAAACCACATGATGGCCAGCAAATACTCTTTCTCTTCTATGAACACTAGCAAGAGCATTCCCATCCACATGGGAGATGACTCTACCATCATCTCAAAAGGACAAGTTACAGTAAATATTGAGCACGACTATTTTTTCAATGTTTTGTATGTACCATCTCTTGCATCAAACCTCCTGAGTGTCTATCAAATGACCCATACTGGATTGCCCAAAAGATTATCCTTCAACCCAGATGATGTGGAAATTACTGAACTTGCATCTGGGAAACTTGTGGCACAAGGCTCTGCAAATCATCATGCAAAAGCCTATGAGTTTTCCCATTTTGTGAAGGATGCAAAGCCCACAACTCTTCTGACTCATGGAAATGAGGTCAACAGACTATGGAATGAGAGATTCGGCCATCTAAACTTCAAATAATTTCATCAATTACAGAAAAATTCCATGGTTGAAGGCCTCTCGGTCATCAAATCTACCACTGGAATTTACAAAGGCTGTATTTTGGGCAAGCATCCTGAGCATAAGTTTAATCGGGGGAAGGCAAGCCGAGCATTAGAAATCTTGGGGCTGATTCATTATGATATCAGCAGACCAATTCCCATCACATCCTTAAATGGATCTCGGTATGTTCTCACTTTTGTAGATGATTTTTATAGATATACATGGGCCTTCTTCATCAAGAAAAAAGTCAGAAGTCTTAGAAAAAATCATTGAATTAAAAGCACTGATTGAGAATGCATCTGGGAAAAAGATAAAAAAATTTGAGATCTGATAATGGTAGGGAATATATCAGTAATGAGTTGCTGCATATATTTTCTTAAATTGGTATTCAGATCAACATTTAGTCCCCTACGCTCCCAAGTAGAGAGGTGTAGCGGATAGAAAGAATTGGTTTCTGAAGGAGATGACCACTTGCATGCTAGAAGCCAAGAAGTTGGCTGCAAATTTATGGGATGAGGAAATGAATTCTGTTGCATACATTCAAAATAGAGTGTCTCACTCATCCATGAAAGGGAATACCCCTTTCGAATCCTACTTTGTACACAAGCTGGATGTGTCGAACCTCAGGGTGTTTGGGTCCACTGCATGGGCCCAAATTCCGCATGATAAGAGGAAAGATTTGCAACCGCAAAGTATTGAATGTTTGTTTATTGGATACCCTAAAGAATATAAAGGTTTCAAGCTACTGTATATTAGAAAAAAACAAATCATCATTTAAATAAGTTTCTAGTTCGATGAGCCTCTTCAAGAGGTAGAACTAGTGAAGGAGAAAACTGTTGAATTTCCTTCCTATTCTGTTAAATATTTGGATGATGAAATTGGGGGTGATGACTCTAATTTGGAACCTTTGAGATCTGATATCAGTGACTAGAAAGTATCAAGTTCAATTTTAGAACCTGAAGGGCAAACACATCTCCCAACTTGGGCCAGACATACACTTTCTTCCGCTGGTGACAACATTGGAAATCCTGATGATCCAAGAAGAACCCAGTCCGATTTCCAAAGAGCAGGTATTGCGCTCTCTTGTCATGAATCTTTGCTGTCCGAAAATTGTTATTTAATGATAAGTTCAGATCCTAAGTCTTACTACCATTCTCGAAAATATCTGAGATGGCAAGCTTCCATGGACGAAGAGATGAATTCTCTTCGAAAGAACGCTACTTGGGAGCTAGTTTCTCTTCCTCCGGGGAGGAAATTAATTCAATGAAAGTGGGAATTTCAGAAAAATGTTGTTGCTTATGGAAGAACCTACAAATATATGGCAAGGATGGTAGCAAAAGGTTTCTCCCAGGTCCAAGGTGTGGACTATCATGAGACCTTTGCACCGGTTGCAAAAATGGACTCCATCTGCCTAGTTTTGGCAATTGCGGCATCCAAGAACTGTGAAGTGTATCATATGGATGTTGAGTCTGCCTTTCTACATGGATATCTTCATGAGGAGATATAAATGAAGCAGCCCGAGGGCTACATTTCAGATTCATATTTGGTTTTCACACTAAAGAAGTCATTATACGTGTTAAAATAGGCCCCAAGAGAGTGGTATTCCAAGATGGATGCCTTCCCTCTCTCGCAAAACTTCCAAAGATGTAAATCAGATATGAATGTGTATCTACAGTAGTATGATGGTAATTTTATTGTAATATTTTTTATATGTTTATTATCGTTTGATTACTAGTATCATTTTTGCTTCCATTTCAGTCATAAAAACGACGCTCCATGATGCATTTGAGATGAGCGATTTGAGGCTCTTGAAGCAATTTCTTGGGCTTGAAATTGCCCAAAATTTTGATGGGATAATGGTAACTCAGTATAAATAAATATGAGACCTGTTATTTAATTTTAACATGGTTGAATGTAAGGCTGCTCCATTCCCTTTCCTTTCAGGGATCAACCTTGAAGAAGGAAAAAACACTCCACCCATGGATTACACAATCTACCGCCAACTGATTGGTAGCTCGCTTTACTTGACTAATTCTCGGCCTAATATATGTTATGCCATGAATGATGTATTAAGATACATGCAGCACTCTTATGATATTCATTGGAAGGAATCCAAGAGGATCCTCCATTATATTCAGGGCACCAGGACCTACGGCATTCACTATGCTGCAGACTCTGAGCTAGAGTTGGTTGGTTACACAGATTCAGATTGGGAGGGAGATTCTATTGATCGAAAGTCTACTTCTGGATATGTATCCATGTTTGGTGGTGGCCCTATTTTATTTTCTAGCAAAAATCAGGCCGCCATTGCATTGTCTTCAGCAGAGGCTGAGTAACGAGGAACGGTGAATGCTTGCATCCAAGCTGTTTGGTTGCAAGGAATTCTTTCAGAGTTTGATTTTGGTAGTAATTTATCCACTGTCCTCTTTTGTGACAATAAAAGTTCTATTAAGATATCCACAGATCCAGTTACGAGGTAGAGGACCAAGCATGTAGAGATACACATGCACTATATCAGGGAATTGGTGCATGACGGGACCATAATTCTGCAATATTGCCCTACTGATGAGCAAATTGCAGACATCTTCACCAAGAGATTTTAAGAGAAGAATTTCACTTACCTCCGTTCACTGTTGGGGGTGAGTTCATCAGGGTGATTAGATTACTTCTCCAGTGTTCAACTTGAGGGGGGGGGGGTTTCCCATTGGGTNGAGTTACATTATTGTATAGGGTGACCTATGGCCTTTGTTTTTGGGGCCCTGAAATTTCATACATTTTATTTTTACTCCTCCTGAGTATAGCTTAAGGGGAGGGGGTGTTGGAGTCATTTACCTAACATGCACAGTTATTTGGTCAATTTTGGCCTATTTACCCTCTATCCTAAGTTTAACTGACTTACTTGGCATCAGATGAGAACACTATGACATCAGCATGACCATACCCACGCCCTCCTTTAGTTAAGGAGGCAAGCTAAGCCTTCTCCTTCATTCGGGGAGGATAACTGGGCTTCCTCCTTCAAACAGGGAGCAATTCTGGGGTGATATGAGTGTCATAAATGCACTTAATTGCTAAATGATTGTTGTTTCACCTAAAAATCAGTTAAGCTGAGTTGTGAAGGAACCTCCATTCATTATTTGGTTATTTTTGGCCAATATTTATGAGTTGGAGCTAACACTGGTGCCTACAACCACTTTTGATGACATGTGCCACTTCAGTTAACTCCATTGGAGCTACTTGGAGTTATGGATGCGCTACCTCCTTCAGTTGGACATGCAGTTACATGTGATGATTCACTTTTAGTTAGACTCAGTCATCTATTGCACTTTGATTCAGTTGGACTTAGTGTGAGATTCAGTTATTGATTAGTTCAGTGGTTAACTAAGTGTGTCGATTGTGGCTGACATTCAGTTAAGCTACAACCATTCATTCAATTCGAATGACCTCCTTGGGAATTTGAATTGTCTTGGATTCATGCATTTTGCATGACATTGTATTATACTATCATTCTATTATTGATTATACAGGGTCTGTAAACTCTTATTGCAGTAGTGTTACACCATTTTCATGAGTAATTTGTCTTGAATCATTTGTAGACTGTGTTTAGTCCCTAGATTACTGTGACAGAAATTTATATGGTATCAGAGAGCACGGCAGGACGAAGCTCATTCTCTTCACAAACATGGTTTTTGACAGATCTTGCATGAAAAATTGAGCAAAAGATAAAATTCCAACATTGCACAAGAAGCCGAAGGTTTACCACTTAATACCCCAAGTAAAGGAATTGTTGATCAAGATTTCTTCATCAATTATGTTGGGTGTGATGAAAACCTGAAATGTGTAGGCTGTTCGACCTTACGATGACTTTATTGTTTCGATTTGCAGGTTTTACAAGCTCACTGCATTCGCTACAACAGTTTTATATGGCTTCTTCCATAGATGTTTTGACTCCGTTCAATTTCCATCAATGGAAAGGAGACATGGAGATCCAGCTAGGTTCCAGAGGACTCTACTGGGTCACGATGGACATAGAAGAAGAGTCTACTAATGTTATAGACAAGGCTATATTTTTGAATAACAAAGATGAAGCTTTCGGTTTCTTGTGTCTCTCTATCTCCAAGGATCTTCTATTCCACCTCTGGGGATTGAAGACTCTGAAAGAGATTTGGGACCAACTTGCCTCCCTATATGGAAAACAAGATGAGTTGATGGTTTATCAGCTTGAAAACGAGTTGATGTCTCTTCAACTTGGTAATTTTGAGACCCTTAATGATTTTTTCACAAAATTCAAGCATATAGTCCTTCTACTGAAGCAGTGTGAGGTGAAGAAGGAATATTATCAGCTCATCCTCACCATTCTCTCAAAACTTGGAGCTGAATATTCGGTGTTTGTTTCTACATTTTGTGCAGGGAAGCTCACAACCCCTGGATGGAATATGCCTTCTCTCAATGCCTTCATTGAGTCCTTGACAAGCGAGCAATATAAGCTTGTCCAGATGGGGATCATTAGATCCTCCCATGATCAAGCCCTCTATTCTTCAGGACCCAAGGATCTGAAGGGGAAAGGAAAGGAGTAGAAGAACCCCAAAACCAAATTTGAAGCTCCTAAGCCTAAAGTTCAAAATCAACAACAAGAAGAGCCTTCTGGCTTGAAGAAGAACAAAAACAAAGGCCACCATGGGAAGGAAAAAGTCAAGTGTTCATACTACGGGGAGGGCTTCCACCCTGAAAATGCCTGCATGAAAAAGAAGCTTGATGGAGCTACTTCTCTCCTTGAGAGAAATAACATAAATCTTTTGGAAATATTTCGGAGGAAAAAAAATCAAGATTGGGAATACCAGCCTGAAAGAGGCCATGCCCTCATGGAAAGCACTTCGAAGTCCATGGCTCTACTCATAGATTCTAGAGCTTTGAACCACATGATGTCTAGCAAAGACTCTTTCTCTTCTCTTGACACCAGCAAGATCATTCCCACCCACATGGGAGATGACTCTACCATCATCTCAAAAGGACAAAGTACAGTAAATCTTGAGCACTGCTATTTTTCCAATGTTCTGTATGTACCATATCTTGCATCAAACTTCCTAAGTGTCTATCAAATGACCCATACTGGAGTTCCCAAGAGAGTATCCTTCAGCCCATATGATGTATAAATTACTGAACTTGCATATGGGAAACTTGTGGCAAAAGGCTCTGCAAATCATCATGCAAAAGCCCTTGATTTTTCCCATTTTGTGAAGGATGCAAAGCCCACAGCTCTTCTGACTCATGGAAATGAGGTCAGAAGACTATGGCATGAGATATTTGGCCATATAAACTTCAAATACTTGCAGCAATTACATAAAAATTCCATGGTTGAAGGCCTCCGGGTCATCAAAGCTACCACTGGAATTTGCAAAGGCTGTATTTTGGGCAAGCATCCTGAGCATAAGTTTGATCGGGGGAAGGCAAGACGAGCATTAGAAATATTGGGGCTGATTCATTATGATATCAGTAGACCAATTCCCATCAAATACTTAAATGGACCTCATTATTTTCTCACTTTTATAGATGATTTTTCTAGATATACATGGGCCTTCTTCATCAAGAAAAAGTCAGAAGTCTAAGAAAAATTCATTGAATTAAAAGCACTGATTGAGAATGCATATGGGAAAAAGATCAAAAATATGAGATCTGATAATGGCAGGGAATATATCAGTAATGATTTTCTACATATATGTTCTGAAAGTGGTATTCAGATCCAACTTTCAGTCCCCTACACTCCCCAGCAGAATGGTGTAGCGGAGAGAAAGAATCGGTCTCTCAAGGAGATGACCACTTGCATGATGGAAGCCAAGAAGTTGGATGCAAATTTATGGGCTGAGGCCATGAATGCTGCTGTATACATTCATAACATAGTGTCTCACTCATCCATGAAAGGGAAGACCCCTTTCGAAGGCTACTTTGGACACAAGCCGGATGTGTCGAACCTCAAGGTGTTTGGGTCCACTACATGGGCCCGAATTCCGCATGATAAGAGGAAAGATTTGCAACCGCAAAGTATTGAATGTTTGTTTATTGGATATCCTAAAGAATATAAATGTTTCAATCTTTTGGATATCAGAACAAAACAAATCATCATTGAAAGAAGTGTCTGGTTTGATGAGCCTCTTTAAGAGGTAGAACTAGTGAAGGAGAAAACTGTTGAATTTCCTTCCTATTCTGATGAATATTTGGATGATGAAATTGGGGGTGATGACTCTGATTTGGAACCTGATTTGGAACCTTTGATATCTGATATCAGTGACCAAAAAGCATCAATTTCAATTTCATAACTTGAAGTGCAAACGCATCTCCCAACTTGGACCATACATACACTTTCTTCCGCCGGTGACAACATTGGAAATCCTGATGATTCAAGAAGAACCTGGTCCGATTTCCAAAGAGCAGGTATTGTGCTCTCTTGTCAAGAATTTTTGTTATTTTAAACTTGTTATTTAATGATAGGTTCAGATCCTAAGTCTTACTACCATGCTCGAAAATATCCTAGATGGCAAGCTGCCATTGACGAAGAGATGAATTCTCTTCGAAAGAATGCTACTTTGGAGCTAGTTTCTCTTCCTTCGGGGAGGAAATTAGTTCAATGCAAGTGGGTGTTTCGGACAAAGGTTGCTGTTGATGGAAGAACTTGAAAATATAAGGCAAGGCTAGGTATCAAAAGGGTTCTCCCAGGTCCAACATTTGGACTATCATGAGACCTTTGCACCGGTTGCAAAAATGAACTCCATCCGCCTAGTTTTGGCAATTGCGGCATCCAAGCACTGGGAAGTGCATCATATGGATGTTAAGTTTGAATTTATACATGGAGATATTCATGAGTAGAAATACACAAAGCTTCCCAAAGGCTACATTTCAGATCCATATTTGGTTTTCAAACTAAAGAAGTCATTATACGGGTTAAAACAGGCCCCAAGAGAGTGGTATCCCAAGATGGATGCCTTCCTTCTCTCGCAAAACTTCCAAAGATGTAAATCAGATATGAATGTGTATCTACAGAAGTATGATGGTAATTTTCTTATCATTGTTTTATATGTTGATGATATTTTGATTACTGCTAGCACTGTTACTTCCATTCCAGTCATAAAAACTGCCCTCCATGATGCATTTGAGATGAGTGATTTGGGGCTCTTGAAGCAATTTCTGGGGCTCGAAATTGCCAAAATTTTTGATGGGATAATGGTCACTCAGTATAAATACATATCAAACCTGTTATTTAAGTTTAACATGGATGAATGTAAGGATGTTGTATTCCCTTTCCTTTCAGGGATCAACCTTGAAGAATAAAAAAGCACTCCACCCATGGATGCACAATCTACCGCTAGCTGATTGGTAGCTTGCTTTACTTGAATCATTCTCAGCTTGATATATGTTATGCCATGAATGTTGTATCAATATACATGCATCAGTCTCATGATATTCATTGGAAGGAAGCCAAGAGGATCCTCCAGTATATTCAGGGCACCAGGACCTACGACATTCACTATGCCGCAGACTCTGAGCTAGAGTTGGTTGGTTACACAGATTCAGATTGGGTGGGAGATTATATTGATCGAAAGTATACTTCTGGATATGTATTCATGTTTGGTGGTGGCCCTATTTTCTGGTCTAGCAAAAAGAAGGCCTCCATTGCATTGTCTTCAGTAGAGGCCGAGTACCAAGGAGCGGTGAATGCTTGCATCCAAGCTGTTTGGTTGCAAGGCATTCTTTCATAGTTTGATTTTGGTAGTACTTTGTCCACTGTCCTATTTTGTGACAATCAAAGTTCTATTAATATCTCCACATATCTAGTTACTAGGAAGAGGACCAAGCATGTAGAGATACACATGCACTATATCAGGGAATTGGTGCATGACAGGACCATCATTCTGGAATACTACCCTACTAATGAGTAGATTGCAAACATATTCACCAAGAAAATTTTAGAGAAGAAGTTCACTTAAATCCGTTCACTGTTGGGGGTGAGTTCATTGGGGTGATCAGATTACTTCTCCAGTGTTCAGCTTGAGGGGGGTTTTTCCCACTGGGTTTTCCCTCTTTCCTCACTTAGATTTTTTTTTAGCATTGTTTGAGTAACATTATTGTATAGGGTGACCTATGGCCTTTGTTTTCAGGGCCCTAGCATTCATGCATTTTATTTTTACTCCCCCTTAGTATAGCTAAAAGGGGGTTGTTGGAGTCATTTACCCAACATGTACACTTATTTGGTCAATTTTGGCATATTTACCCACTATTCTAAGTTTAATTGACTTACTTGGCATCAGATGAACACACTATGACTTCAACATGAGCACACCTATGCCCTCCTTCAGTCAAGGAGGCCAACTAAGCCTTCTCCTTCATTCGGGGAGGCTAGCTAGGCTTCCTCCTTCAAACAGGGAGCAATTTTGGGGTGATCTGAGTGTCATAAATGCACCTAATTGCTAACTGATTGTTGTTTCACCTAACAATCAGTTAAGATGAGTTCTGAAGGCACCTCCATTCATTATTTGATTATTTTTTTCCAATATTTATGAACTTGAGCTAACACTGGCGCCTACAACCACTTGTGATGACATGTGTCACTTCAGTTAACTCCATCGGAGCTACTTGGAGTTATGGATGCACTACCTCCTTCAGTTGCACATGCAGTTACATGTGGTGAGTCACTTTCAGTTAGACTCAGTCATCTATTGCACTCCGATTCAGTTGGACTTAGTGTGAGAGTCAGTTATTGATTAGTTCAGTGGTTAACTAAGTGTGTCGATTGTGGCTAACATTCAGTTAAGCTACACCCATTCATTCAATTCGAATGACCTCCTTGGGAATTTGAATTGTCTTGGATTCATGCATTTTTCATGACATTGTATTGTACTACCATTCTATTATTGATTATACATGGTCTGCAAACTCTTATTGCATTACCGTTACACCATTTTCATGAGTAATTTGTCTTGAATCATTTGTAGATTGTGTTTAGTACCTAGATTACTGTGACAGAATTAATAACCCAGTCATTAAATAATAGGTCTCATATAGCAAGGAATCATGACAAGAGAGATAAATACCTGCTCTTTGAAAATCAGACCGGGTTCTTCTTGGATCAGCAAGATTTCCAATGTTTGTCCTGGCGGAAGAGAGTGTATTTTTGGCCCAAGTTGCGAGATGAGTGGACACATCAGAATCTGATTCTGAACCTAATATATTTTTCTCATTGATATCAGACATCAGATCTGCAATATCAGAGCCTTCACTCCCATTTTCATCATCCAAAGGATTGGAAGAACCGGAGGGAATTTCAACAGTGTTTTCCTCGACTAGTTCTACCTCTTGGAGAGGTTCTTCAAAATGGAAACTTCTCTCAATGATTATCTGTTTGGTTTTGATATTTAGAAGTTTGAATAGCTTTTATTCTTCTAGATATCCAATGAACAAACATTCAATAATTTGCGGTTGCAAATATTTCCTCTTGTTAAGTGGAATTCAAGCCCATGCAGTGGACCCAAAAACCTTGAAATTTGACACATTCGGTTTGTATTCAAAATAGGCTTCGAAATGAGTATTTCCTTTCACAGAAGAGTGAGGTACTCTATTATGAATCTGAGAAGCAATATTCATAGCCTCAGCCCATAGGTTTTCAGCCAAACCTTTGGCTTTTGGCATGCAGGTAGTCATCTCTTTGAGGGCCCGGTTTTTCCTTTCCGCTACACCATTTTGTTGGGGTGTGTAGGGAATGGAGTGTTGGATTTGGATCCTACTATCAACACATATTTGCAGAAATTCAGACTTGATATACTCTCCTCCATTATCATATCTGAGAGACTTTATCTTCCTCCCAGAGGCATTCTCAACCAATGCTTTAAACTCAATGAATCTTTCCAAAACTTCATATTTTTTCTTTAGGAAGAAAACCCAAATGTATCTAGAAAATTCATCGATGAAGGTGAGTACATACTGTGAACCACTCATGGATGTTGTAGGCATGGGCCCAATGATATCAGAATGAAGCATCCCCAAAATACTTTTTGCACAGCTTTCCTTTCCCCGTTCAAACTTGTGCTCAGGGTGTTTGCCGACAATGCAACCTTTGCAAATTCCATTGGAATTTTTTATGGTTAGGAGGCCTTCAACCATGGAATGTTTCTAAAGTCGCTGCAAGTATTTGAAGTTAAAATAACCAAATATTTCATGCCAAATCCTACTAAACGCATTCCCATGAGTCAGAAGAGTGGTGGGCTTTGCATCCGCCACAAACTTGGAAAACTCCTAGGCCTTAGTAGTGTGATTTTCTATGCATGTTGCAACGAGTTTTCCAGATGCAATCTCTGTGATTTCAACATCATTCGGGATGAAATTCACTCTCTTGGGAACTCCGGTGTGTGTCATTTGATATACACTCAACAGATTGGAGGCCAAGGCGGGCACATATAGAACATCAAAAAAGCTGCCATTTTCAAGTTTTACAGTACCTTTTCCTTTCGAAATGATTTGAGAATCATCTCCCATGTGGAAGGGAATGCTTTTGTTGGAGTCCAGGGATGAGAAGGATTCTTTGATTTCCATCATATGGTTTGAAGCACCAGAGTCTATGAGGAGAGCTCTAGGATTTGAAGTACTTGCCATGAGGGCATGTCCTCTTTTTGGCTGGATGTCCTGATCATTAGTATCTCTCTTCCGAACACTCTCTGGAAGATTGATATTGGTCCTCTCAAGGAGAAGAGTCATTTCATCAATATTTTTCTTCATTCATGCATGTTCAGGGTGAAATACCTTCTCGTAATAGGAACACTTGACTTTTTCTTTACTTTGGTTTCCTTTGTTCTTGTGTTTCTTTGATCCGGAAGGATCTTCTTGCTGCTGGTTCTTCTCCTTTGGATTCAAAGAATCAACCTTAGTATTTTGATTCTTTTGATTTCCTTTACCCTTCATATATTTAGGCCCCGAGAAAACAATGCTTGATCTTTGTAGGATCTGATTATCCCCATCTGCACAAGCTTGTCATGCTTGTTTGTGAGGGACTCAATGAAGGCATTAAGAGAAGGAATTTTCCAATTTGGGGTTGTTAGTTTCTCGGTATGGAATGTGGAAACAAATACTAAGTAATTCGGTCCAAGTTCGAAGAGAATGGAGAGAATGAGCTGATCATCCTATTTCTCTACTTCACACTGCTTCAACTGGAGCATTAGGTGCCTGAATTTGGTAAAGAATTCATTGAGAGTTTCGAAATTGTTTGGGTGAAGAGAAATCAGCTCATTCTCTAGTCGATAAATCCTCATGACATCTTGCTTATCAAAGAGATCAACAATTTTATCCCAAATTTCCTTTGGATTCTTCAATCCAGTGACATGGAAATGAAAATCTTTGGAAATCGATAGGCACAGAAACCCAAAAGCTTCATCCATCTTGTTCCAGTATCTTGCTTTGTCTACAACATGGTTTGGCTCAACCTCAGTGTCCATTGTGACTCTGTAGAGTCCCTTGGCACGTAATTGAATCTCCATGTCTCCCTTCCATTGGTGGTAATTGAAAGGAGTAAGAGGATCCACATAAGAAGAAGCTATTTTTTTGCTATAGTGAATGCAGTAGAAGTCTTCCAAAAAACTTGCAAAAACACAAAAATGGCACCGTAAGGTCGAACAGCCTGCACTTTTCAGGTTTTCATCACACCCAGCTTAGTCAATCAAGCTAGCTTGATCAACAATTCCTTTGCTTAGGATTTATGTGGTAAACCTTCGGCTTCTGGTGCAGTGCTGGAATTTTTTAGCTTTTTGCTCAAAATACATGCTAGATCTGTCAAAAATCTTATTTTTGAGAAGAAGAGATTTGTCTTGTCGTGACTCTGATACCATGTGAAATTCAGTCACAACAATCTTGAGACTAAATCGTAATCTTACAGAAGATTCAAGACAATTTACACACAAAATGACATAACAGTGTTGCAATTAGAGGTTGCAGCTTTATATTATCAATAATCAACAATGAGATAGTGATACAATGTCATACACTTGAATGAATAGCAAGAAAATTCGAATCCCAAGGAGGTCATTCGAATTGGAAACATCAGAGTGGCTTAGCTATTAGTTAGCCACACTAAACACACCAGTTAACCATTAACCATAGTCATAATTGACTCTAATTGAGTCCTAACTGAATCAAAGTGCAGTAATGACTAATTCTAACTGAATAGAACTCAACTGCATGTCAATAAGTAGGTGGGGGCACATATCTAACTCAAGTCAGCTCCGATGAAGTGAACTAAACTGAAACTAGCCACTGGAAGTTGTTGGAGGCCTCTTAAATCACTCCAGTTAACCCAAATCATCCCAAAATAGAAAAATGGATGAGGAAGGAACTTTTCCAATTTAGCTTAACTAATTGTTAGGTGAAACAACATTCATTTGACTAATTGGTGCACTTATGATAAGCAGATCACCCCATATTTGCTCCCTGATTGAAGGAGGAAGCCTATTTAGCCTCCTTGATTGAAGGAGAAGGATTAGTTGGCCTCCCTGATTAAAGGAGTGTGGTGGTGCTGATGCTAATGTCGGAAGTGTGCTGGTGTGTTGATGCTGATGTCAGTAATCAAGTCAATTAACTTGGGATAGTGGGTTATTAGGCCAAATTGACCAAATAAAGGTGTGTGGGTTGGATAATGACTCCAACATAAGTCTCTGTGATGGAGGACCGAGATTATGATTCTCACATTTACATGGTGATAGGGAGTTTCTACTCTCTCTAGCTCCCGAAGAACCAGTGTAATCAGTTGATGTACCTGCTGTAAAAAGGAGATATGCATGATGATCATATTCATAAAGAAGCTGAGAACTACATTCAAGAATATTGTTATGATTAGTGGTGCGACAGTCACCAGACAAAGATTTTCCTTAGTTAAGGAAAATGTGTAGTAAAAAAATACTGAAGAGTTTCAGGATGATGGACTACAAATTCATGGCCACACATATGAAGGTAAATATGAAATTTTATAATTCTGATTTCATATTTGGAGGATTTCAAGTCAGTTGACATGTATTTGGTTTGTCGCATGTCCTAGGATCTATTATTTTCTTTGCAGTTTGTACATAGACATGTACAAATCATGTGTTGTGATACCTACTTGGACTCAGATATGTCTTAATCAATAAAATAGAGTTTCAAAGATGTATGAAATTTGACTAGTATAGTGATTGATGAAGATCACATGTGTTGCTCTAGATAGAGCATGTTGAAAAGAAGTAAATATTTTTGAGACTTCTAGTCAGTCATATTTGATACATGGCACATATCCATGGATGAGCAACATTGCTAGAATTCTTACTAAGTCTCTGTCCAAGACAAGATTGGTATAGTACATAAGAAATCCTCTAGTTGAAGAGCGAGTATTGATGTGTCTTCATAGGCGACAGTAGATAAATTCCCCACTAGTTATTCATAGCACATGACTTAGGTAGCCAGGGGTTGTGATATCTTGTGGAGATAATCTACATGAGTAGTTACATGGTTATAGTCTCAGAGACTATTGATACTCAAGAAGATTTATAGTATGGACTGCTAGAGAACAGTTTCAGAGAGGTAGTTGGGGTACTGCAAATATAAAGAGAAGAATCACTGAGAAAGTGATCATGAATTGAAGAAAATCATAGAGAATGGCAAGCTCACATAGAACTTCTCCAGATAGCAAAATATTCAAGAAATCAACAAATGTTGAAGAGTGAAAGAAAAGATAAGTCTTTATTTCTGCATGTTATTACACATTTGTTGTATAATGTTAGATGTGATGGATTTAAAATCCATGCTTTCTAGTTTAGAGAAAGTACTTTATTCTAGATTGGATCCAGATGATGCTACTTTGTGTAAGTAGTTGGTTGGTCTTTGAGAGGACCCGTTGTATTTTATGCTTACTACTAAGCATATGTTTTAGTACCTTTGAGGTTCTCTAGAATAGGCTTTATTGTATTTGATACATGGCATACCTATTATTTTATTGTGTTATCTAGCTATTGTTTTATCCTGAGATAAACAATGTAATTTGAGGCTAGTACTACAAAAGCTAAGTGTATTGCGGCTAGTACTACATAAGAAAGATGTATGTTGAGAGTATTTCAGAAGCAAAAATTATTTTGTGAATAGTACTACATACTGAGGAGTAGTGTAGCTTGGGAAGCTTACCTTCTAGGGTGAAAAACTTGAGCCTACAGTCATTAGGTGTTAATAGTCAAGATTTCTCGAAAAACCTATATGTGTTTTATGGCAAAACACATTCGAGATGAAGTTTTACTTCATTAAATTCATGGTAATGAGTTCCAGTACATAGGTACTGATGAGAAGATTGCAAATTTGTGACAAGCCTCTATCTCTAATGAAGTTTAGACACTTTTTGAGATAAGCTTGGTATGGTAGAGAATGTCTCCCTCGTTGAGAGGGAGTGTTGAGAGTACTTGTGTTGTAATCAAGTCCATAATCAATATTGTAATTATATTCATATCCTCTCCATGCACGGGGGATTCAATTAGTGAACCTATCACATAGCATGTGCAATCATGGAATATTAAAGAATACCCTTAATTTCTATAGATATTGGTCCAAAATTATTTTGTTGAAAACCCCTCCTAATACCTGAAACCTCCCCACCACCCCCTTTTATACCCTGATCCTTATAAATTCCCCACCCTAAACTCCTCATCCCCCCGAATACCTACAATATATTGGCCTAATTTTTAAGAAATTTATAACCCACAATATGAACTAACGTGCTAGGATATTGGTCAACAAGTGAATCCCCTATGTCTCCATGATACTTGTTATGTCAAGTCCGGAACTTATGTTGTATTAAGTTCACTAAATTATTGTGTTAAGTTAAATAGATTTTGTTGTATCAAGCTAGGACATTGATCAAGTCCTATTTGGGAGAGATGCTTGTACTAGGATCTTATGGTTAAGATCATGACCTTATGTTAAGGTCTGATACTTGTTGTGTCAAGTCTGGAACCTATGGTGTATTAAGTTCACATGACTTATGTTGTATTAAGTCTCGAGGATATACTATGTGATGTATGGCTAGTCATGGTTAATGGGCGCTACAAGTCTCCTTTAGGGATTAGCTACCCTAGAGTGATTTACTTTAGCATGTGACTATATGACCTGGGATAATACATATGATTATAGGTTCGGGAAAAATCTTATGAGTATGATATGATATAGAATTTATGAAAAAACATATGGACCACGTAGAGATAATTAATATAAGCACAGAGGTGGAGAGAGAATCTGAAGTGCCCATGTCGCCACTAAGTGAACTCAAAATGAGAAGAAATTAGTTGAGTATTAGTTATGGTAAACAAGTTCAATTAATTAAGGAATCAACTCCTTAATTTATGCAAGTGGTTATTGAAGATGACACTGATGGAGAAGAACTAGTTCTGTTCAGTTACATTTAAGTCTGTTTAGTTACATTCAGTTATGTTTAGTTACATTCAGTTATGTTCAGTTGCATTCAGTTATGTTTAGTTGCATTTAGTTATGTTCAGTTACATTCAATTCTATTCAATTAAATTTGGTTTTGTTCAGTTATATTTAGTTATGTTCATTTACACTCAGTTCCATTCAGTTGCATGTAGTTCCATCTAGTTCAGTTCAGTACACTCATTTAACAACTCAGTTAGAGTTAGTTAATTAAGTGAGGGCGCATATCTTCTAGTGGGAGATAATTATGGAGTGCCATCTTGGCACTAGGTCAATGGGGGCACATGATTGAAGATGTATCCGTTTTCTAAGTGTTAATAAGTTAATGACGCATGCAACAATCCTATTTTTGTTGTATAACCTAATTTGACTTGTTATTAAAATGTTATGCACTTGGAAAGTTATATATGGTGTTCCATTTGATCTTCACCCTCTAGTGCTCTCAGTGAAAGAAATCTACTATTGTGTTGTAATCATTCTCTTCCACTTACCAATCATACTCTAAGATTGTTTGTTGGGTTTTTTATCCTCTGAATTAGTGGAGGGTTTTCCCAGGGTAGATCTTGTGTTCTATGGTTTGATTTATGTCTTTGGATTATTGATGAGATTTATATGCAATGTTATGTTGGATTAAAGTTTTAAAGTTCAATTATCTTTGTATTTTTCTCAATCACTAACAATATGGCCGTCCAAAACTGATCTGATAATCACTCTTGGCCATCATCTCTCCATCACAATATTGATCAACCAATTGATCAATAGTCTGGCGACCAGACAAGTTCATATGAAATGGATCCCTAATATCTCAAATGGGGGTTCTAGTGAGGAAATAAATATCCTAAGTATCAATAGTCAAGTTCTCCTCTCCCACATGGAAATACCCTTGTTAACAGTCCCACATACCCAATAATGCCCGCAACAGATCCTTTCTTGGTCTCTGCATATAGGGGGGGGAAAAAAATTGAGTAGCTCCACATGACACAAGACCTGCTCAATAGCTAGGTGTCCAAATATGTGCACCATCAACCCATCAAGGTGGTGCTTATGCCACTCAATAAACACCATCATCATGAAAAAGGGGAAGCTACAATTATAAAAACCAAACACATAGTCAGTCCTCAACATTAAAAATAGCAAACAAAAAATTACCAGAAAATAACAACCTAATCCATAACCACCTACACATATTAAATACATGATATATTCATTTACGAACCCATGCTATGCACAGTTGTGCCTCATACAATCATGTGATATCATAGCATGGAAGATGCACTGAGAGGATGCATGCCTGCATGACTGTTCATTAAATAGTCGTTTGATTAAGCCACATAATTAAACAGGGAATTTCAACAACTATGAATGATTGTTGAGAAAATATTGTGTATTTTAGAATGGTTATTCCCTCTATACCCACGTAGTTGATAAAAAACCTTTGCAGCCCATCATACTAGATAAATAACCCCCTAACCTAAAACTTGATTGGCTAAAGGTGAAGAGGAAGTGATCAGGGCTTACTTGAACCTTATAGAATTGAAATCTACCAATTGAATCTCCCAAGAATAGCAAATAAATCTCTAGGGAATCAACACAACAAACAATACAAATGATTTTGAAAAGCAGAACCGACCCCTTTTTTATAGTTAATTGGCCCAATTTTCAAAATCCTCGTATAGACAAACTATAACTTTGTTTGAAAAACCGTCAGCACCACCACAATTAGCATTCCAATCTCTTCAACATGGTACTATATGTTCCACTTCCCGTGAGATTCCATTCAATGCCTATTTTTCAATTGTTCTTCCAGGTATGCCATGTTTCTTGTCAATATATTTCTGCATTGTCAATACTCTCATCATGATCATTATTATTCTTGGTTATTGACCCCATGTATGCTCAATTATCATCAAGAAATAGTCCCTACATCATACAATAATGGTGCATAAACCCTTCTCACATTCATATGATCTTGACCTTGCACATAGGAAAAGTACTCCCTTTGTTTATATTGCATATATCCAATAATCTCATTGATAACCAATAAGGTCATACTTCTTAATAATGGCACACCACCAATATCATTACCAGGAAGAGCATGTTCCCCTATGGTTGTGCACACCATTACAAACCATTCATACTTTGTTACCCATGATGTTGAATCCTCCCATGTCCAAGGAATTTGATAACTCACCAATCCTTTCAAGATGAAACCCCATATCATCACTATGCGTTTTTTCTGTTTCATCCCTCGTAACCCTCGGCACATGTTACGATTATGATTCACATATAACCTCTCATCCCCTCCATGAAAATATACCATATGTATTCCTCTTCATATCATCAACCACTAAGAAGACCATAATGGGGACCTACCCCCTAAAGGCACTAATCCTATTCAGTCATTACCACAAGAACGTTATGCATAACATTTATTCATCATGAACCCATATTCTTTTCTGTACAAAACCACCACATTATAATTGTAAAAAAATATTCCTTGGCTCACTCAAAACCATAGGAATCCCATCTATATAATTATTTGGTTCCCCAACCCACTCAAAACCATGGGAATCTCATCCATTTTATTTTTTAACAACTGGTTCCTCGATTCACTCAAAACCATGGGAACCCAAATACATTATTATTTTGGCAACACCCCTTGGTCATCCTTGATCTATGTACTTGAGTCCATATAACCCCAACATTGTCAAATTTTTCATCCAGATACCTTACCCCATCAGTATTGTGCCTATGGCAAACACCATGTGTAGTTATTTTTCCTTGTCACATATTGTATCACCATTTGAAGAATTTTTATGTCAACCACTTGCCCAATTTACAACAGTCAAGGGAATTCACAATCCCTAAGATTATCAACCATTCTTGTGTTAGGTATGTCAGTGTCCCATTTGGTTACAAAATAATCTTGGTTCTATTGATAAGGCCCTCATATTATCGATTACTTTAGCTCTCATCGATGTCATATCACCTCATTCTGAGAGATGTAGTAGTTGTGATTGTACCTTGGGGTCCCTTCTCTTCAATGTAATGGATTTCCTATAACTAATTAGGGAGAGTTGTCAATGCTCCCTAACTCAGTGGTATTTCCTATCCTTGACACCAAAAAGTCTATTGCATAGAATCATACATTCTGATGGTAGCAGTTTTCATTTTTATGACTCATGGCAATAACACATCTGACATAAAAAATCTCCCCACCCAGCAACTTCATCATTATTTAGGTCCCCCACCCCAGTGGGATGTTCACCATCATTAACATTTTTTCTTCTTCGGAATCAGTAATGTCACAAACATTTCAAGACTCATTTACTCGTGCAAGGATCAAAGTTTCATTCATCCTTACATCAGTAGTACCAAGAGATAACCCCTTAGTCTCCTATTTTTTTTGTAGGTAAGTACCCACATGGGATTTTAACATGTGACCTTCCATTTACAGCTTCTCATCTCAATTACTCATTACCAATTTCTCTAACCCTCATGGGCTTCTCTTTAGGAGTGCATGGAGGTGAGATTTGATCCTGTGTCCATGGGTCATGAGATCATTTAATACAATCTCTTTGGGTGGAACCACTTGTTTGAACACTACCTCAAGGTTCCCCCATGCCTCCAGGTTAGACCCTCCTTATAATTGAACCTTTCCAACTATTAAAAAACTCCTCTTTCTTCACCAATGGATCCAACCCCTTTGGGAAACCCTTAGTCTCCTTTTATTATAATATATTTTGATATATTTTCACAAGCATATGGATTCTTGTCTCAATTGTATAAAACACCATTCATTCATTCCATATTCAATGGAAATCACCTACAACCTTCTCCCATGGGTAGGTCCTTTTACCTAGAACTACTTGATAACTTACCAGAATATGAGAGAAAGAAACAATGATGTATTTTGTCCATTTAGTACCTTCCAAACCCCATACATTAGGGAGAATTTGTTAACTCTTAATTTTAATATACATGTGAAATTTTTGCCAATATTACAAGAAGACATCATCAACATACACCATGCATCTCATCGAAGACATTCTTATCATATATATAAGAGAAATTGAGTCGTAGAATTAAAAAAACTCCCACTTAATCTTTGCGGTGAATTTAAGGCTCATAAAGGATCCCTTGGCTCCAAAATTTGAATTGAACTCCTCACATTCTTGGTAGCATTCAATAGCCTCCTTCATGTGCTTGGAGAACTAGTTCACTGGCAAGGGTATTCACATTGGGGCATGAAAATCTCTCTTTCTTTCTTCCTCTAAGAAGCAACAGTTTTATCCATTGTTATAAGTTTATTATCTTGCATTTATCTAGACAAAAAGGATCTCCATAAGGGATATTGTTGGATTCCCTTTGAAATCATCACCTCCTAGGTGACACCATTATAACAATATTTGTCATTGGTAAATCATCATTTGGTTTGGCATACACTAACAAGCTTTACCATCGGGAAATCATCATTTGGTTTGGCATACTCTTGTTCTTTTATTTTGCTTAGCACTTGTTCATTTGAATTTGTCTTTTTGTTTATTTTTATTTCTTGCTTAGATTTTAATTTTCCATTTGGTACATGGAATACTAATTCATAATTTGTAATATTTTGTCCTTGTTATAACCTCAAGGATATCCCAAGAGGGAATTCTACTCACCATTGTGGCTATCTTTCCCTCATCAGTATCTACTGATATTAGTGTGGTAATTGTCTCTCTCCGATTTTAGGTACTTCCCCACCATGGTTTGAACCAACTTCTAGTTCAATACGGGACCAAACAATGTGGTCATGTGTTTCATCAATTCCTTCTTCAAGTCATTGCTATAGTATTTATAATTTGTTCTAATTGTTGGTGCAAATAGAGAAAATGTGTTTTCTTGCAATTGTTGGTAGAATGGGTAATTTCATGCATTGCAATAAAATATTATGACTATATAGATAGAATTAATATAAAATATTCATCGTTGATTAATATCAAATTATGCTAATGGATTAGACCTAATTACCATGGATTTTTAATCCCTTCAATTGGACTAGTTCATGGTCCATCTGTAAAGTAATAGGTAATTGCCCAATTCTCTTTACGACTAAGTCTAGAGTTATGAGACTCATATCAACATCTGATGAATGAGGCACATGAATACCAGACATATGGGTACTATGTATAGATTAGGTCATAGAATTCCCCACACCAACACTAAGTGTAGAATCGGGGGCATATGTAATGATACAAGGAGTTGAGGCATTAGTAGAAATTACAACAGGAGTAAGGGCTCCAACAACATATGCATGTATGCTACTCCCAACATCGGGGACTTTATCTCTAAAGAACACCTATAAAAATATGATTATATGTCATCACTTGGATTTATTTTTAAAACTATGTCATATTCATTAAAGGAACTGATGGAATACAATTTAAAAAATACATATGTTGTACTCATTGATTTTTGACATAAAGAATTGACCTCTTGATTTAGTTTGTGGAGTCTCTTCAATGACCATCAATTCCTCAAGTTCTTGAGCCCATTTCTCAACATGTTTTCTAATAAAAAAACATGGCTGATATATCTATATTCGTCTTTGTATCCTATTTAGGATGAGGCCATGGCATGGGATCCTATAAAGAATCAAAACATTTAAGTTCGATTAAAAAAAACATAACAATAATCATTGGACTAAGATCATATTTAAGAAAAAAATGTAATTTTATTATCTCTTTGTAGAGTACGAAATTACATTGTGAAAATATATGAATATGCATATATTCAAAAGATTTAAGAGCTCCAAAAATATTTGAGATATGATCTTATAGTAAACATTAAAAAAAAAAACTAAATATCCTTGAGAGTTGTTGCATGTCCATCTAACTATCTTATTATTACAAAGTGTTGTCATATAATCGAAATAGCTATACAATAATATAGTAACCCATGGAATTTTGTTGACCAAGCACGTATAATCAAAATTGTAAGAGAATCAAGTTTCAGGCACTACATCTAATATCCTAGGCCCTTTGAGAAAAGGTTAATGGTAGTATTGATAATGTTGTTCGATGTTATGTTCTATAACACTATTAGATGAGTGTTTATGCATCTTTGTGTTCCTTTTATCCAATTAATAACCAGCATTGAGTCTCCAAAAATATATAGGTTTTGGAATTCTTTTTCTAGGGAAAAGATAATGAGGATTCTTACAGTGAGAAGCTCAACATAGTTATTTGATCCTTCCCTAAATCCCAACGAGATTTTAAAAAGTGTGTGTCTGAGAGGTATATAACTACACTTCCACCGCAAATATATTTTTCTCCGTGTGAGTTGCCATCAAATAAATCCCATGAAATCATTTGATTAATAGCCTCTTACTATAAGTTACAAATGCCCACCCCCCCACACTTTTTCCTGGGGGGAGAAGAGAGAGTTTGAATGTGAATCTATAACTTCTGGTACAATGGTCTTATCCTAAAAAATTGAGTTGTTCTGAGCGATCTAAATTCCCCATCCAATAATAAGAGGAAGATATTTATAGGGTCAATTGGATGAATTTGATAGGAATTCTTGTAAATCAATTCAACTAAACCTCCTTTCCAACTGTATACATGACCCAACAGTCGTGCATCCTCCTACAAAACCATTTTAGGTCATGGATAAAATAGGAAGAGGTGAACAATAGATTCCTCATCCACTTTGCACAGGGAACACCATCCTATCCATTCTTTTTTACCATTCTAAATGTTATCGCAAGTAATCACCTTGTTTTCTAGAATGCACCACATCATAATATAGGATTTTGCAGTGCACTTCCGCTTCCCTAATTTCTTCCACCACTAGGACAAATCTCTATTAAAAATATTGATGTTCAGCTTAATATAACCCAACTTAGGTGTATAAATAATAGATGGAGCATGATTCCAAACCAACTCATCATTTTGATCACTTATACAAATATCGGATGCCTTCGGGGCATTTGTATATGAATTCTATAATGCACCTTCTTTATTTTCAATACTGAGAGATTGATTTGACATCCACCCCTAATTCCACATGAAGGCGGATAATGGGTCCACCACTTTATTTAAAAAAATATAAACCAAACTCTTGGATATTATTTAAAAGGACGAGGGGAGAAAGATAAGGTCCTCTGCTCCCAGGACAAGGATCCAAGCCAATATTGACACTTTTTACATTACCAATTCTCCAGACTAGACCATTACCAATGAGATTGAAATATTTTATGACAACTTTCCAAATAATTGATATATTTGTCTGCCTCTTAGAAGGAGATCAAATCCAATAAATTAAATAATATGGGGAAATATACTTTTGTTCGACTACATTGGTCCATAAAGTATCAGTATACCAAAGCCTCCAAATTATTTTGGCCACCAGAGCTTTTGAGAAGAGAAATATTTTTTTTAGTACCCAACCACCAAGAGACTTCAGAATAGAAATCCTCTCTCGTCTAAACCAAGTCAAAATGATATGCTCCTTATGGCATCTCTAAAGGAATTTGAAACAAATTTGTCGATCTTTTTCCAGGATGCCTTTGGAATATATGCTAAAGACATCCAATATATTGGAATTGCTTCTAGAACTGACTTAACCAAGATCAATATTATATCCCTAGAGAGCCATTAATGACTCCACACTTGAATTATTTTCTCTAGTTTGGAAATCAACCACATCCAATCCCTTTTCTGATAATTGTTAGGTTTTAAGTGAAATCCTAGATATTTTAATCCAAGATAAAATTCAATCATACATAAATAAAAATATCTTAATAACATCTTAATCGTCCTATTCCATATCAACACAGCCTAAGAGGCATGACTTCCTATCATTAATAAGTATCACAGTAGTTCGGCATAAGATATTTAGAATGCTTAGCATATTTTCAACATCCCAATGAGAACAATAAAAAAACATAAGGATTTCGTCCACAAAAAGAAGATGTGTGATGTACAACACATGAGAAATCTGAATTCCCTTAAAACCACCAGACTGTTTAGCCTCTTACAGAGAATGAATCATACCTTCTGTAATTAATAAGAATAATAGAGGAGAGAGGGGGCAACCTTGATATAATACTCTTTCCACTCAGAAGAAAGGAAAATACAACCCATTTATTAGGACAATGAAGGAGACAATTGTAATAAAACTCATAATCCAATTTATAAAGAATACCTCAAACCCAAGAGGTGTAAGAAGGACTCTAAATAAGTGATAGAACCAATTTACTCTACATAGGATTTTGATAGATCAATTTCAATCACAGCTCCTTTGGAATTTCTCGATTTGATATTGTGTAATCCTTCCTAATATACCCCAATGGATTTGTGGATCTACCCTCCCTATAAAAAACAAATTGTTCACAAGAAAAGTGCTTGGATTTTGCAATGAAAAGTAATTCATAAAAGAATTACTTTTATGAATTTTGCAATGATTTTGGACACAACTTTATAAATCCATTAGTGAGAGAGATTGGCCTAAAATAAAAAATAAAAAAATGGTTTGTCTTCTTTTGGAATAAGGGAAATAAAAGTGGAATTGAAAGAGGCCAGAATATTTCCATTGGAACAAGATTACTTCACCATATTAAGCAAATATGCCCCCACAATATCACTTATATCAAGAAAAAATTCAACAGGACATCTATCCATCCTAAAGCTCTTATCCCTTTGGAAGTTGTGAAGTACCTCAGTTAACTCTTCAACTATGACTTTATCCATTAAATTCTTGTTATTCTACTCATTGAAAAAACACGGGAAGAGTTGATCTATCCTTATAATTTCAACAATTGATGACCTCTCACGAGCCTTGTACAATGACTAAAAATGATTCATACCCATATGAGATAATACCTCAAAAGAGGAAACCTCTCTACCATATTGATTAGGCATTATCCATATTGTGTTCTTTAAAAATCAACCCTTAGAATATTCTTGAAAAAATTATATATTTTCATCACCATATTTAAGCCAAATATTCCTACTTTTCAGTCTCCACGCCACTCCTTTTTCTTCTAAAATATTATACGTTTACTCTCCAACTAATAAAGAAGATATTTTCAATTATTTGACAAAAATCCCCCTCCTTCAGAATCATAGATTTCCTATAGGTATTCTTCCACTGATTTGATATCCTTCTCATCTCACAACTTCTTTTGATGAGCCTAAGCAATTGTTGCTTGCTTCAAATTATTTAAATTTGTAGAAAAATGAATAGAAGTAGAGACTTGAGAGTCTGGATATGATGGAGACCATATATCTCTCATCATAGTAACAAAATATTCCTCCTTAAACCAATCCGTGTTGAATTTAAAAGGACTTGGTGGCATTTCCCCCCTTCGTTTAATCTCTGAGAATATAGGAAAGTGATTAGACTCACCGTCACTGCCAACCCATTGTCTCGCATTCGCCAAAATCTCCACTAGCAAGGTTGATACCATAAATATATCTAGTTGCTTCACAATTTGATCTCCCCCTGCCCTCTTATTTCTCCATCTCGGCTTAAGATTAGTAGGATCTATGTCTAAAAGACCCTTTAATTCCTCAAACTTACGAATAAAATAGTTTGAGAGGGGATCAACAGAAGCCTTTGGACCCCATACTTTTGAAGCTCCTAAAGTGAGGTTAAGATTGCATCCCAGGATAATATATTGAGAGTTAATGAAAGATTTCCTCATCAATTCATCAACTAAGGAAATCTTTTGCCCCTATGGACCATATATGTTGAGAACTAAGAGCTCCATCCCCAATTCTTTCACAAATACTTCAACAATAGGACCAACGATAAAACCCCATGAATATGTTACCTTTATTGTCTTAGGATTCCATATGATTGCTAAACCTTTATATTTTCCCCATGCATATGAGACTATAAAAATAAAACCCTTAAATAAACCCAACAAATTTTTTTCAATTAAATCCCCTTCTCCTAGGGTTTTTTGTAGAAGAATGATGTTGGGAGAACTGGTAGTGACCAATCTCATGAGCGATTTTTTTTTTATGGGATCATTGGACCCCTGCAATTGAAAGAGAGGAATTTTATTTGGAAACCCTGGCCAAGTCTTTTGTTGCTCTAAGTGCCCCATCAATGGATTATTTTTTAATGGTTTCCATATCAACCCTTTATTTGTCCCAATATTTCAATAGTTTTGATCTTTGACCCCTCCCTTTCTCCATAGAAAGGATTCTTGGATTAAGCCTTACTCCCCTAGAAACATTTTGATCCTTACTTTGTGACTTCATGGGTTTCAAATTTTACCGAACAACCTATTCTTATGAATCCCTAGAGGACTCCAATTCCAAGGAGACTAAAGGTTGTGGGACTATAGAGTCCTCTTAGATACTAGTCCAACATACCAATACTAGAGATGGATGTAGGGAAATTGATGCCATGGAGCCCATGAGTAATTAAGGTATGGGCTACTAAGAACATACCAAATATTGGAAAGGATAACATGAAGGAACAGGAAACAAATAAGAAACCATCATACACGAATCTATGTAGACTGGTTGGCCCATGACTACGACTTATTAGCTTACCTTCACTTCCATCTACACACATGGAATCAAGGAGAGAGACCAGTCTGAGTTGCTGCATAGGAGCATTGGTGCCTCCTGCATAGGATACTTTACCTAACAAGTTCACAACCTCTGCCTCATCCTGATTAATTCCTTCAAACTTTCTAGTCTTCAAAGAGGGCCGAAAGTTCTCCTCCAATTCTAACATAGGAGATTGATTATTTGTATCTCTTTTGAAAGTAGAATTTGCTCTTGGGCTAAATAGGAGATGACAAAACTCGATAACATGACCATAATTATGATAGCGATGACACCTAAAGAGGACACCTTCATATTACAGCTTTTGTATAAGAATTCAAGTACCTCTCTCAATATCCATTTCTTTAGATAACCCTTCTCTAAAATCCATCATAACCAAAACCCTTGTCGTTGTCGTTTCACCCATCACCTTGAAATAAATACTGGCTTCAAGGTATTCTCTCAGAGAATTCCCTATGTCCCTAAAATTATCCAACAACCAATATTCAAGGGATAGAACATGGAAACAAACCCAAATCAGATAAATATCTAAACTTTCACCCCCATGGCATTGAACAGAGGGGACCATAGCTTGAGCGCCATCGGGGCTAATCCAATACACCAAATCTTTTGCAATATACATTGTGCATCCTCCACATATTTTGGTAGAAATGAAAACCACCCCTTCACCAACACTAAAAACTTTGAAAGACATCCTAACTTATCCCCCCATAAATCTTATGCCTATACCTTAATAGTTTTAACACTAAAACATTGGCCTCGGACCTTTCAGGTGATGGATTTTCTCTCCATAGCCACCACACTGTGAAGTTGAATATATTCATTGATCAGAAGCTTAGTAGCTCTACCTTTGTATTTTAAAAACTTTTGTTTTTCCTTTCCACACCTCTCACTTTCTCTTGACCATAAGATAAAACATTGTTCCTGTTCCTTAGCACTTTCCTTCCTCTCAACAAAATTATGAGCCTTTGACCATTCAACCTTCCCTCCTTAGAAAGGAAAATCCTATCTGAAAAGTGATTACCAAAACCACTAAATATTGATCAAGATAAAATCTAGAGAGCTCCAGAAATTTGATTGGGTCGAGAGACACTTCACTAAGGGTTTATGAGCAAAGGGGAAGAGAAACAAAACCACCAACCTATGAAGAAAATAGAAAGAAAGGATCACCAATAGACATCATAGAAGACCCAAAAACACCTGAAAGATCTGTTGCTTCCAGGAATGTATCTGAACCTATCAGAGAAGACCAAACCCTAGAGGTTTGGGAAATAGAAAGGATATATAGGGAACATGACATATGTTGATAATCTAGAAATAACTCTGACATTAACCTTGGAGGATTCGGGTAAACACAGCTCGAAACTGGAAAATAGGACCAACTAACATTTCCAACTTCCTCTAGTTGTGACCTGTGTAACACCTGTGGTTTGAAACCCCATTGTTTTGTTAATATAATTTTGTAAAAGACTATTAGTGCCTCTAATGAAGAACTCATGTTGTAATTGTTTTGTTAATATTAAATTTAAGATGGAAGTGGCAGAGCCAACACGCTCAATGAACGGGGACTCATGTATTTACCTAGGTCAGTGAGGGGGTGGTGTCATATAGCCTAAAATATAAGTATGACCCTATTTAACTCTTATTACCTTATAACTTTATTAAACCCATACTTACCCTAACTAATTCCTTAAACATATTTTTGAATTTAAAAAGGGGGTTAAGAAGTTAATGGAAAAATTGGACAAGTGTTGCAAAAAGGTGACAAGGACATGCAAGGTTGGTGGAACCTTGGGAAAAGGATTACCAAGAATGTAGGGAAAGAAGAAGCCTAAAAAATAGAAGAGAGAGAGAATGTGAAACAAGAAAAGAAGAAAATGCATTGTGCATCATGGGAATGTTGTAGCATTGAGGAGAATTGTGACTGAACATAAAATTCATGGTCAATTGGAATTGCTGGAGGACAGAGAAACTAATCAAGTTCCAAAGAGAGGTGTCTAAGTTTTTGGTAGTTGGGTTGGTTGAGTGAACATGTAAGCCGAAGCCTATTTTGTTTCCTTTTTGGTTGATAAATTTTCCAGGTTTTTTCCTCTGGTTGCATCAGTGATATGACAATGGTGTAAGAAATTATTTTGGTGGAATTTTAAGCACATATGCAGTGATGGTTTTCATTGTGGTGCTAGCTAGAATGAATCTAAAGGAAGGAATTGCATGGTTGGCATGGATTTGGTAATAAACCAGTAAGTCATGTTGTCAAGCGAGGAAATATGAGAGAAACCTGGGACTAGTGAGAATCTATGGTGAATGCATGAGTCTCATCTTGGGGGTGGAGTTCTACTGAAATAAAAAAGACCATAATTTCCTAAGGTCAGGTGGAGCATGGATGCCATGAACCAGCTTCCCATTTCAATTATTTCGTAGATAAGTTTATTTGTTTGGAAATTGTGTTTTAATTTTTGAAATGGTAAATAATAAATGACTGATAAAAGTTTTGAACGATTTCCTTGTTAAATTTTCTAAGTTTGGATGCAAGGTATAAATTCATGCTTTGTTTTGATTAATTCATTGGTATGAAATTTGTGCAAGTTTAATTAGGTGGTACTTATTCAAAATTTTATGAATGTGAGTTATTTATTCAAGTTGGGGTTAAATTCATTCCATGTGGATAATATTAATTCTCGGGCTTGAAATCATATGTAAAAGTTGTTTTATTTGGACAATAAAATCTCCAAGAGTTAAATAATTAAAATTTTGAATTAGTTATTTAATAAATATTAAATGTTCGTGTCACAAACATCTTCAGACCATTAATTATTTATTAAAGTTTGGATGTTTGTGTCGAAGATATGTTCGACCCATTAATTATTGAATTAAGTTTAGATGTTTATGTTGAAGATATGTTCGACACATTATGCCTAATGGGTAAATTGAAAACCACTGGCTGATTTGATTATTTAAAACCACATGTTGTTTTGGTTTAACAAAAACTACATATTAGTTTGGGTTATTTAAAGAGAATTAATGTTTGTGTAGAAGCTTCAATGTCCAGGCTCGAAAATAGAATAAAAGACAATGTTCTAATTTTGTTTATTAAATAATTATATATTTTTAGTTACTTTTCATTTAGAGGTATTGTGGTTTTGGAAAACCATGGGTTGTAATTGTCAAGTTAAAAAACAATTGTCGCAGTTCACTTGTGGGGGTTCACTTATTAAATTTCCTTATTTTAAGGGATGCTTGGCATAATTTTTATATGCTTGTGTAGTAGTTCACTTGTCATGGTTTTGGCATAGTTTTATATGGTTGTGTCAAAGTTCATTTGTGGAGGTTCACTTATTAAATTTCCTTGTCTTAAGGAAATGTTTGGCATAATTTTATATGCTTAAGTTGCAGTTCACTATGTGGTGGCTCACTTTGTTGCAACTCATATGTCTTAGTTCACTCCACCTTCACTGACTTTGTGGCAACTCACTCTATCGCATCTCACTTCGTGGCAGCTCATGATAAATGTTGGTGTTCCCAGAAATAAAGTATTATCCATAAAAGTTTAGAAATATTATTTTATAAGCCATAATTTAATATGGTCGGGCAATTATTTCTTAGTTAAAATATTATAACATTTATATTAAAAAGAGCGGATTCATTTAATTGTATTAACCTAATGATTTTAGATAAGTTAAAATCTGTGTGAAAACTAAGGCAATTTCTACTGCACAGTAAGAATAAAAAAAGGGGGGCGGGGGGTGTGTCAAATTATTATTTAACCTTTCCTTGACAATAAAACTAAGGTTAACTTATGTTTCATAAGTGCATATAAACATAGTCGCATGAGTATTTACGAATCTCATTAATTATCCTAATATTTTTCTATTATTGATTTTGTTTATTATACATTTGTATAAGAGTTTATGGGTCTTATGAATTAGTTTAATCTTCCGCTATTTACGTATGATAATTATGAATTTTAATATGCACTTGTCAGGTCTATGCATGTAACAAATATACATATAATATTCATATAAAAATAAATTGTTGTGAAGTCTAGTGTGACACAGGGTGTGTTACAACATTTGACCCCTAAGAGAAATGTCTTTACTAAACTCCCAATCCATCACCATCCTGCCAAGTGGCATGTCACAAATATTTACTCCCTCCAAAGGACCAAAAGAATAATCCATTAAATGACTGCAACTTTCTTATTTATCCCTAGGAAGGAAGTCTAGAAATATAGGTACAAATCTAGTATTCCTCGTCAACCCAAAAATCTAATCCTATGAAAAACCGCAGACTCTCCATCTTCCCCACCCCCTCCAGATAATAATGAACAATATGGATAATAATGAACACATAAATGGGCATATATTATTTTACGTTCCCATGGCCGATGCCTTTCTCCTAATCAACCTATAATTTATCTTGTTTATCTCAACACTTAATTTCATAGTTGTAATTCAGCTATTTTTGTTAAAGCCACACATGTGCATTTGCATCTAATGTAGAATTTGGAATTAACTTAAGGCTCACTTTAAAATAAATTCACAAACATTTTAGGAGGCTTAGTATCGTTAAGGTGGAACAAATCCAATAACCTCAATAAGAAATCAAGTTTAGCACGATTAGTTGATTTAGGGATTAATCCATTATCAAGGTTCCCATCCACATTTTCCACTTGAATAGCCCTATAGGAGTGTTTTGTGTGTTGTTTCAAGTTTTGAATTGAACATCAATATATTATAATAAAACCCAATAGTAGATTTTGTAAGTCCAGATGCTTGGGTGGATAAAATGGAAAAATGATTACACTTACTAGCTAGTATCTTTCTTAGGTTAAGGTAGGTAGGATTAATATTTAAATAATTCCATTGATTAAACATTTTTACTTCATGCTCTTGCCTCTTTTTGTAGTAGGTTCTTGTGCGATTTTGTAATAAGTGATAGTAGATGTAGGATCATAGTCAACCTCCCAATATGAAATCATATTAAGTTAATTTAATTCAATACTAGAGAGTATTTGTTCAAATCACAATGCAGTCAATTTTGTTCTCCCTTAATATTGTTGTCTAGTTGTATTATTGCATCCATGGATGGTTTGATGTAAGTCATTAGTGTCAATTTGATTGCATCAAATATTGGAATAAATGGTATTATGAGTGTAAGTTCATCACATTTGTGTCCACTCATCCATATTGTATGCATGTACAAACTCATAAAGACAAAATATTTGTAGATGGTACCTTCAAGACAAAAAAAAACAACTTCCATTAATTGAGCATCAATAATCTAGCTATGAAGTAGGAATGTGAAGAGGTTGAGTTGCGAAATTTTTAGTGGTAAAATTGTTTGGATATTTTGGATTTCTCATGCACCTTAGAGGTTAGTTTCTATCTCCATATGGAGCCATTGTTAGCCGATAAAATTACATGTCAAAATTTGTTGGCTTTTTAGAACAAATATTGACAAATCTTACAATCAGAAGATGAATTGAGCATCCCTAAATTAATGAATTGTGAAAAAATATGTACACATGAATTATTATGCTATTAATACCATCCTTTAAAATTTTCACAACTTTTCTACCTTTCATAAGTTCAAGGTTTGCATTTTGGTGTGCATAAGTGCACTTTTCAGTGAAAAAGTTATCGTTTATAAGATTGAAGGATAATTTTGAGGCACATGGAGTTCATATGTCTTTGTAATTTTTCTTGAATAAGAATATATGTGATACCATATGTATATTGAACTTGAATGAGTACTTTTGGATCAATCATATTGCCTTATCATGTAATTTTTTGAAGTCTAGTTTACATTGTTGGCAATAATTAGAGACATGGGTGCACAATTTATGCATTTTTTTTTAACAGACACTGAAAAGGAAGTAATATTAAACAGGCTGTGCACAACCATTCATTACAACAAACAACAGCTTAAGCATTCTTGCAGGTATGAGGAAATTGAAACAAAACTAGGCCATGAAGTAGACAGTAATATGCCGCAGAGAATTATAGCATTTAGAATAGTTATAGACATAGTGTAAAGGTGGACAAACTGTTGATTAAGTAAGATAATAAAAAAACATAATCTAAAAGAGGCACATTAAGGGTTTCCTGGATGCCCCATAGGCTGGGTGATAGATTCCTCCACCATATTCTGGACTGCTCCAACTGGATTTTCATGGGCTTGACTTCCCTGATTCAGTTGTACCAAATGTTGGAGGTCCTCCTAAATACAGTCTACTTTCCCCATGATTTCCTTCAAATTCATTGCATTATCATCTATCCTAGCATCATGATTGTTGATCTAATAAGATGCATAGCTAACCACATCAACAAGATTTTTGACCTTCTTAGCAGTCTCTCTGCTATCCATAATTCCTATGGCCACAATGTCATACAAACGTTGAATATTAACCTTCTACGAGACCAACATTATCCCTTCCAAGGTCCATTTCCTGTATGGGAGGATGAATTTTTCCATGGCTATGACTATAACACAAATTAATACTTGACAATTTGTTGAGAAAAGAGCCAAAAGAAAAAAAATCCTGACCACGACAATGACTGTAACACCAATTAAGACAGGACGAATTGTTGAAGACAGAGCCGAAAGAGGGAAATTCTTGATGCAGAGAGTCTAGTTCCTTTCTATCACAACAAGTTAGAATACCTATAAAAAATTCCTTCAGACGAGAGCAATGACAACTAAGGGTGGAAAGATTACCTTCAGATGAGAGCAGCCTGAAGAAGTTGTATGTGGTCGCAGTAGAATTGACTGAGAGCAATAAAGTATAAATCCTAGGAACGTTGAGGATAGAATGAGGACGATTCAGGAGACTGGCCTAAGAAAGGCCCTCATTCACAAAACCCCTGTGCAGAGATGAGTCCTCCCAAGAAATCACTTGGACAGTATCTTGATGAGAAAGATTACCTTCATCGAAATCAAGCAGAGCGACAAGAAAGACTTCATCAGAAGAGGCACTTAAAGGCACCATAAGTAGAGGGTTGATGAAGGGAGGGAGAGGGCAGATGAAGTTTCTAGATGGAGCCATAGTACACAGAGGGGGATGGGCTAAATCGTGTGTTCTACACAGGCATTTAAGCCTGAAGGGAGAGGTAATAAGGGTGAGGGAGTGCGAGGAGGAAAGGAGGGAGACTGGAGGCCACATGTCACTTTGACAAGCCAAGTGTTTAAAACCAATGTTCATAAAATTAATTAGGGAGAGAATTAGGTTAATGGAAAACCATAAGGGTAAAGACCCTCAATGCATTAGGGGGTAGGTTTAGTGCCAGTTTCTACATTGTTTATGCAGATATGTCCTTGAGGGAGGGATGCCCCTTGATTAGCCAATGCATCCACGAGTGCATTATTTGCTCTTAGAATGTGGAAGAATTCAATTTTGCTTGTAAGGAGGGGAGTTATTCTATCATACAACCTTCTGCATTTGATGAATCCTGTAGAGTATCCAATGATCATTTTGTGTATGACATCTCGTGAGTCTCCAAATACAAACAACTTGGAGATGGCTATTGCGTCTAAGAATTCCAGGCCCTACATGAGTGCCATCCACTCAGCCTCTTTGTTTGTCTTGTAGACTAGCCCCCAAGCGAAGGTTTTTGCCATTTGTCCTCCGGGATCAAGTAAGATCCCCCCCGCACTGCCTCCCCACAAAAATTATGCATTTTGAAACTTGAAATATTTGATTTTAAAAATGAAATTTAGATAATTTTATAGGACATATTCTTCTACCTTACCAGAAATTTATATAATAAAAAAAAGTTTAAGGGTCACAAAATGGCGTTTCATCATGAGTGAGTAGGGATCAATATTTAAAATTTTGCAAGCTCAAATATTCAAGTTTGGCTACCAAATTTGAATATTTATTTCCACAATATTCATCAATAAATATTTAAGGGTTGCATTCAAGACCTAAATCAAGCTCCACTTGATTTGAAATTTAGCATGTTATGATTTTTTTTCAATAGAGATAGGGATCTAGTTTTTACAATTACAGAACCTTAAAGATTTTATTTTGGATCTAAAATTTGGATATCTTTTGTAGGACAGACTCCTCTACCCTCTCAAAAATTTCATCAAAAACATCAAGTTTAAGGGTTGCAGAATAATATTTCATCAAAAAGGATCCTACATCTCTCAAATCTTAAGGGTCGGTCTTTAAGCACCCTACATTTATCAAATATTCAAATTTTGTTCTGTAATTTGGATAGGTTGTAGAGGCAATGTTCCCTTATACCAACTCAAATTTTCACCAAATAACATTTAGTTTTAAGGGTTGAAAAAATCAATAAATGAAGAGTGAATAAAATGTTATAATAAGGGATAATTTTAAGAACACCCCTGAAAATTATATGTATAATAAATGGGCGAAACTCCCTAATATATAGGAAAATTTAAAGGTTATTTTATCAAAAGAAATATAAATACATAATTTTTCAGCTAATATTCCATTCTATTATAGAACCTTGTAAAATCTTGGAGAATCTTTCACTAAATTATAGTATATAGTAAAATATTGGCGAATATTTCACTGAATTAAAAGATAGTCTAAAAACTTGACGAATATTTCATCAAATTATAAAACCTTATAATGCCTTGGTGAATCTTTTGCCAAGAAGACTCAGCTTTTGATTATACATATTACTAAGGTAGTGTAATAGAACATCATATACCAGAGCTCAACTCTATCAACTCCTAGACCCTCAAACTAACAAATGCGTGAATGAGGAGAGAAGGGATTTATTTATACATTTCACAAGCAGTATTGGGTCACTCACAACTAGAGTTGTAGGTGAAACACAACTACACTAACTAGATTTAGGGCAAGTGGGGAATCCACTTTTTATCTCGTCCCTTAATGGTCCAACAGACATGTGGGGACCCAAATTTTGACATGGTGACAAACTGATAGAATTGAACACTTTGCACTTTGGAGTGATTATGGCACCCACAAACCATTATTACAATGTGGAGTATTATCGATACCCACAACCTTAATATAGTGTATGAATTCCCAATTAGCTTATTTTCCAAATCTCTCATTTTTAAGCTACCCTCTAAGAAAAAAATAACTCGCTTAACTATTTATAGATGTGGATGCCACTTTTTCCTTTCTTTAGTTGACAATCAAAATATGAATTCTGTAATTTGATTTAGAATTTTTAGATATAGTTAAAAACTTGCAATGGTTATTAGAAATAATAACATACACTAACAAGAATAGAAAGCACATTAATGCATTATCGCACATATCATTGGAACTACTGTATTAAAGGTTACATTTCTCAGATAAATTGAGGAGGTGTTTGTATCCATGTCCTTCAAATTTTTGAAAAGATGCAAAATGTGGTAAATATTTTTAGCACCCTCATTGAATGTGAAAGACTAAATAACAAATAGCATAATGTCTACATCTCATATCAAGCATGCCTTATACATATTATATACAATCATGATGGGAACGAAGTATCGTGTTCCAACTAAATCATAAGCATACATAACTAGATCCATTTTTGGATGATGATAGCAATTACACATCAAAAAAATTCACCAAAAAACATTTTACTTCTGAATGACCCTGTTGAGGCCTAGAAATCTCAGGTAACAAGAGTAGGGATTCTCCCCAATAAGCGTTCCCAATTAGCTCATTATTGTTTGGTATGGGGAATCAGTCCGGTTTGTGGTCCGGCTACTGTAGGTCAAGTAATGGTTAAATATTGCTTTACTGGTTGCGGCCCGGTCCATCGTTTAAGTGTAGTTTTTAGTTTTATATTTATGTATGATATGCAAGTGCCTAATTAAGTGCAATTGATAAATATAACGAAGAGTGTCACAATGTGATGCATAGGTTCTTACCTCTCGTCTTACCTCTTTCGCTTATAAATCATAAACAAACAATAACTTATACTAATGCTAACTAATTCTATCTATCCTATCCCTAGGGAGAAAAATTGTAATTAATAATGAGTAATGTACTGTAAAACATGCACTTAGAATATTACAGATAGAAGTTCATATTTCAAAATACATGAATATAAGTAGAAAGATAAGCAAAGAGGTAGCTCATTGTCATTTAAAACATTCATTACTCACATATACTGCGGAAGTTTCACAGAAATAAACAGGAAAACATTCATAACATGAAATAATTCGTAAGTTAGAACGATCTCAAGTTCATAGAAAAATCTAAAACAGAAGTAGTTCGCATTCAACCAGTCTATGGCAAGCATTTGAGACTCCACATTGCCTTCTCCAGCAGAAAATATAAACTCTTTATTATAAGAGGAAGTAGTTCTTCTTACAATAACATTTCATAAATATAGCATGAAAAAAGGTCCTTCCCGACATCTACTTCATCTCTATTTATACAAACAGAAAACCCTTAAGTTGCCCCTTTCAGCCTTTTGGGCTTCCCTTGTCTCTTCCTTTACAAAAATTTGTCTTCTAGTGGATGCACCTAGAAAAAGATAAATGCAAAATATTACATAATTGATCAATCATTTGAATAATCCAACTAAGTGGGCCCAGCCAGATCATTTATGAATTTCTTCCAAATATTTGCATATGTTGCTATAGTATCAAAACCAGAGGGCTCTAGGAATTTGATAGTGATCTCATATTTAGAAGCTTGAGAATTTATATTTTCCATTCTGGCTGGAAACAAACGAAGTTGATCTTCCAATAAATGACTGCTCACTGTTGCCTGTGTTATTGCAGTTTTCAGCACTTTCTCATCCAATCCTTTGACCAGCTGAATACCTTGTTCATCCTCTTTCCATCTTACCTACAATTTCTTCAAAAATCCTTCATGATTAGGCAATTCTTCTAACTTTATCTTAGCATATGTCTGACAACAATTACAAGTTATGAGAGCTTTTCTGCAGAACTATGCACAAACACCTTTGGTCCTCTGGACTTCCTTTACCAATTCCTCTACTGCTTTACTCCCAAATTCAATTAGTTCATACTCCATCTTCACTGTCTCTACGTCCTTGATGGGTGCAAAAGCTAGAGGTTCCTTGGTTGTTTCCAACCAAGCCAAACGTCCTTGTAGAATTTCCAGGATATCCTGGGTCCTGTCTAAAAAGTAAGAGGTCGTACTCACAATTTCTTCCAGCCTTGTCTCTACTTGCTGAACTTTCAACATCTCCTCTGCAATTTCAAGCTGCATCTGTTGAATTTTACTTCTAAGTGAGAGAGCATGCTTCTTCAATGGCTCAATATATGTTTTCTGTTAATTAGTTGTTTTTAATGAAACTTCCAGTGAAGCTTTCTAGGTCTCCAATGCTACTACTTGAGTTTCATAATGCTTGGCTTTCCCTTCAGCATTAATCTTTTGCATCTCTAGTTTTGTCACTTTATTTATTAGACTTCCTTTCTATTTACTCAATTCTTCAATTGATGATTTCAAGCTGTCTCATTCTACTTCTAAGATCTGATGTCTTTGCTGAAGTATTTCAAACTCTAACAAGGTGGCCTTGGACTCTTCAATCTTACTTATCATGTCTTCGTACTTTCTCTTTAGACTTTGACTTTCATCTCTTTCCCTTTTCAGTGTTTCTTTCAATTGAGTAATCTTTTTTTGGGATTGCTCCAAATCCGTCATTATTTTGTCAACTTTAGTGGCTAGGGTTGTGGCTACACCAGCCTTTGCCATTAATCTCAGATCTTTATCAGTACCATGAACCACTACCTTTTCAGTCACCATAACTCCTTTCTTTCCTCCAGTGTTCACTTTCTTCTATGTTCTCTTAACAATTCTCTTTTCAACTTTGGGGTAAAAGGCATTAACTCAATTCCTAATGCTGAAACTGGATTTCCTCCCGCTATGCTATTGGATGGAACAGAGGGTTCTACTAGATCAGCATAAGACTGAGTTTTCTCTTGATTTGCATAGTCATGTTCCTCTTGTGCCTTTTGTCATAACTCCTCAACTAACTTTTCTACTTGCTCCTTTTCTTTATAAGCGGCTTCTAATCTTAACCTCTCATTTTCTTTCTGTTTTCTCTGAACTTCTTCTTCTTATTTTCTTTTCTCTGCTTCTTTTGTTCTTTTCTTGGCCTCTTCCGCTGCTTTTCTTTTTTATTCTTCTTCTGCTCTCAACCACTCGTTTGCTTCTTGAACTAATTTGTGTGCTTCCTCTTATCTTTTCTTGGAAGCCTCCTCTTCTTGCTTCTTCCTTTTCTCAGCAACCTTTCCCTTTCCACCAACCGTAGTTATCTTTTGCTTAAACCTCCTTCTCAAAGTTGTCATATTTTGAGCATTTCAGAAAATTTCTTCATCTTTATCCCAAAATTTTGTGTACTTGAAATGCAACCCTGCTGCAGTACAATAACTAGCAACCTTATTTTTGGAGTCATTTCTATGGAAACTCATCTCGCCGAAGTGAAAATATTCTAGCTCCTTCACGAATTCTGCTACAGTTTTTACTTTGGAAAAATTGTAACTCCCTATATAAAATGGGACTGGAGGATGTTAGATTTTTATCATTCAAGATACCATTATGATCTTAGGATATTTAACTGAGAGAATAACATGCATAGCAATAAACCACAAGCACAACACAAGAGACAAGAGGCATAAATAATTTTCCTCGAGGAAACTATAAAGGAGAAAACCCCGCAACTTCCTCAGAGATAGAATCAGCACCAAAGGTAAAACTGGAAAATAGTAAGATGATCTCTCGACAGTAACAGTCTCTCCCTTTCACATTGAGAGAGCTTCTCCTCTCTCACTCATGCACCCCAATGAGTGAGTGTGTGTATGAGTATAATAAATAGAGAGGCTCTCACTCTTTATTTATTTTCTTCTGTTCACTTGGAACCCACTCCAACATGTCGGCCTCGCTTAAACAATTACTTACTAGAGCCGACATCTCTAGGAGTGTCTAATAACCCTAGTGCCCCACCACTTGTGGGGACTTTGCCTCCTCCGACCAATAGGAGGGTAACAAAATGGTGGGGACTATTGCCCCGACTTACAATGACTCACCTAGGGTTGAATTCACTAGGATAGTCTAATAACCCAAGGGCCCCATAACTGTGGGGACTTTAACCCTTGACCAATAGGAGGGTTACCCACAATGACTTGACATGACTTTCACATTAGAGAAACTTCCTGAAATAAACATCAGGGTATAACATGATTCAATTACATCCCGAAATAAACATCCGGTTACAATAGATAAGAAATACAAGTGAATACATTCCGAAGTTACAATTACATCAACACTCCCTCTTAACTAGGAAGGTATTCTCTCGACACAATTTTCAGCACTGGTCTTCTTCTCTTGTCATTTGCATCTCCAAGTCTCCGTAGTCTTCAAATTATCTTCATCTTTAAGCCATCTTCATCTTCAAGTCATCACTGGATCTAGATCATCACTCGATCTGGATCATCATCATTGAATCTAGATCATCACTCGATCTGGATCATCATCACTGGATCTGGATCATCACTCGATCTAGATCATCATCACTAGATCTGGATCATCACTCGATTTGGATCATCACTGCTAGATCATCTTCACTGGATATGGATCATCATAGGTGCTATCTCATGATTCTTCTCATCACAGGAAGTTCTACAGAGCCAACCCTTTTTCATGCTAGTTGTTGGCCTAGCCTCCATATAGGTCTTCTTTAGCACTTATATCTGACCTACTCATCAGAAAGGCACAGTACTCACATCCATCTAGGCTAGAACCACATCCTACCACAATGATGGAAGATCTTTGTTCTTCCATCCAGGCCGGAACCACATCCTGCTCACAATGATGGAAGAGTTATGTACTTCCATCCAGGCTAGAACCACATCCTACCACAATGATGGAAGATCTATGTTCTTCCATCCAGGCTGGAACCACATCCTGCTCACAATGATGGAAGATATTTGTTCTTCCATCCAGGCCGGAACCACATCCTGCTCACAATGATGAAAGACTCTCATCCAGGCTGGAACACATCCTACTCACAATAATGAAAATTTATGCACTTACATTCATCTAGGTGAGAACACATCCTGCTCACAATTATGAAAAGGCTCTGCACTTACATCCATCCATGCGGGAACACATCCTACTCACAATGATGGAAAGGCTCTGCACTTACATCCATCTAGGCGAGAACACATCCTGCTCACAATGAGGGAAGGGCTCTGCACTCATATCTGATCTTGTAGGAACCAATCCTACAGTCACATCAGAATGGTTCCCAGTCCTCGACTGAGCTACCTGGTAACTGACCAGGTGCCTCCATTCTCCTAGAGAATGACAGTTTCCCTTACATTCAGCCTGCTCATCGGAATGGCCAACACTCACATCTGACATGGAAGGAACCTAATCCTTTAGCCATGACAGAATGGTTCAGCCCTTACATCTGATCAAGTGGGAACACATCCCTCTATCACATCAAAATGGCTTCTCAGTCCTAGACTGAGTTTTCCTGGTACCTCACCAGGCAGCTCCGTTCAAATAATGGCAATTGCCCTTATATCTGACCTACTCATCATAATGTCCAGCACTCATATCTAACATGGGAGGAAATTAATCCTTTAGCCATGACAAAATGGCTCAGCCCTTACATCTGACCTGCTCGTCAGAATGGCTCTCTCTCAGTCCCAGACTTAGTGTTCCTAGTAACTGACCAGGTACCTCCATTCCCAGAATGGAAATCAACACTCATATTTGACATGGAAGGAACCAAATCCTCTCACCATGACAGAATGGCTCAGCCCTTATATCGGACCTGCTCGTCAGAATAGCTATGGATCTCAGCACTCATATCTGACATGGAAGGAACCAAATCCTCTCACCATGATAGAATGGCTCATCCCTTATATCTGACCTACTCGTTAGAATGGCTATGGGACTCATCACTTTCCCTTGGAGGAAACCTCGATCTAGAGAACACCAAGCTTCTCCTTGAAGTACTCGAACTTCACTCTAGCCAATGACTTCGTTAACACATCATCTATCTATTCCTCTGTTGCAACATACTAGAGCTTCACTGCTCCCCTCTGCACCATATCCCTGATATAGTGATACTTGATCTCGATATGCTTTGACTTGTCATGGAACACTGGATTCTCTAACAACTTCACACAACTTTGGTTGTCACAATGTATACAAGTAGCATCCATCTGGAGATCAAATAAATCAGACAGTAGCTTCTGCAGCCATATTGCCTCAGAACTAGTTGAACAAGCTATGACATACTCTGCTTCAACTGTACTCAGTGCCACATAGAATTGCTTCCTGCTAAACCAAGAGATCACACCTAATCTCATATTGAAGCAACACCCTGAAGTGCTCTTCCTATCGATGGCACTCTGCCCAATCTAAATCTACATAACCCTCCAGGTTAATCTTCTGATTCACATCGTACTTGAGCCCATAATCAACTGTACCCTTCAGGTACCTCAGAATATGCTTTGCAGCAATCAAGTGAACATGTCTCGAATCTATCAAGAACTGGCTCAAGGTGTTCACTGCAAAGCAAATGTCTGGTCTTTTGTTCATCAGATACATCAAGGACCCAATCATCTGACGATACATCGTAGCATCAACCGTCTCTGATGAAGCATCACTTAACAGCTTCATGTTCGAGGCCATAGGTGTGGTCATGCAGTCCATCATCCTGAACCTATTCAGGATCTCTACTGCATACTTCCCTTGTCCACACCTCCATGCCTAGAAAATAGTGCATCGACACATAACAGGAGCATCACCGGTCTTCTGCCTTCAACCTTGAAGCAAAGGTTGGAATCCACTTTACTCTTAGTAAAGCCTAGAGTCATCAGTAATCTGTCCATCCTGTCGTACCATGTCGAAACACAGGATCTTCTGCAGTCACTCCCTCTAAAGCATCATACTCCCTCTATCTTTTGTACTCTATGCACTGAAACATTCTGTACCGAAGTGACAAGCAGCTTCCTATGCTACTAATCTTCTATGTATCCATCTAGGATGACTGGATACCAAGATCCTCTATCTTGAACTTTTTCAAAAGTTCATCTTGCACCCATCTGTGAGCTTTTCATCCTCTATCAACCTTGTAGCAAAGGTTCAGATCTTCATCAATCTCCTCATGTATGTGTTATCCCATGGGTGTCTTCTGAGCTCGTACAAGGTCTTCTTTCATTTGCACACATGATTCTGCCTGTTATGTGTCTCAACTCCCACTGGCTGCAAATGTCTCTTCAAATCTTGCCTTGTATCCCACGATGTTTCCATTTACTGCATGATGGAACTAAGAACTTCCCTTCATGCATCAATACTTCATCCTTGACATCATTCTTCTTGAATCATCGTTACTTGTTCTTCGAAACAAGTCTCATTCTTCTTTGCTTGTAGGCGATTATGTACGCGATCTTTCCTACAAGTCAAATACATTTGTATGGTTAGAAACATTTCATAAGGAATATTCATATTGGTAAGTTCTTATGCATAAATATATGATCATGCAACTACTTTAGCTAATACAACATTCATCTATATCTCACAGAAAATTTTCTAGATGCCTTCCATCTCCACCAGGACAATATTGACATTGTGCACTAATCCAATATGTCAGCAAAGAGGTTTCATTCTAGATAAGTAGCAATGGAGAGTTGTATAGCACCATGAGCTACTTACCCATCACATGCATATTATTAGTATACTGTTGTTAATGTAAACATTCTATGATGCATAATACATCAACTGAATATAAACAAATGAATAAAAAAACAATATCATGAAATGACAATTGAATACTTATCTTTATTTGTTTCGTGGGTTGACTTCTTCTTGATCCTTCAACTTCATCATCTTCTTCATTCATGATAGCATCATTTATTATCCAAATGATAAGATGGATAAGAGGTGCTTCAAGAGTTGAGTTCTTCATATTCCTCATCACTTGAGGGATCTTCTTTGGATGGTGAGAGCTTGATCTTCAATTGCTCCCATCTTCTCTTCTCTTCTTATGAGTCGATCTTCTTCTTCTTCCTAGAGTCTACTGAAAGTAATCACTTCCTTCTGGCACACATTCCTTGAATGAATGAATCCCATGATCCTGGGAGGCTATTCAAGGTGGCCATAACCACTTCTGCATTCTTCACTTTTTCTTTTACCACTTCAAGTTGTTCTTTGATTTGAGAGACCCTTATGACTGCATGGTCTCTGCATTTTGGATCTTCACATTCTTCAACTGGTTTCTTAAGGTCATCTTCTAATGTATGTTCTTTCCTTCAAATAGCTTGGTCAAGGAATCAAACATCTTCGGTGTCTTTAGGGAATACACTTGTGGTACAATTTGATTCGTGATTGAATCAACAATTATCTTCTTGACCTTGACCAAGTTCTTCTTGTGTAAGGCTTCTAACCTCATCTCCCTTTGGAACTGGAACCTCTCTACTCATGTAGGTGTCCAATTCATTTTCTTCAGAGAGATCATATACTTCCATACTTGGAAGTTGTCAACTTCACCAAGCTCATCATCAAGCTGATGCAATAGATCACTTTGAAATGAGAACCTCAAATGAAAATAGCAAAGGATTAGATCTTACCGATTTGAGGTGTCTGTCCTGGTTCTGGAGCTGGCTGATCTAGGGTTTGTCACCTAAACCCTAATTTTCAAAACTTGGAATATTTCAGATTTGATTGGATAGACATATATATATCTCTTCAAATGGAGCTGTCCAATGTACTCCTTTTTTTTTAAACAGTGGAGGGAAGCTCCTAGAACAGGAAGCCCTAGTTTTCCAATTTCTTCTGCATAAATTCCTGTTACTGTTTCTATGATATCTCTGAGATTAATATTAATATATGTTTGAAATTTCGTACTAAGGTAACCTCACATGTCCTTGATCCAAAACCATAGGTTTCATCACAATTGGTTTCACCAATTGGGATTTATGATCCTTTTCCCAAGGTGACCTGTTACAAGACTGTTCAGAACAGTTAATTTGTACGGACTTCCACGTGTCACTGTTTCATCTTCTAGGGATGAACTTTAGATTAAATAAATTAAAGTCTATGCCCTTTCTAGAACATCTTCAGGAATTTCATTTGGACCTCTGTAGCCAAAGATATAGCAATTCTCCCCAGGTATCCTGTTTAGGGATGAATTCTGGAAGAGGTTGGAACCCTAACGTGGAGGGATCATATCTCCCAGAATATAGAGAATCTGAGGCTGAATTTTGGATTCAATTTTCATCATGATTTTAACGTCTTCCCCTGCAATTTTTAGCACCTGATACTTCATCAATATTGGGATATAGAGAATGTACCAAAACTTAGCAGTTTTAGTATTTAGGGTTTTTCTAGCTCGGGGTCAAACTAGGGTTTGACTTTCCCGGAGTTTCACCCAACCAAATTTATTGATCCAGGTATCTAAACTTTGATTTTAATGAGGAGAAAAATCCTGTACTGGGCTCACTCAAAAATTCCTTTTCCGTAGAAAGCCCTAATTTTCGCATCAAAAACTGAAAATGCTCGGAATCGAATTCTGCTTCGACAGAAAGATGAGCCCTTCAATGGAGAGTCAGCCTAGCATACTTTTGCTGATGGATTATGGAGAGAGACCTAAAAATTAAGAAGCCCTAGCTTCTGTAGCTACATAATGTCTTCTTTTCAGGTTAGCTTTGATACCATGTTATATTTTTATCATTCAAGCTACCATTATGATCTTAGGATCTTTAACTGAGAGAATAACAGGCACAGCAATAAACCACAAGCACAACACAAGAGACAAGAAACACAAATAATTTTCCTTGAGGAAACCATAAAGGAGAAAACCCTGCAACTTCCTCAGAGATAGAATCAACACTGTTGGGATGAATTAATGTTGTTTTAATTCCGTTGTAGTAATTGCCCAACCATTTAATTTGTCAATCTGAGGTTCGTAGTCTTACGAAGCACCTGCAAAGTATATGCAAGACTGAAGTGAAATTAAGCTAATCTAACCCCCGTGACACTAAGACTAATCTAATCTAACCTCCCTTAAACTGAAACAAACAATTGTTAATCTAATGATGAAGGATGAAACACATGGCTGAAAGTAAATTGCATAAAAGAAAGACAACATATGAAGAGCAACAAGACAACACATGTGAGCTCACATCAACAATAAAGCAATCTTAATTTACATCACAAGAATCTATCATAAATAATGAAAGCATCAAACCAAGATTATGAACAAAAGCTAAGAATTTCCTTCTCCATATTACAAAGTCAAGACTAACTTCTACAATCTACTATTCTCTAAGATAATCTAAGATCTAAAATATTCTAATATAATATCCCATTTAATAATTATAATGAAATGAAGAGAGAGCACTCTCTTTTATACATGAAAGAAATAACCATCTCATAATGAGAGATCCACTATTCACTCAACCACTCAACTACTTTCCTATTATTACAAGATATGATCCCTTCAAATTCTCCACATATCTTTCACAAATTCTCCACATAACCAAATCTCCATGATCTTCTCCTTGGAATATTCTTTGCATAACTATCTCCTTGAAATGATGGAGGAGATATACGTGAAGTCTTTTGTTTGAATTAATCCTTCACATATTCCTACACATTACAAAGCTCATCCATACTTTGAGATATTAGTGAAAAACATGTTAATTTTATAATATTTAATCATAAATTCACTTATAATACTAAAAATAAATAAAGTGGAAATAATAATGTGAAACCCACATATATGTATGGAAAGAGTATGATAAAAGGTTAATGGGACGATGAAATGTGAGGAATAGAGGAAGATAAAGTGGATGAAAAATGGACATTTCTGCGTCCCAACATACTCCCCAACTGAACTTGTTGCATGTCCTCATGCAACCGTGTATGGCTCTTCTCAAGAAATTTTGGCATCTACACTTTGGCTTTGATTGATGATGTATTTTTAACAATGAATATTTCTGGAGTGTGAAATACATGAGTAACAACTGGCATTTCCTTATGGTTGGTTCTTGTGTGACAACCATGAATATAAAGAATGTTGGTTCTTGTGTTAACAACATTCATTTCATGATGTGAAATGCATGAGTAACAGCTGACATTTTCCTTATGGTTGGTTCTTGTGTGACAACCATGAATGTAAAAAATGTTGGTTCTTGTGTTAAGAACATTCATTTCATGATGTGAAATGCATGAGTAACAGCTGACATTTTCCTTATGGTTGGTTCTTGTGTGACAACCATGAATGTAAAGAATGTTGGTTCTTGTGTTAACAACATTCATTTCGTCATTTGTTTTCTAGCTACATAATAATTTAACCATACACTCACTGAAAATGATAAGCTATTAATGTGCATAGAAAGCATCATCGTGCATAAGAAATTATTTTCTTTATCTTTATCAATCATGCCAATATGTATATCAATGTGTATGAAGCAAAGTGCAATAGAGGATTTGTTGGAAAATAAATGCTTGTGAATGGTAAATGAGATGAAAAATGGGTGATGGTGGTGAAAAGAATGGAATGATAGTAGTGAGTATGTATTGAATATAGTTCCCCCTCCCCAACTAATGTGGTTGCGTGTCCTCATGCAACCTAGCATGGGCTGTGAAAGAAATGGAGCATGGTGAGGGAATTTTCCAAATTATTCATTACTAGCATGTAAGAAATTTCATGATTAAAATTTAGAAAACAGCATACCCCCACTTACCCAAAAAGTAGATGAACGATGCAATGGGAATGTAGCTGATGCCGTTGGATCGTGGAATGTGTCACTGTTGGATCATGGGCAGTAAAGGAATCGAAACTAATGCTACTGAATCATGGAGAATATGTAACTGTAAATGCTGCTGCGGCTGCAACTGCTGTAATGTGAAGTGGAGGAATCTAAACTGCTGGTGATAAATAATGGAAAATGTGGAAGGCAGAAAGTGGAACTGTGGTATACTCATAGATCTGAAGTCATGTTTCTGCAACTGCTGATGGAGCCATGAAAAATAATGTATAGTCTTCACCCGCTACAAAACCCAGTGGTACAATTCTAGTCATGTGAATAAATGTGTCGAGGTCGAGCATGAAGAGGAATCATTGGATTACCGGCCATTGATGGATGCCATTAACCAAAGTGAGGCAACTCACCAGTGATGTCAATGAGTTCCAAGGTACCCAAGTACATCTTGTGAAATGCAAATAGATGTGATGATGTCGAGCCACTTGCAAGATCTTACGATCAAGGGACATTGATGAATTCCCATGATTGTCAGCAAGAGAACTTGCCATTAAGGCATGCAAGCCTCCAGGTACTCAATAATGAACTCTAGTCTATATCCCAGATAAGGTGCTGAGGTCGATGGGAAAAGACTTGTTGAAATGTGGGCCTTAAGGAATCCCACATCAGTCAACGTGAGTTGGTATAAAAAGATTGGTAGGACTATCAGTGAAAAGATCTCAGAGTCAAACAGCGGATATGGCAAGGCTATGTAGTCATGGAGAGGGAGATGGTTTTATTCAGAAGACAAACTGGAATGGAAAAATGAACTGAAAAAGATAAAGGGATGTATGTAACTCAGAAAGATAGGCATGTGTGAATTCATGACAGATAAAGCGATGGAAAGTGGACTTTAAGACATCGATGGTGAAGGTGCTTTGAAGGAGAAATGTGAATAAACAATCATGATGCAAATGAGTTTATGGATGGTTTCTATGTAACAACCAATGTTATGCTATTTATCAGCAAATGTCATGAGTAACAGCTCCTTCTGGCTGTTTATCAAAGCATGTTTCTAAAAAGTTTTGTGTTTCTTTGAGAAGTCACTCCAACAACAAAATGCGACTATCTTTGAAACCTGAAAAAAAACTTTAGTACAAAATCCTGCACGAAAACTCATTAGTGAATATTTATTGAATATAGTTCTCCCTCCCCAACTAATCTGGTTGCATGTCCTCATGCAACCTAGCATAAAAATTGTGAGAAGTTCATAAAAAAAAACGTATCATGCAGAAAGAAGTACACAAGTTGCAAAAAAAATTATCTGTTTCCCATGTTGGTTTCATCTGTGATTATTGTCAAAGTGACTTTAAGAAAAACAATTCAATGTTAATCATAAAAGCAATTTCAAGAAAAATGAAAACGTCCATTTGCAACTTTATTTTTGTTTTGGTTGTTCTTATTTTTTTAAAACTTTTTGTGATTTTTAAATATATATTATTTTTTTTAATTATTTTTTGCAAAATGTAAAACAAAAGAAATAATTTTTATAATTTTATATATTTTTCTTGGTTTTGTTTTATTTTCACAACACACCAAAATAAAATAAAAATAATGGCAAAAACACTCAAAATTAAATTTACCCAATCATAGTTGTAACAACCCATCCAGCTGCGACAACAAGCTGCAACAACCACCAATAGCTGCCCCATATCGATTTGCTTCTCACCTTCCTGCTTTTTGTGGTGTTAAGACCGGTCCAATTGCTTCTACGAATATAATATTTTCAATTGATGCTTTGTTTAGCCTTCACAGAATTATGTTCATCCCTCACAGAACTATGTTTAGCCTTCACAAAACTATGTTCAGCCTTCACAGAACTATGTTCATCCCTCACAAAACTATGTTCAGCCCTCACAAAACTATGTTAAGCCCTCACAGAACTATGTTCAGCCCTCACAAAACTATGTTCATCCCTCATAGAACTATGTTCAGCCTTCACAAAACTATGTTCAGCCTTCACAAAACTATGTTCAGCTGCTTGGAACCGGCCGCAACAGTAAATATGGAAAATATCCTCCCAAAGAACCAGCTGTATATCACAAATCGTAGCTTTGTTTGGAAATTTCTAGTGAGTCAAGTAAAGGAGGATGTTACGCACAAAACCCATGTCTTTTATTTTCAAAATTCGTTTCCATATGCCCGTAAATAGAGACGTGAGTCAAGGTGTTCTTATCTGGGACGCATGTTGGGCCGACATAGACTACCTGACAATGTTTTGGTAATAACTTCTTTGTTTCGCACCCGATTTAAATGATTCAAAAGCCAAAAGAAAGTGGATTCATAGGGATACTTCCAGTAGAAACATGTTTTAAAAATTTTATGATATGGTATGTTATATAATTTGAATAACAGCCTGCATCCTAATGTTGTTTGTGAGTTTCAGCCAAGACCAACAATCACTATTTTGAGTACAACTTTTTTGTTAAAATATGGATTGATGCGATTCCAATTGGAGATGAAAATAGATACATCTATTTATCTCCAATATAAACAAGTTTTGAATACAATAATAATTAATGTGTCCAATATGCCAATGAACAGCTGAGAAAGCATATTTTTTAGAGTGCAGATTTAGGATAGGTAGTCAGTATTTTGGGCATATCTTCTTCGTACGATATCGAAATCGAATGATTAAAATTGTGTTGTAAACTATATTTATAGGAGAGTATGCAGTAGAAACATGTTTTTAAAATTCATCCATTAAGTCTCCGAAAACGTGACTGTCCCAACTATGTTCATGAGCTGCCTACTCCACCCCCAGTCAGTATTTTGACCATATCTTTTTCGTTTTAGAACCAAATTGAAGAATTCAAATTGGATTGGAAACTAGAATTAAAGGGATAATTTGGATAGAAACAGGTTTTAAAACTAAGCCCTTATGGTCCCTAAAAATAGGACTGTCCCGACTGTGTTTTAGCGAATTTTAACAAGCCAAAATACCAAAAACAAATGCAATAGTTGTTCAGCTTAAAAATGAAATTGCAGACTATTTTTATTTAACAATTGAAAAATGTTTTAGAAAATGGAGATAATGAATTGCAAAATAAAGATGAAATCAATTAAGCATGTTGCAAAACATTAATTATTCATTCCTGAAAATTTTAGAAAACATCCTACTTTCTGATCCTCGCGATCGCATGAAGCGCGGAGGAGAGCATACTTATTCTAGGTGTAAGCAAAGACTAGAAATAAAATCCTACCTACTCTATGCTAATTGGGAATTAGAAAACAGTTACGTGTAATCAAATAGCCAGTGTATCCATACATGCAACAGTAATAGGAATATATTATCTTTCAATCCCATGAATGGACAATGGAAATATACAAAGATGAACAAATTTAATTGTTGTGGCTGTGATTTAACTAAAAAAGAAAAACTAAATTGTTCTAACCTCATACTCGCTTGAAACCATCGTTCGATAGGGCTTTCGTAGGTATAGTTTTCACTCCTCAGATCACGCTGCAACTCTTCGTGGTCCTCTTCGATCTCTTATTCAAATACTTGTTCACCTTCACATGCGCAGGAGTTTTCGGATGATGATTCCTCGTTTGATTCTGGAGGAGTAGTTAAATCTCTTATTGCTGCCAAGACCTCCTCTTCCTGGGAAGAGGAAAATCTAGCTTTTGCCAAGGCACGAGTGAGTAGTTCCAGACTTATACTCATTATTAAACCATGTTGAAAAAGGGATTCTTACAGCACCCAAAATTGAAATTTGAAAATCTTAAATAAAAACAAACCATTTATGTAAAAAAAACACTCTAAAAAAATAAATAAATCTTCACAGTTGCAGAAATTAAACACTCTTGCAAAAAAATTGAAATTTACACTACCACACTTGCATGTATTGAAATATACACTACTGCACTTGCAGGAATTGAAATCTATGCTACCACACTTGCAGGAATCGAAATCTACACTACCACACTTGCAGAAATTGAAATCTACACTACCACACTTGCAGGGATTCAAATCTATGCTACCACACTTGCAGGAATCGAAATCTACACTACCACACTTGCAAGAATTGAAATCTACACTTCAATCCATCGTGATTCCCCAGCAACGGCGCCAAAATGTTGGGACGAATTAATGTCATTTTAATTCCGTTGTAGTAATTGCCCAACCATTTAATTTGTCAATCCGAGGTTCGTAGTCTTACGAAACACATACAAAGTATATGCAAGACTAAAGTTAAATTAAGCTAATCTAACCCCCATGACACTAAGACTAATCTAATCTAACCCCCATTAAATGAAACAGACAATTGTTAATCTAATGCTGAAGGATGAAACACACGGTTGAAAATAAATTGCATAAAAGAAAGACAACATATGAAGAGAAACAAGACAACACATGTGAGCTCACATCAACAATAAATCAATCTTAATTTACATCACAAGAATCAATCATAAATCATGAAAGCATCAAACCAAGATTATGAACAAAAGCTAAGAATTCCCTTCTCCATATTACAAAGTCAAGACTAACTTCTACAATCTACTATTCTCTAAGATAATCTAAGATTTAAAATATTCTAATATAATATCTCATTTAATAATTATTATGAAATGAAGAGAGAGCACTCTCTTTTATACATGAAGGAAATAACCATCTCATAATGAGAGATCCACTATTCACTCAACCACTCAACTACTTTCCTATTATTACAAAATATGATCCCTTCAAATCCTCCACATATCTTTCACAAATTCTCCACATGTCTCTCAACCAAATCTCCATGATCTTCTCCTTGGAATATTCTTTGCATAACTATCTCCTTGAAATGATGGAGGAGATATACGTGAAGTTTTTTCTTTGAATTAATCCTTCACATATTCCTACACATTACAAAGCTCATCCATACTTTGAGATATTAGTAAAAAACATGTTAATTTTCTAATATTTAATCGTAAATTCACTTATAATACTAAAAATAAATAAAGTGGAAACAATAAGGTGAAACCCACATATATGTATGGAAATGGTATGATAAAAAGTTAATGGGACGATAAAATGTGAGGAATAGAGGAAGATAAAGTGGATGAAAAATGGACATTTCTGCATCCCAACAAGCACCAAAGGTAAAACTGGAAAACAGTAAGATGATCTCTTGATAGCAACAGTCTCTCTCTCTTACACTGAGAGAGCTTCTCCTCTCTCACTCATGTGCCCCAATGAGTGAGTGTGTGTGTATGAGTATAATAAATAGAGAGGCTCTCACTCTCTATTTATATTCTTTCGTTCACTTGGAACCCACTCCAACATGTCGGCCTCACTTAACAATTACTTACTAGAGTCAACATCTCTAAGAGTGTCTAATAACTCTAGTGCCCCACCACTTGTGGGGACTTTGCCTCCTTCAACCAATAGGAGGGTAACACAATGCTGGGGACTATTTCCCTGACTTACAATGACTCACCTAGGGTCGACTTCACTAGGATAGTCTAATAACCTAAGGGCCCCATAACTGTGGGGACTTTAACCCTTGACCAATAGGAGGGTTACCCACAATGACTTGACATGACTTTCACATTATAGAAACTTCCCGGAATAAACATCGGGGTATAACATGACTCAATTACATCCCGGAATAAACATCGGGTTACAATAGATAAGAAATACAAGTGAATACATTCCGAAGTTACAATTACATCAACAGAGGATACACGGCCTTCTTTTGTTCGAAAAGGAAGTTACCCACTCCATCAATGTATAGTTGTCTTAATACCTCCTTATGAATGACATAATTTGTAGCATACCTAGGTAGAAGGGAAGGAGCCCTCGACCCACCAAACATCCTCAAATAAAAACCGTCCTCAATCAAGTTATAGTGTCCATTATCTTGCACAACCTTCAAAACCTCCTCGGACATACAATTACACTTGACAAGGAAAATAAACATGTACAAGGGCATGATAAAATCTTCACAAATATTCTTGTAGTGACTATAATACTTGTGAGCCCACAACAATTGCTATGCAGCATATTGTTACGGAGAGAAATTCCTATGGCTTGGGGTACCACAACAGACAGCTTGACTCCAGAAATCAATCTTTTCCAATATGCAATAAAAATAAAATGTCTAATACTAAAGGATCAGACCTCGTACCTTATTCCGGACGGTTGAAGTAGATCCTCGTTGAGCTTTCCAATCTTCAGTTTGAATTGCTATATTACTTCCTTAACAACAAGTAAACAATACAAGCATACTATATATCATGGTGTTAGATCTATTCTAGCATATATACTCAATAATGTAAAAGCATTTGACATATTCCCATGGATAAAATATTCATTCAAATACACATCATTGGACAGGAAAATATATTTCTATTAATATAAATCAGAGATTACAAGATAGATACAACCTCTAACGGCACGTCTGCGAAACGGAGAAACTGAATCCCCCACTTGGGCCTCCACCACTTCAATCCTCCATCTTTCGATAGCAAGCTCACAAGCAAAAGGCAAGCTTGGGAAGAACACAAAAGTGCTCCAAGGGACAAAGGGATGCAGACTCAAGTATAAGTTCTGGCAACAATGGACTATAGTTTCTTTGCTCTCAATTCTCTCTTATTGCCTTCAATGTACCAAGGGGTTCCTTATATAGCTTTCAAAGGGATACTGAAAGGTTGAATCTGAGCGATCTCAAGGCATATGGAAGGCCAAGAGTCGAATGAGTCGGATCCATGTCAAGGAAAACTCCAAAAGGATTTGGATTATGCACACATCCTGATGTACGCGGTTATATGGGTCAAACCCGCGTATGTACGCGGTTATAGGTTTAAAAGCCGCGTATATCATTTTTCATATGTTTGTGGGGATGATCAAGGAAACATCAAAGGATAAAAAGTGGTCCATAGGGTCTAATGAGTCTGCAGCGGGACAGGGGAAGGCCATACAAAATGTGATTCACCTAGAGTGGTGAAATCCGCTATAACAGATGCCCCCTAATGTGTGAGGTCAGAGGGGTCATACAATGGCCGAAATACATTATAAGTCCATCCCAAAAATGGAGCGATGAAGGATCCCAAATGGAAGACCAGCCACCCAATCAGCATAGTACAATAATACAACTTTGCATATAATTGCAAGTACCTATAGCAGTCCTGAATACATAAGAGTACAATGGCCATGAATAGGCATAATACATGATATCACATATGTGGTCATCGCCACGTACAATATACATAGATCAGAATCTCCATGATGAAGATATACAAAGGACCATAATCTCCAAAATGGCTGAAGATATATAATAGATCAAGATCTCCATAGTGGCTGGAAATGTCTGACATATACTGGTATCAAGTCACGAGAGCTAAAATCTCATGAACACTGGCGCGATCAAGGAGGTAGCATATAAGAGATGCCACCAATATGGAAGGTCTTCTACACAAACCGCTATGATTACATGTCCTACTATGCGAATAGAGGTGTCGAGGTCGAACATAGTAGTCCATCGTCTGATTACCGGTCATTGATGTATACCGTTAACAGACGCGAGATTACCCACCGATAATGAAAATGGGAATCAAGGTACTAGAGTGCAAACTAACAAGTGTGAATAAATGTGTTGAGGTCAAACACTTGAGAGGATCCATCGATCAGGGGACATTGATGTATTCCCAAGAAACTGTCGATGGTGAGAAAACCTGCCACTGATGACTACAAGTCTCAAGGCACTCAAAAGGACTCTAGACTCCAATCCCAGAATAAATGATCTGAAGTCGATGGGATGAAATCCGCTGGAAGGAGGGCATTAAGGCATCCCCCATCATCCAACACGAGGTACTCAGCAAAGCTGTATAATGTGGAAGGACTCGATCATAAAGTGCACGAACCAATAATTGTACCGGGAATGGCCGACATGCAAAGTCAAGATAACTGAGGAATGGCTGACACAGGTTTCAACTTCCTTCGAACAAGAGCATAAAGGCGTATGGTGATTGAATGAAGGCAGCATAGACTCGATATACAAACTGGGACATTTCTGTGACACAGGAGGCATCAACAGAGGCTCCATAGGGACTGGAAGCTTAACCAGTCGATGGAGATAAACTCAGATAAACGAGTACAGCTCCTAAAGTCAAACTATAACCCAACCAATGGATGTGATATACAATGCTCTATTCGAAGGCGACACGACTCGACAGCTGCCAAAGATAACATATTTCCTTGTCCGAATGTTTGGTTTTTTTATTTTTTTGGACTTTTTTAGTTATTTGAAAAGCTTGAAAAAAGAATAAACTAGCTTTATAGTTACAAACTAGGAGGAAACGAGTGTCATAAGGGAAAACAAACTAGTTCCAAGCAGTGGAACATACCTATGCTCAATGCAGGGATACATGTGTAGGATATCGACACTCGGGGGAAAATCTCCTCCCGGTAAAAAGGGAATCAAGCTGCAAAGGATATAAAAAAAAGGCTCTGCATGGCTAGACATGAGACAATCTCGAGCTACATGGCTGAAACACAATGTCAGGGAAGCCGCCATAAAGCTTAATAAGGCAGGAAAAGCTCATGATAATGCATTCACAACTTGACATAGGGGAGTCTTGAGGGAAATAGCCCAGCATAAGATCAAGAGGAGTATGAGGCTCTTGCGAAATGTCATGGCAATACTATACAATGGACTCCCACACCCTAAAAGAGAAAACGTCGGCATGGGCACCAAATGCAAATAAGGCGCTAACTAAGGTACCCATGTAAGGTGAAGCTCTACCACTCATATCATGCCACTTTTAAAGCAGCAAGAAGGTTCCGTGACATAATAGAGTGGGTTTGTACCTAAGGTTAAGATGGAACGGTCATAAGGAAATGCATAAGTGCAAGTGGATGTGACATCCTAACCTATATGCCAGTTCAGATATAATACCTATGATAGGCACGAACAGGTTGAAACCCCGAAGAGAGTGTACAAAAACTGGACCCTACATGACCACCATATTAGTCCAAAACAACCCAAAATAGTCAATAAAGAATCCAAACTATAGGATATAGGGAGGAATGATCATGACAAATGCACCCAAAGGAAACAATGCGGTGAACGATGGGACATAAAAAGGAAAGTAAGGTATAGACCCAATGTTCACACATCCACTACCACCCCCATGAGGGTGACCACCGGTGTAAAGACCGAGCGAAGGGAAAAAAAAAATCCTCCCCAAATGGAGTAGAGGATGGAATATGACCATTCCCAAATCTATGAGCATGGTAAGGGGCTGTGATGCCCCCAAGTCTGACACCAGGGTCCGTACTAGGACTAAGGACGGGTGATAAGATACCAGGCATGCCGAAAATAAAAGGACCTGAACTCAAAAGAGCATAAGTATACTCAAGTAACCACGATCCCAATGGCCAACTAGTGCACAAAAAACAATCTCCTAAGAAAATCTACAGCCAAAATACAAGCAAACCAAGGGGGGGATATGTGAGCTCCTGAGTGCAACAGGTATGTCTCGCCTAGGAGAGGCTTGAAAATCCCATACATTACAAGCGGAGATACGTAACCAATTATTGTGGCCCTCAGCTTCAACTCATAAAGCGATTGTGCTGTCCGACCCCAACCTGGCCGGGACACCTGCAAAATAACCTCTACAAGTACCCCCTCGCTATCCTAGGTAAGGCCACTAAGGTCACCTCAATATAATCAATGCTCAGGTGGACAGTCACAGGCTAGATTGACCGTATGGGTAGGGTAGCAAAGCCCAAAACTCTCGAAAGAGCTCCCAGATATGAATACAATCCTGGAAATATCTCCGGTGCTACTCAGTTATGACTAGGGGTCATCCTAATCAATAACCACTCACACTGCCTCGTGCTTAACTCCCTTTTGAGAGGAGGATCCTGAGAAACACTAGTTATACCAAGGATTTCACACACTCACCTGGACAGACACCTAGATGTTGTTGTTTAGTGATCTTGGAGAATTGACTTACAATGAACTATTCCAAGATCCTAAAACCTAAGCTTGTTGGTGCACCCTAGAAAAGAAAAGAGTGTAGTTCATTTTAATTTAGCGTTGATTTTAGTTGGCTGTAATTACTCAAAGGGAAATGGCCGTGCAACTAGTGATATGAAGACTCGGCAGTGAAATAAAAGTGCACACCATAACAAACAATGCTAAGTGCAATCTTTGTCAAATGAACAATAGGGTATGCCACTACATGAGATGCATAAATATATATTCCTTTCTGAATTCCAATGCAGTCCTTCCTATATGAAAGCCTAAACATAACTCTCATCCAAGCAATCTAATGCAAGTAACTCCTCAAATCCATATCTAAGATGCAACTAAGAGTGCAACTACTTTGTATTTTTCAATATAAAAGAATGAAAAATGCAATAAAATTCATCTAAACCTCTCAGTCTCTGCAGCAAGTATAAAAGACAAGCCCAACAAGACACCAAGACAAAAAGAGTAATGCACTAATGGCAAAACAAAAAGGAAAAATGACTAAAACTACTTTCAAAGAAAAATCAATGAAAAAGCGGTCTCTAGTCACAAAAGAAGCATCCAACAGACAACATCAGACCCAAGGAAGACCCAACCACACTCATAACCCACCCAGCAACTTCCCATAACATCAAACTCACCAAAAGGGAGGATGTACATGACTGTTTAAAGAACAGCTGCGTATATATGCGACTTTTGGCCAAAAACCTGCGTGGATCGGCATATGTACGCGGCTTTTGGCCAAAAACTTGCATATACAGAGAAGGCAGTGGTAAAAAGTAGGCCAAGGGTCAAACAAATAAAGGGGAGTGTCAATGGATGAACATACTATAAAATGCAACCCAGAAACAAGGAGAAACAAAGAGTAAGTCAATAATATCAAGCCCATTGTACCGATAAAAACCCCCAAAGGAAAAATGACTAGGAACTCCCCAACAGAGTCGCCAATTCTGTTACGGAGAGAAATTCCTATGGCTTGGGGTACCACAATAGACAGCTTGACTCCAGAAATCAATCTTTTCCAATATGCAATAGAAATCAAATGTCTAACACTAAAGGATCAGACCTCGTACCTTATTCCGGATGGTTGAAGTAGATCCCCGTTGAGCTTTCCAATCTTCATCTTGAATTGCTATATTACTTCCTTAACAACAAGTAAACAATACAAGCATACTATATATCATGGTGTTAGATCTATTCTAGCATATATACTCAATAATGTAAAAGCATTTGACATATTCCCATGGATAAAATATTCATTCAAATACACATCATTGGACAGGAAAAGATATTTCTATTAATATAAATCAGAGATTACAAGATAGATACAACCTTTGATGGCACGTCCGCGAACCATAGAAACTGAATCCCCCACTTGGGCCTCCACCACTTCAATCCTCCATCTCTCGATAGCAAGCTCACAAGCAAAAGGCAAGCTTGGGAAGAACACAAAAGTGCTCCAAGGGACAAAGGGATGCAGACTCAAGTATAAGTTCTGGCAACAATGGACTATAGTTTCTTTGCTCTCAATTCTCTCTTATTGCCTTCAATGTACCAAGGGGTTCCTTATATAGCTTTCAAAGGGATACTGAAAGGTCAAATCCGAGTAATCTCAAGGCATATGGAAGGCCAGGAGTCGAATGAGTCGGATCCATGTCAAGGAAAACTCCAAAAGGATTTGGATTATGCACACATCCCAATGTACGCGGTTATATGGGTCAAACCCGCGTATGTACGCGGTTATAGGTTTAAAAGCCGCGTATATCATTTTTCATATGTTTGTGGGGATGATCAAGGAAACATTAAAGGACAAAAAGTGGTCCATAGGGTCTAATGAGTCTGCAGCGGGACAGGGGAAGGCCATACAAAGTATGATTCACCTAGAGTGGTGAAATCCGCTATAACACATATACAGGAGACCGGTCCTTATCCCATTGGCATTTCAGCGCTGGGAATGGATGCGTGCATAAAATACAATCAATCAATATTGAGCTCATATAGAACTCTATTTTATTCTGTGAGACTCCTCCTAGTGCTGCATTTATGCAGGCTAACAAACTATTAGACACTATGTTTTCCCAATTGAAGATGGTACCTTGAGTAGCTACAAAAATATTACTGGTACCCAACCTATTTTGAAATTCTTCCCATTGGCTCTCTTGAATATCCTATTGAACATCAAGGCTATAAACCTATATGGAGTATGAAGGCTTGCTTTTTCATACTCCCTTGAAGGCCTCGTACGAATTTTTTTTCCTAGGATCATCATTCTCTTGACAATTTCCACCACATCTAGGTTGAGGTCTTTCAACCATCCTTCAGTCAAATAGCTCTGGGGTGTTGGAAACTTGTAGGGCATGGTTACATAGGCTGGGATATAGGCAGCATAATCTTTCCCTTCAGTGTTAGCCAATATCATCCTTGTCACATCAGCCCTGGGAAAGATCCATCCTATTACCTCTGAACAAGGGAAAAGCTCTGGTCGTGTAGCCACTTTCATGATTGCTGATCTTTTGATGTTAGCATAAATAGGTAAATCCTCGAAGCCAGCCTGGGACACTCTGATTTGAGATCATTTAGTATATTTCTCCCCATTTATATTCAGGATCAGTTCCAGTGAGGGCTTTGGTGTCTTCATAGATAACCTCGACTCGGGTTATTATTTCTACCTATGGTTCTTCATCTGTTGCTTGTGCCTTATTTTTCAGCTTTCGAGGCATGTTGTTGTGTTGATGATGGGCCTGTGTTGATCATACAAATTAGATTCAACCCATTTCCATATAAATAGCAAACTATATATTGAAAACCACAACAATATTAACTAGAACATTACCAACTCATCATAATGCATGTTAAATAGCTTTTGCTTCTATCCAAACCAAAATGTGCTTTTTGTATGAAGCTAAAAAAACACAAAGCTTTCAAAGCTAGTTCAGAACCACTACTGGGAAAAACCTAGGTTTTCACCACGACCTTACATCTACAAGTAGAAACACTAACGGCAGGAAAATCCTGAAAACACCAGACTGCTAACCCCTAAACCTGGTTTTTTCCCACCACATAAAATCTCTCCCCCGGCATCCCATGAAAACCTAACCGCACTCGACTGAAGGCTATGCACCTGCCCTAAAATGGTGAGGGAGATGAGGGAACAGTGCAGCCAGCCAAATGCTCATATGCACCCTACCCTCTTTCTTCCAACAAATGTCAAAGAATAACTCATGGCCAGATGAAAATAAACAAAACGGATGAGAATAAACAAGAACCATGGGTGGCGGGAAAAACGGCGTCTACACTAAAAATCCCAGGGCGAACCCCATATAAAGAAAATACCACCACATTTTTTAAATAACCCCCCGCAGTATAAGCAAAATGACCTAACCCTATCAAGCTGCTGTAAAAAATGTTGAGCAACAGGATTGGAGAAGAATCCTACGTGGAAAACCTCAAGGATGACATGGACGAGTGAGACGTCCATCAGCAAACAAATCACTCAGATAAAGACAGTTCCTTGGCTCCAAATGGCAAACAACAAGGCGAATAATGATCGTAAAACACCTCGATGGGCTTTTATAAGCTTAGATGCGGGTAAAAGTCATTTCGGACAGGAAAACGGAAGTGCAAACGGGTATCAGAAAAGCACTTGCTAACAGATGTGAAGCATCAGATGTCTTCTGAAGAACGGGCCCAGGAGATTTGGTGGAAAATGCTGAAGCACTTAAAACAACCATCGGCAGGCCAACCAGCTAATAATGCATCGGCATCGTAAAATGCTAAGGGAAGGCGTTGGATCAGCTTCAAAATCCGCACCCGTAGCATCGGCCCAAAAACAACTAAGTTCTAGGATCATTCCAAAAGAAACAATTTGACACAGCGGAAGAGAAAATGACAAGGTTTCTGTGGATATCGAAAAACATATAGAAGATGGATGATTCGGTGCATCGAAACAGCTCTGAACTAAGCACCCAGAACCTTCGACAAACCTTTTTCGATGCGATAGACAAGAAGGAATTCGGTACGCTAGAAAGAAACTTTGGAACACCTCTGATAGGGAGCATCGGCTTGCTAGTCTACTGTGCACCTGATACATCGAAAAGACTATCAAGAGTGCATCTGACACAAGGAAAACAACTTTCTTTTTTTTCAAAATTTTAAGTCAAAGGGCAAATTTTGGTGAAAAAGTTAGATTTTCTAAGCCTTCTAAAAAACAAAAAAGATAAGTGGGGCCCCTAAAAAATAAAAAAAATTGGGTATAACAGTTGTAGCTACAGCAATTGGAGACTACCTGGCGGACACAGATCTCTGAACAACTGACCTTTGAAACATCAACTGCTTTAATGGTATCCTGTTAGATCACTTTATTATATTTCTTTAAGATGTCTGGATTTTCTAGAATACAAGATTTATGAACTTTAAACATTGATTATGGTCCAAATTGAAAAGGGGAACCAGAATTTCATAGTCTCGATAACTCTTCTGAGGCCAAGATATGAAGTTTATTTTACCTCTGCCTTTGTATAGCTTCCAACTTAGACACCACAGGATTGTAACAGATGGTGAACAGATATATTCGTTTGTTCCTCATTCCCATGCCATTTTGAATTCTTTTGATGCTTCCAGACTTTTGTCCTCTTGTGTCCTCCCTGATTGCCTTCTTTCTGAAATTTGGTTCAGGTTCTTCTATCCATAGTGTCCTTTTGTGTGAGAGATATTTTGATTTCAACCCACGGATGGAGAAGAACTTTTGAGCAATCTTATTCAAATTGATTTTGTTCAGTATGTCTTTTGATATATGTTTTCTTCCTGGGAGATTTTGACTCTTATAGCATTTTGGCTTTCATTTGTGGCATGGGATCATTTAAATAAAATACAACTGCTTACCTTGCTTCCTCTCCATGGGTCTTTTGTTGTTAACCTCCTAGGACAATCTTTAGTGTGAAGTGAATGGAGCCTCAAAATAGTATTCTAGAATTTTCTAACCCTAGTTATTTTACAGGGATTAAACGGGACTTCAATGTGTTCATAATCTATTTAGATAATCTTCTAATCTTAAAGAATCCTTAAGCATTATGTATGTGCAAATAGAAAGCAGTCTTTGGTCGAAGGTTTTAGTTTATCCACAACTCTGATGAACTCCAAAACCAACATTTGTGCTGATTTATTGAAACATAAGGTAAAGCAAACCAAAAACTACAAGAAATCAAAACTTAAAAATGTAAATCAAATAGAACTAATCTAAATAAATTAAAGCAAAAACAACCAAACCACTTATTTATGTACAAAGGAAACTCAAAAAGCATTAAGAAAAATATGGCTTGAGAACTAAACCATTTACTGGCAAGTTCTTTTCCCACCCCTGTAAATATTGCAATTTGTAAGTTGAGGAGCCTAACTTCTCTGCAATCTAAAAAGGGCCTATCCACAATTGCTGAAACTTAGTATGCTTTCCCTTCTCATCATGCGGGTGATCCCACTTAAGAACCAAATCGCCTACTTCAAATTCCCTTTTCTTGGCTTTGTGCTTTTCACCATCTCTTGTTGATGTTTAAACCTCTCTCTTGCTTTGGATCTAGACTCCTCTAACTTTAGCAGATTATGAATTCGGATTTGTAGAACTTCATTATCAGCTCCTATAGAGTCTTGGGCTAGTTTAGAGGATGGAAATAGAATATTAGGAGGCATGATAGCTTCTTTCCCATAGACTATATTGTAGGGTGACACACCTAAGGAGTTCTTGGGTGTGACTCTATCAACCCAGAGTGCATTAGGCAAAGCTAGATGCCAAATCCTTTGATTTTCTATGATCGTTTTCTTTAAAATCCTAATGAGGTTTTTATTTGTAGATTCTGCCAAACCATTCCCTTGCAGATAGTAGTTAGCAAAATAGTGTAGTTTAATTCCTTTTTCATTTGCAAATGCGGTCAATTTAATAGATGAAAAATATGAAGCATTATAAAAAACCAGGGAAATTGAAACACCAAACCTGGTCATAATATGGTCTTGCAAAAAGTCCATAATTGCATCTTCATTCACTTTTTGTAATGGAATGGCTTCTACCCATCTGGTGAAATAGTATGTTGTTGTCAGGATGTATTTATGCTGCAATGAAGAATTTGGATTGATCTCTTCGATAATGTCAATCCCCCATTGTTCGAATGGTTTTGAAATAATAATTGGCTTCAAAGGTCCTGCTGCCTTTGCTTGTCTCCCACCGCTCCTTTGACAAGTATCACATTTCCTAACATGAGCATGAGCATATTTAAACAAATTCGACTAGTAATACCCAGCTCTTAAAATATTGTGTGATGTTGTATCTCCCGAGAAATGACCTCTAGCAGGTCCATCATGTAGTTCTGCCACAACCTTATTTGCATCTTCACGTTCCAAGCATCTAAGAAAAACTCCATCATAGTTTTTTCTAAACAGCACTACATCAATAACCTAATATAATGCTCTCCTTTTCTTGGGATTCCAATATTCTGGTAGATATCCTTCTTGAAGATAATGAATTAAATCTCTATATCAGGAGTCTGGAGCTGTGAATAAAGGACATACATCCACCATGTGTAATTCAGCTTCAATATCCCAATTGTTATCTTCATTGTTTTGACTCTCAGCCATCAATTTACAGAGCCCTTGTCCTTTGACTATGGTTGCTGGTTTGAATTCTAAATCATATTCTTGCAAGGTAGTTACCTAGTTACCTCTTCTTTCTCCCAACTCTTTTTGTACAAACAGAGATCGTACTGTCGAGTGCGAAACTATTACCTTGGTACGGTTCTTAAGTATATATGGTCTGAATTGCTTCACCACTTTAAAAACTGCATAGGCTTGCTTATAAACTGCGGGATAGTTTAATTCAGCCCCTTGCAGACCAGTGCTCATAAACGATATGGGGTACTCATCTCCCCCTTCTTCTTTATATGTAAGCACTGCCGCTAATGACTCATCTGAAGCAAAAGTGTACAAGATAAAATCCTTTTCGAAGTTGGGACTTTTAAGTGATGGTGCATGAGCTATGGATGTCTTGATATTGTTAAATGCATTCTTCTCTGAATCAGTCCACTTGAATTGAGCACTTTGCTTGACCATGTGTTGCAAAGGTTTGACTATTTGAGCAAAGTCTGGCACAAACCTTTGCACAAAATTAATTATCCCCATAAAATACAACATACCTTTTTTATTATGGGGTAAAGGGATCTATTCTATTGCTTTAATTCTTTCAGGGTCAATGGAGATCCCTTTTTTCGAAATAATATGACCCAATAGCTTTCCTTTGGTAACAATGAACACACATTTCTTAGGATTCAAAGAAATGCCATATTTTCTACAACGTTCGAAAATCTGTTTCAAATGAAACGCATGTTCTTCTCTCTTTTTTGAAAATATCTTAACATCATCTAAATAGACCACAACACTCCGGCTAATCAGACCACGGAAAGCTATATCCATAGCCCTTTGGAAATTTGCTCCAGCATTGATTAGTCCAAAGGGAATTCTTTTATATGCAAAAGTCCCCCACTTGGTTCTGAAAGTGGTCTTGAGTCTGTCTTCTTCTACTACTAGAACTTGGTTATAGCCGAAGAATCCATCTAACAAAGAAAACAGTTCAGAACCTGAGATCATTTGTAGTATCTGTTCCATGGGTGGGATATGGTAATTATCTTTATCTGACGCACGGTTTAGATTCTTGAAATCAATACAAAGTCTGATCTCTCCAGAATTCTTTCGTACTGGCACTAAGTTTGAGACCCATTTTGAATGTCTAACTTTGAATATGATATTAGCATCCAGAAGCTTTTTTACCTCACTTTGAATTAGTGGCTCTAGTTTGGGATGCATATTTCTTAGAGGTTGTTGATAAGGTTTGACTGCAACTTTGATTGGAATAACATGTTGTATACAGGGATGATTTTAAGAACCCCCACTAAATTTATATGTATAAAAAATGGGCGAATCTCTCCGATATATAGGAAAATTTGAAGGCAAATTTATCAATAATATAATATATATATATATATATATATATATATATATATATAAAATTGCGAACCTTTGATTTTATTATATAATGTTGTAAAATCTTGGCGAATCTATTACTAAGTTATAATATATTGTAAAAACTTGGCGAATCTTTCACTAAAGCATAAGATATTGTAAAATCTTGGCGAATATTTAACTTCATTATAAAAAAATGTAAAAACTAGTGAATCTTTCACTGATTTATAAAATATTGTAAAAATAGAGGAACAACAACATTAGTCAAATAACATGAATCACATCATCAACAACAGAACATGTAGACTCATGAGTCACAACTAGAAGGTGTCAGTGAAACACAACTGCATTGACTAGATTCAGGGCAAGTGGGGACTCCACTTGTTATCTTGTCCCTTAATGGTCCAACGGACATGTGAGGACCTGAATCTTGAGAAATCGATAAATTGATAGAAGCAAACATTATGCTCGATCTTGGCCTCCATTAGCCAATTGTGGTCGTGGAGGCTAATACAAGTATGCATTGTAATTATGCCAATTGATTATTGGATTAGATGAATGTTGGTCTCATTCCAACAGGTATCCTATGATCAATGCATAGGAACCTAGTGCATAGACCATTTTTCTCTTCCCTTAGCTATGTAGAGCTCATTTTTTTTTTGAATAATGATAAGTATTTACAAAGAAAATATGCAATCAACATAAAAGAATTGAGATTCGAAAAAGTGAAGACAATTGATTCATGCAACTAAAAGGCAATAAAATATCTTTTCTCAAACCCTGAATCAATGGAAATCGACTAAAAACAATCTTGATTCAAGCTACAACAAATGGCTAATTGAAGCA